>JARWIR010000038.1:3599855-3976814 GCA_029959085.1 Nemophila menziesii | reverse complement strand
TCTCTAAGGATGCCTAACAGCCACACTGATTATTCTGGGGGAAAAGGGCTTCCATTAAAAGCTTATAAAAAATATCCTTCCCCGAACTTGCTTGCTTATCTCGTTCTTTCTTGCGAGAAGGGACATGTAAACTAGCAGATCGAGTCAAAGCTAGTTCTTTTGGTAACAAGAAGGTTATTATTGCTACTTTAATTTTCATAAAATTCTATTCGTTGCTTAGGTTACACCTTCAAAATACTCCTGAGGGGATTTTTTTCTACTCCTCCAATCTTCACTTAACGCCACGTCGAATCCCCTTTCATCATATAGTTTACTTTTTCCGTGGTGTTGTTGACATTTGTTGAAAGCTAATTTTTTAGCAGGCATCGCTTTTCGGAGCTGCTCCCAGCTTACACTATGGTATGTTTGGGAAGTCAGAAAACCCTTTGAAATCTATTCATCTGTAAATAATTCTCGATATAAAATGTTTATATTTTTAAAATAAATAAGAATTATTTTATTATTTGAATTTCTATCATTATAGCTTGAGAAGTAGAAAAAAATTGCGATCCCATATCCCTTCCAGCACCGGAAAGTGTCAAACTCTATACATAGTTGTCTCATCACAATCGTACCCTAAAATACGAAGTTGGATTAGTGATCAGTGTTTATCCTCTCCTATATTCTAGGAAATGAATTTGAATTGGAAAAGGATTCCAATTACTTGTCTTCTACTCAAGATTTTTTACCTAGGGTCTTCTTAGTACCTATAAATACACCCTATTGTCACTGTAAACATGTTCTTACTCAGTTTTAATCAGTAGCTTAGTCCTTACTTGAATACTAATCCTTAGTAGTAAGCTTATCATCCAAAGAAGCAAGTTGACCTGTAGAGGAAGACAAGAAGCAAGAAGTTGGAGAGTGACAAACTCCTCTTCTACATCTCTCCTTCTCAATATTTAGGGTAATTAGCTATAGATTTGTGGCTTAACCATATTTCTAAACTTTTATACTGTAAGTTTTATTATTAATTGTTTGGGCTATTATTTTGTCTAAATTTCAAAATAATATTTGTTATTTCAATTGAATTTGAGCTTGTCGTATATCTGTATTATGTGCTTTGACTTATTGTTCCAACCCTAGATTTGGCCAATATTAGGACAATTCTTAGTAATTGAGCTAACACCCGGAAAGGGGATTTGATGTCTCCTCATTTGTGATAGATTTATATTGGGATGAGACATCATTTTTAGTGATTTAGAAGTCATAATAGTCGATTTTCTTGAGAAATAGTGCACTTTCCTATTTTGAGTCTTGATTTAGTAAATTATTACTTTTAGAGGCATATTGAGTTTAATTATTTATTTAGTGTGAAGTTTTAAAGATAATTATAGAGATTAATTAGAGTCCAAGTCAAAGACTACAAGATATGGAAAGAGATAAGCATGGAAATTGGATATAAGGAAACAAAAGCTAAAAACATGGAAAAGGAAAAAGCTGCCTTAATCCTGAATTTCTGCACCTACGACCACAAATCAGCTTATATCTCAAAAACTGTGTGGAATTTGGAGAGACGGTCAAGAGAAAAGTTGAAGATATTTCCGAGACGATGAATTTGGTGTACTCATTACGCGTGAAAAGGATGAAAATTGAAGCTGCTAGGACCAAAAGAAAAACGGGCCTGATTTCAAGTTTTTATGGTTACGGATTTGAGTTGGGCTTGGAGTCCATTACTTAACCTCTCCTTCAAGAAAACGGATTAGGTCTTCTAAACACCTATAAATACACCCTTATATCACTTGTAAATCATCCTTGCCTCATAGTAATTAGTTCTTAAGATTTTTTTCTTCCAAGTTATTGTAGAGAGCAAGATGATGTCTTTAGTTAGTTCTTTTAGTTTATTTCCTTCACGTATGAACTAAACTTCCCATAGCTTGGGTTTTGCATCATGTATAATCTATGAATTCTAATTTCTTTCTATCTAAGTTTCTTTGGGAATTACATGTTTTAATCTGATATTAGCTGCTTACCTTTATATTTGTTTATGTGTTTTGATTAAATGACTGTTTTCCTTGCTAGTGCACGAGTATAGGATTACCTTAATAGTAGTTAGATGATCACCTTAGATGGGTATCTAATTATTGAAACACCACATAACGTCTAGTGTCGATATTAGTCCTGACAACACTGATTCTAACTAGATAGTCATTAGGGTATAATTTAATCACTATCACCATGTATGGAAATTGATTGCTTAGGGCCTTGGTAGCGCTTGTAAACCCTATTTGAACCAGCCTCGTGGTGTGTCCGTAGCCCCCTTAGTCGCTCTCAAGGTCTAAGGTATAGGAATTTAGAATCCTGACTAAATATACAAGAGCTAATATTCTCCCTTATTAACTAGATCTAATAGAAAGAATTAGAAGGATTAGTGCATACTAGCAAAACCTAAGCTATACTTCTCATCTCATATTCTTCGTATTTATTTTATTGTCTTTTATTTTCTTAGTTTAATTTAAGAATTTCGAAATCTATTCCTTTTATTTTCTGTCTTTTGATTAATTATTGCTTACTCGTTATTGCTACCCATTCGACTAGCACACTAAGTCCCTGAGAACGAACTCAACTTATCAACTAAAACTTGCATACGTCCTGTAATACTTGCAGTACTGTAACTGTCTAGGGTGAGAGTGCATAGTTTTCTAGACTTATATTTATCTTATTTTTATCACACCCTAGGCGACACCAGGATTCAATTATCGACAACACTACATAATCGTCTAGTGTGCGGTAGTGATCCTGACGGGCTTGCCTAGCTAGATAGCCATAAAGGCTTGATTTAACCACTGATCATTATGCATGATCCCTTACCCAAGTCCCCTGGTAGTGGAGGTGTTTCTCCTAAGTCCATCCTGACGGGGTTTAGGAAGAATTTAGAATCCCGGTTAATATATAATGCTCAATTGACCCTCAATGTTAGAAAAACAATTTAGTAAGATAGGCTCATATTAGTAACCCTAATTATGTAACTTACATTCATATTTATTTATTTGCATTATTTATTTATTCGCGTTAGATAATTATTCATCTTATTCTATTTTAATCTAAACATCTAAATTCATCTACGCTTGTTGAATACAAGTAGATCTAACAGATTAAATCCCTGTGAACGAACTTTACTTATCAACTAAACTTGCAAACGATTTATAATACTTGCAGTGAGTTTCTCGTGGTAGTCAAGGGTGCGTCCTTTATTATTATCTAATTTATCTGTTTATTTATCACACATTTGCCCCCACCATCGACTAAAGTCCAGATAGCTCGAAAACGACAATGTATAGGATACGAGTAAAAAGGATGTAATAATTTACGTCGACAAAATTAAGCTCCAAATAGACTTGGTACATGGAACCTTTTAGGAGACTTTAATAAAAGTTCTTTATAGAATTTCGATTATGAGGGTTTTTTTATATTTAAATATTCCCACAAAGAATATGTCATTAAAGTCAAATGAGAGTCGACACAAAGAAAAATCCTCTCTAGCCATTCATCTCACCTAATTTTTATTCCACAATTTTTTTCTCTTTTCACACCTCTTTATCCGCTTTTCATCCCCTTTTTTGCTTTTTCTTTTTGTTGATTTGGTGTTTATCCCAATATCTGGGATCTATATTCAAAGTCAACAATAAAAAATAATCCATTCACTTATCTTTTCAACCGACCACCACCTCCAAATATACCACACCCTCACCCTTAACCGCTACATCGTGTTCATCTCTCAAAAATGACAAAAGTGTTAAAATCAAGCAAAGTCAATCAAGAGAATAGTTCAAATCCTAGAGCCAGAACGAAATATAGAAACATAACAAGAGAAATGTTAACTCCGAGCCCGAGCCCTAATCTTCTTAATACACCGGAGTCATACAAAGGCGAAGAACAACAAAGAGAGACTAATATTGTTGTAGAAGAACCAGTGATGGAAGTAGAAGAAGAAGTGATTGAAGTAGATCGAGGGTTTATAGGTGAATCAGAAAGGGTTTCTACTGAGAAGAAAGCAGTTCCGTGGTCTAACTTGTTTGGCAGTTGTGCAAGTAGATCTATGAAGCTAGAACACCACAATCCTTCAAGTTTTAAAGGTAAGAAGCTAATAAAACCTCCTCAAGATGTATTAGATGAAGGAGTGGAACGATGGTCAAACAGTTTAGTGGGTCAATTTCTCGATAATCCTCCGCCGTTCTATGCTGTCACAAATTTTGTGAAATTTCAATGGAGTAAGTTTGGGAAAGTAGACATAAAATCGAGTTCTAAAGGTATTGTAATTTTTCGATTTGAAAATCAACAATATTATAATAAAGCGCTTGAGCAGATATGGAATATAAATGGAAAGCCACTTTTACTGAGACCATGGAAGCCTGAGATGCAGTTTGATAAAATTGATGTTTCAAAGGTTCCAATATGGGTTAAGTTAATAAATGTTCCAATGAACTTATCGACACAGCGAGGACTTGGGTATGTGGGTATGTAGCAAGAGGTATTGGAATTCCCTTACAAATGGATTCCATCACTGAATCAAAGACAAGGCTGGGATATGCTAGAGTATGTGTTGAAGTAGACACAAATGAAGAGTTGCCAGATGACCTATTAGTGGATAATGGATTAGAAGAGTTACAAACTGTTAAGATTGAATATGAGTGGAAGCCTATAATATGTACTAAGTGCAAGAGGTTTGGACATTTAGAGAGTAAATGTAATAATATTCAAAAAGTATGGGTACCAAAGAGGAGTAATAACACAGAAGCAGAGGGTACTAAAAATGATAAAGGGAAAAATGTTGTTGAAGAGTGGAATGTTGTTAGAGGAAGTAATAAAGGTAACAGGCATAATGGAGAATCAAGCTCAGTTACAAACACTAATCAGTTTAATGAGTTGAATAGAATTAATGAAGATGTGATCAATCAAGATGTAATGCAATTTATTACTGATCACAATGAAGGAGAAGAGATAACAAGGCCTCCAAACATATGAATTGTCTTGCTTGGAATGTCAGAGGTTTTAATAATGTAATAAGGCAGTTAGATGTCAAGAATTTTATTATTGATAATAAGATCAGGGTAGTTGGATTACTTGAAACAAAAGTTAGAGTAAATAACTATTCTGAGATAGTAAATAAACATTTCTCTAATATGGAAATGAGTCATAATTATAGTTATGATGCTAGTGGAAGAATATGGCTGTTATGGGATAATAAGTGGGTAGATATTAAAGTTATTTCTCAATCTTCTCAGGCTATACTGGTGCAGATGAGGGTCATTGAAAGTCAAGAAGAATTATATTTAGCAATGGTGTATGCAAGTAATGATAGTGCAGAAAGAAGGGAATTATGGCATAATATGAAAGATTGGAGTAAAACATATGAGAAGAACAGATTATGCATAATGGGTGATTTCAATGAAATACTCAAAATACAAGACAGATTAAATTATACAGTTTTGGATAAAGGAGCTACTGAATTTAACGAGTGTATAGAAGAAACTGAATTATTGGAGCATGGATATGGAGGACACTATTATACTTGGACAAATAAAAGTGATTCACTTAACATAAGAGCAAGCAAGATAGATAGGGTCTTTATAAATGCAAAGTGGTTAGATACCCTAACCACTACTGTAATGATACATTCTCCTTCAACATGTGATCATTGCCCAATCAAGCTAAGCTTAGCAGGTAAAAAGAGAATGGTTGCAAGTCAATTCAAGTTTTTTGATGCTTGGGTTCAACATGATAAATACCCTGATATTGTGAAACAAGCATGGAGTATTAGAGTAGAAGGGAATCATATGTATTCATTATGTATGAAACAAAAAAATACAAAAGCTGCTCTAAAGAAATTCAATAATATGTATTTTCGAAGAAATTCAACAAATATTGAACTTATTAAAAATCAGCTGGATACAGTACAAAAGAAGATAATGAGTGGAATATTTGATACAAGTACTATTAATGAAGAAAGAATACTCAATACTGAACTAGAGGAAGCTATGATGACTCAGCATAAAATCTTGAGACAAAAAGTTAAAGTTATATTTAATAATGAGATGGATAGTAATACCTCCTATTATCATAGACTCATTAAAGGAAGAATTGCGAAGAATAATATATCACTTTTGATCAATGATAATGGTGAGACTATTGAGGATCCAAGTCAGATCAAAGAAGAATTTGTTAATTTTTATAAGCAATTATTGGGAACAAAAGATGAGAAGGAAGAAGTTTGTTCAAGTGATATACTTAATTTGGTGATTGGAAAACAACTCAATGAAGATCAGCAAGAACTGCTTATAGCTCCTATTACTGATTTAGAAATAAAGAAGGCCTTATTTTCAATTAATCCAAAAAAGAGTCCAGGACCTGATGGTCTAAACTCTACTTTTTACAAAGAATCTTGGGAAACAGTAGGGGAAGACTTTACTAAAGCAATAAAACAATGTTTTGAGAATTGCAAGTTGCTTAAGCAGGTCAATACAACAAACATAGTGTTGTAACCTAAAGAAAAAAAAACCTTCAAATGTAAGAAAGTTCAGGCCTATATCTTGTACCAACACAACTTATAAGACTTTGGCAAAGATACTAAGTAAAAGATTAAAGAAGATTATGAGCTCTATCATCTCCTTAAATCAAGCAGCCTATGTGGAAGGGAGATATATAGGAGATAACATTCTAGTTGCGCAAGATGTTATGTTAGGATATGAGAAGAGAAATACCAACACAAATTGCACTATCAATTTAGACCTTCAGAAGGCCTATGATAGTGTAAACTGGAATTTTTTAATCAATGTTCTTGAAGCTTTTAAATTTCCACCAAAGTTTATTAAATGGATCAAAATGTGTGTTCTTACACCTACTTATTCAGTGTGTGTAAATGGTGAAGCTTGTGGGTTTTTTGAAGGGAAGAGGGGGTTGAGACAGGGGGACCCCCTCTCACCCTACTTATTTGCAATGTGTATGGAGGGTTTCACAGGTTTATTTACACACATGGCAAAGAAGGAAGGTTTTAATTATCATCAGAAGTGTGAGAAAATGAAGCTTAATCATATCATCTTCGCTGATGATCTGTTAGTGTTTTTCAAGGCTAAGATTGAAACTGCAGAGATTGTAAGAGAAGCACTTAATTTGTTTTCTAGAATTTTAGGGCTACAAATTAACTATCAAAAAAGTGAAATCTATGTAAGTGGAGGTAATACAAGACTTGAAGAAAGAATATCTCAATTTCTAAATATCAAAATTGGCAAATTGCCAGTTAGGTATTTAGGAGTACCATTACACTCTAAAAAACTAAGTGTTGAAGAGGGTAATAAATTAGTGGATAAGATATACAGTACAATTGATCAGTGGACTTCTGAAAAACTGTCTTACTCAGGTAGAATTGAGTTAATAAGAAGTATTATTGTCAGCAAAATTCTCTACTGGTGTAGAGTTTTTCTATTACCCAAACAGGTAATTTATAAGTTAAATCAGCTTATGAACATCTTTCTCTGGAAAGGTAATATGGAAGGGGCACAAGGTGCCAAAATTGCGTGGGAAAATGTTTGTAAAAGCAAGGAAAAAGGAGGCTTAGGCATACCTAACTTGGAGAATCTAAATTTGGTATGTCTCTTATTTACATTCTGGAGAATGTATTCACAAGAAAATAATCTGTGGAGTATGTGGGTGAAGTATAACATAGTCAAAAGTAAATGTATATGGAGTATGGATGAAAAACAAGGCTATACATGGATTTGGAAAAAATTAATGAAAGTAAGAAGTCTTGCGTATGATTTTATTAAGCATAAAGTATATGATGGTAAGAATACTTATCTGATATGGGATAAATGGCTTAATGGAAAGAGAATCCAAGAAATTTTAAGTATACAGTTGGAGAAAGATAATATAAATAGTGATAAAACAATTTATGATTGCTATGGAAAAGATAGGTGGAGATTACCACCATGTGTTGGTAAGATTTTACCTCAATTAAATGATCTTAAACTCAGAAATGGAAATGATCAGAAAGTTTGGAGTGAAAGTGATAAAAAGGGTTTTTCCTTTAGAAAAACTCTATCTCAGATCAACAACATGACAGGTACAGAAGATGTGAAATGGAGTAGAATGATTTGGAGTAAAGCAAATATACCAAGGTGTGCTTTCATCTCTTGGTTAGCCATACAAAATAGGCTTAATACTAAGTACAGGATGCTTGAATGGGGATGTCCAATAAATTCATTATGTTGCTTATGTAGAGCAGGTATTGAAGAAAATATACATTTATTCTTCTTATGTTCTTTTTCTAGTAGAATACTTAGAAGAATCTTGAGTACTTGTGAAATTAAATGGCTGCCGAGGGAGTTTGATGAACTTAATGATAACCTGATGCAAATAAAGTGTAAAGAAAAAAGAATGCTGCTCAGCCTACTAATCACCACCTTTATTTATAATATATGGTGGCTTCGAAATGAAATTGAACATGGAGGGGCTATTTTAAATGAAGAACAAATTATTGGGAGAATATATGATATGACAAAAATGAAGGTTCAAGATAAAAGATTGAAGAAAAGTGTAGTTAGTGAGATAGTTGAGAAATTAGCTTAATATGTACTCAATTAGATTTATCTTTGTAATAGCTGAATAGGAGTAATCCACTAGTAGTGTGGGCCGAAGTTTTTTAATGTTTTTGTAATGTTAAGTAGGGTAATAGGCTTACAAGGTATAAGTTACCCATGTTGGGCCTTATGCTTGTATATGCCTTAAATGTTTGTAATGGCTAAGACGTTGGGTTTTTAATGAAAAGTTTGATTTGATGATAAAAAAAAATAAAATTAACACTCCAATTTTGAGCATTCGGAGATTATTAGTCACTTTATTCTTGTAGCTCATAAGTCCTATACTATCAGGGTCGGGTTTAATTTGTTCTCTTTATAATTATAACACACTAATTCATTATAATTATATCACATTAATTCATAGATTAACTAGATAGTTTTCATGGATTAATTAGTTTTTGTATTTTTTTTTACTCGAAGCATACATTAATATAAATAGAGTTTAAAGAAGCTATTGCAACTAAGGAAATACTCAACCTATTCCTCTAGAAACGAGAGAATCTAACAGTTACCTCGCCTAGGAGGGGGGGGGTCGAATGACCTAATCACTAGGCAAAATACCATTCAGTTGTTGCTTTGTGACCTAATCAGCTAAGACATTCTTCTTTCTAGGGATATGAAAGAAGTTAACTAATATATTACAAGAAAGAGTCTTAATATTGTTTACAAAGATCTTATGCTTTTTATCTAAACATGTGCTAGGAGAGTTGAGCAAGTCCACCACCTTCTTGTTGCCACATAAGACTCGAATGTCATCAAGTTGGAAGTTTATTGTAGAGATCAAACCATTACGCACACCTAGTAATTCAGCTTCTTCGACACTATTTGATAAGAAAGAGCAAGCATAACCATGTATTAGTTTACCATAAGTATACAAACAGATGATGATAATTTGTTATCTAAAAAAGAGGCATCAGTATGAACAATTAAAGACTTATCAGACTGATTTTTACAGCAATTTTCCTCAGAATGACTATTTTCTTTCCTTTTTGACTTTCCTCTTTTTCCATTTACTATCACATTATCCTCTCTATGGTCAGTATAACTAGGATTACTTTTTTACTTAGATATATCTGGAGTTTTATATATATTAGCCTCAGAGTTAATATTTATATAGTTATTATACTCATCATAGGCATTTAGGGATATAGAGAGTGTAAGATGTGGGTCAAGGGTTAGCCCTTCAAAGATGACTTTGTTTCTACTTTTCCAAATATTCCATAAGATAAAAATAGATACCTCTCAAATCAAACCTTCACTCAAATCATTCATTTGAAGGTTTGATTTAAGTCCCAAGAACCATCAATCAAACCTTAAGGTACTAGGAGATTCAGAGAGTAGTTGCATAAGAGTAAGTCATAGTGCTCTTTCCTAGACACAAGTGAAGAGTAAGTGTTCCGATGTTTCTGTATAGTTGCCACATATCTTACACACTTTATCAGGGGCACATTTTCTATTAAATTTATCCTCACCAGTAGATAATCTACCTTTACACAACCTCCATACAAAGTTTCTCATCTTTGGGGATACATTTAACTTCCGTACTTCTTTCCAAATCATATTTGGAGTAGTAAAAGAGCTAGAAGGTTTAATATCCTTTTTTTCTTTTCCATTTCAGTATCGTCTTTTTTGAAATACCAATACATACTTTTAGAAGTTACTTCACCATCAGTTGAATATTTCCAACTAGCCGAATCCTTCATTCTAGTATAAGGAGTCATAATATTATTTACTTTGTTCACTATTTCATTTGGGAGATACTAATCAAGGATATGTACATCCCAAATATTAGAATTAGGATAACAAAGTTCAGAAACTATTTCAAGAAGACAATTTTTTGGGCATTTAAAAGATTCAATACCTAGAATCCAACTGTCACTCCAAATATTTATATTAGAGCCATTACCTACTTTCTAAATAAGGTTTTTTGTAAAATATATCTTCCCTCAGTAAATTTCTCCAGCCCCAAGAAAGGTGATACCCCAGTTCAGCTGTACAAAAGAAAGATGAATGGAAATATATACCTTTGAGTGTTTTAGTTAAGAAAGAGTTTGGATTTTTACAAAATTTTCAAACATTAGTAGCTAGCAGAGATTTGTTTTCCAGGTGCATGTTCTTAAAACTCCTACCACCCTCAACTTTATTGAGAGTCATTTGACTCCAATTTATCCATTGTGTACTATTTTCTTGTTTTTGTTCCACCAAAATTGAGAAATAATAGAGTTAATTTTTTCACTAACACTTTAGCTATTAGAAAAACATATTCCATTCATCTTGATCTTTGTTTATTTATAACATCTTGAACTTTATTTCTCGACATTTTGAGGTACCATCGTGTTTGATTTGTTTTTTATAACTCAAGAAAAAAAGTCCAAACACAAAACGTTCAAACAAATGCGGCAACATGATTAACGCCTTTCATGGAAATGTGGTATCCCAGTCACCACCTTTCATTTAACAATCAAATGCGAGAGCGGGATACCTCCTTTCCATGTATGGCGGTAATCGTGTTGCCGCCTATAGCTAAATGTCTTGTGTATTGTCTTTTTTTCTTCTCAATCTAATTTGTGAACCTAACAACTAAATATTTGTTTTTGTATAACTAAATAAAGCATTCAAAACATATTCCAACATAAACATTTTGAAATAAAATTAACATAATTAAAATATTCCACTTTAATAACTCCATTAAACTTTAATTTGATCATTTATGATCAATAAATAATTAACATAAATATCCTAAAAAGACATCCTAATAATCTCTATTATCGGTCTCGTATCCGCCTTCTCGAGGATCTACTTGAAGATGGCAGTACACGGGTATCTTGCGTAACGTTCAAACCCGCGATTTGGTCAATTAACTCTTTTTTCTGGAGTATTCCAACATTTTCTTCATATGATCCCTCATACCATCCATAGTAGTATCGGGAGCGGCTACACGTTAGACTTTTTCGATAGTGCAATCTGTCATCACATATGTGAATTATATATCGATATTACCATTTAAAGAAATTACACAAAGTAGGTATAAAACATAGAAGTATTGAAGTTGTCTTCCACGAGGTGGAAATCTGGTTCAATATCAATGCACATATTTTTTGCCTGGGGCGGGGGGCAATATATGTCCTTGAATTGCTCGATACCACTGTTCATACTACAGAGTACACCAATAGCCTTATCTAGATCTTGTACCATGAACTCTTGCGAATTATCCCTCATATGTATCTCATCGACATATTTTATTCGCCAATTTTCTCCTAACTTCCCTTTTCTGTTCACGGAAGTATGATACTGATCATCACTTTGATCAATTGGAGCCAAAACATTTTTTGAATGAAACTGTCATAACACGGTCATGACAACACCACTCTAAATTTTTAAAATGTATCAACAGTACAACACTTATATATAGATCACGACATTCCAAACAAGTCGCAGCAATAAGTGTGAGTCGGTCTTCCATGTAAGGCGGCCAATTAACTTGCATTGATCAGAGAAAATAAAAAGTTTAGAAAAAAATAGATTTCCTTTCAGTTACCCTTCAACACACCTACTTGGGTTTTTGAAGATCTAAATCATCGTGATAAAATTTAAAGCTCCGACCGCCACTTTTGACCAACATTTTTGCTCTATTCCAACTAATACAACAATAATACATTAATATTAGTGCCAATGTGAAAAATATTACAAAATATTGACATTTAACACGTATACTTACTATGTACTAGCGGGGCCGTAAGGAACCATATCAGGATAGTTTTTCATCTGAAGTCTACAATGCAAATAATTCCAACACCATATTTATATAAAGTTTAACAAAATAAATTTGAGTTTAAAATTTTTTGAGAATTAAATTTAAAAAACATACCTACAAAAGGAGACCACAACCCTGAAGTGTCATCATATCTTTCTCACACGCTTGACATAATCCATTATACAAGTAAGATAAGTGGTCGAACCTCGACTATAGCCACCTGTCTCCGTCAAGTCCCTCAATATTGGAGATACACGTAGCCACGTGATTTTGTTCGCCAAGGTAAAAAGGAATGTACCGTTCAGGTAGAAAATATATGTCGTTGGGTAGTGGCGTAAATCCTCGTTCGTAGCGTCGGCTGGGGGCGGAGCAACTATAATAAATTTTGAACCAACTGTCAATAATTTGAAAATAAAATAGAAGCCCAAAATAAATAATATAAACAAAACTCACCACCAAATCTATTCTTTAACCACACAACTTTAGCAATATTTCTTCATTCATCAGCATTACCCTCCTCCTGCTCCTGATCCTGCTCCTGATCTGCTGACTTTACTAGACCTTGCTGACCTTGTCGATCTCTACTAACTGGTGGTGGGTGTAGCTCGCTAAATAAGTGAAAGCATGTAAGAGTTAAAAAAACACGATTTGGATCCGTGACTGGACGAGTAGGTCCGGCCCGGGCCCAAGGCAACCAAATCGGCCGCCTTGGGCCCCTAAATTTGAGGTCCCCACAAAATATATATATATATATATATATATATATAGTGTTTATGTATATAGGTCTTAAAACTTAAAATTTTGCGATGTTAGATAAGTTAGCTTAGTGGAAAAATAGTTTCTTACCTATTCATAGGTAGCGAGTTCAACTCTTGTGGTTTCAGTATTCTTTTTGTTCAACTAAAAAAACATCCATAGGTTTTGAGGGAGGGAAATAGGATTTTTTTTCTTTAATAATTTATATAATTAATTAATTACATTTATTTTTTTGAAGTTGAAGTTAATTAAAAATTACATTCAATCAATTATATTACAAGAAAGATTGAATGAATTGGCTATATTGTCGGTTGAACATAATATTATAGACTTACTCAAATACAAATTTTGATCGATAATTTTGCATCCCAATGAAGTTTTTTATAAAGTGAATTTGATAAATTTTTAGATAATTTTTTTATTCACATGTTTTTAATATAATTGTTTAGATATAATATCACGTTTTTAATAAATACTTATATCATAAATTTTATTACTTAATTGTTTATATATGATTTGTTTGGTTCAAACCGAATAAAAAATATATTATATTGTAAAAGACCTTATTTTCTTATCTCGCCTTAGGTATCCGAGAAGTTCGGGTCAGTCATGTGCACACAACCATCGATCGGTACCCCCAATATTATCGACACATCACACAAAGTGACATCCATTTCACCAGCCTACATATGGAAAGTTTGAGTCTCGCGTCACCACAGTTCCACCATCGCAGAAATTAAAGCGTGGTCTAATACAGTTTTTTCGATTTTATGTATTTTACCAAACTCCGCTTGGTTAACAAATGGTACGACCCGTGGGTCCAAATTTCCACAGTGTAGCAGTAATTGGTTTAACCATAACACCTGATAATCGACCTTATAACAAAAAGCAAAAAAACATATTAACAAATAATTTAAAATAAATTTAGTTTATTAATAAGAAAATTTACATTTTTTCACATTTGTTGACTTATATGGTTAAACCATGTTTGTTTGCATAAAAAAGAATTTACATTTGGTCATTACAGGTTCGGATACCGGAGGAGGATCCTGATTCTATAGGAGATTGGATCTCCAAAACTTGTGACTTGATGGATAATACTATTTGGGAGGAGAAAATCTTAATAGCATGTTTACAACTGACACTATGGAACATTTGGAAGGCTAAAATGAAAATGCTTCACGAACGAGTTCATATTCGACCGCAAACGATTATTCTTTCAATTCATGCAGGTATGGCGGACCTATTCGGAGCCTCTTGGGATTTTCCCCCATCTCCTGCACCACCTATTACCAGGATACCGGCTGTTAACCCTATGAACGATTCTGATTTCAACGATGCTATTTTTGTTTATACTTGTGATGCCTCATTTATTTCAGCTAACGCGCCAAGTGGTATCGGAATCGTTCAGAGGAATAATCTTACAGGACAACGTGTTACATTCTCGAATAACTAATATTTAGATTTTAGTATTTAGATTTTAGTTTTGAGATATAAAAATACTTTTTTATCTATAGTACTATAAAATATACAAAAATAGATGATAATAAACGGGTTTTTGGTTATTCGGTTTTATTTTTATCTAAAATTTTAACTTAAAGGATTTAACCATTGGTTACATTTTTCAGAACCATAACCTAACGGTTTTATCCATGATTGCATAATTGATTTTTAATCAGTTCAAAGTTTCATCGATTTTGATTTTAAACCATAACCATTTCCATCCTTATCTATAGTTGGGTTGAGACTTTTGGCCTTTTGGTAATTAAAAATCAAAAAAAAATATAAGAAAGATGGACTTCAAAAATATAAAAATACATGGATTTTAGCCTTTATTAGGTAAAATAAAATCATATTTATATATATATATATATATATATATATATATATATATATATATATATATATATATATAAAACGGATTTTCGGTTTTTCGGGTTAAATCAATCTAAAACCATAACCTAACGGTTTTAACCATCGGTTTCACTTTTTAAAACCAAACCCTAACGGATTTAACCACGGTTACATAATCGGTTTTTATTCGGTTCGGTAATCCGTCGGTTTCGGATTAAAATCGTAACCACTGCCATCCCTACCTGCATCATAAAACGATTACTCAAACAAGGCGGTCATGCAATGACCGCCTATGCTTAAACAGGTAGATTAGGTAAAAAGCAGCGGTTCATTGACTGGCTTTCTCTTGAAACAGGTATTTAACGAGGCGGTCATTCATTAAGGCGTCGGCCGAATCGCGAAGAGAGTGATGGAGCCAATATTACTTTAATAAAGCTGTTTATTGCCAATTTTATAACAAAATTATGCTTTACTTAAAAAAACTCTATAACTATATGTATAAAAAAAAGTTAGCTCTATCCTTTCGAACCCTATTACTTTTCCACCCACTTCCCAAAAATCCAGTATGGATCTGTCCATGTTCGACTACATGAAATTCCAAACAATACTTTTATGAACTTCCATAATATGAGTCGGCATCAAAATTATATTATTGACACAGATGACGTCATCAGATCAGCTAACAAACATATGGATGAAAGGTTTGGCGGAGATTGGGTGGCAAGCAAGAGTCGGAGTAATAGTCCAACTGACATAAGAAATAGAGCAACAATTGATTTAAGCTTCAATACGCAAATAGCTTATACGTGTGACACATCTTTTGAGCAACCTCACCTACCGACTGGTATTGGTGTGGTACGGATAATCAAAGATACGGGGTACAGAACTGATCATTCCGAGACAGCTATGTGTAATTTGAGTTTAGAGGGGGAGGCTCAAGCAGTGGTTACAGCGCTGAAACAGGCTATTAGGGACAAAAACGAGGGGATTACGGTCTTCTCGGATAACCTCGACTTAGTTCGGGGTATTCAGCAGGTGTCGGCTGGCAATTGGAGGCTTAGACCGTGGATTCGGCAGATTAATAGACTGGCAGCAATGGTGGCCCCAGTCTTTTTCAAACACATCCCAAGGCAATTCAACGGTCAAGCAGACAACTTAGCCAAGAAAGCCAGACACAGGGCACAGCACGCGGGAGGAAATAACTATGAGATACTCGTTACCCACTTTTCTCGATTAGGAATCGGATAGTTGGATGGTTACCTCAATTAAATGTATCACGCGTCCAAAAAAATTTAAAAAAAACTTCCATAATATGTGGGTCTTTATTTATACCCTTGCCCAATAGTTTTTCCTTAATAAGGTTGTCATGATTTTTTTTTTTTACGAGCCGGGCTAGCTTGCGCGTACCCGACTAATTCCATGGAGATATACATGTTTCTGTATATTTTCATGGTAAATTAAAACTAGGTTACCCATGTCCAGAGAAGTTCGAGCCTTGTATCTCTCACTTTACACAAATGTTAAGAATAGACACTCATGCACTGACCTGAAGAGGAGGAAGACAACGTTGTTTGTCTTCGTGACAATTTTCAAAATTTAGAGACCAACTTTCGAATCTCAAATTTAATATAAGAATTAAAATATTATCCTGCATAATTCATTTTGGCGGGGGACTAAAAATCTCTGTTAATAACAATGTGTGTGATTTTAAATCTCTACAGACTAACAGACAGCTGTTGCTTTAACTGTTAGTGCTCCACGTGTAGCAGCAAGTAATCCAGGTTCAGATAAATCAACTATTACACTGTAATTGACCACTAAATTAATGTCTGACTTGAACTCTGTTTCTCAGATGATGATTCTATTTCAAGAAATTCATCTGTTACGTGCCAGCCTCAGTTATCTAATACTGGATATTCACACCCAGAAGATAATGAGACAGAAGGTGAATTATTTTTCAACCATTTGTAAAGATTAAAAAATGAAGTTATGATTGTAACGAATTATTAAAACAGCCTTGAAGCCACCACGTAATTATGTTTCTTTCATCTATCAATGCTACTATTACATTACACATGAACCATTTGTTCTTTTATTCTCTATTTTATATATTTTTTAGGTCGAACACGCGTTGATGGGAAAGAATTCTTTTTGCCAAGTCAGGTAAAACAAATAAAAGCTTGTAGCGTGAATAGCTTCTCAGTCATTAATTACCTTGTTCTCTTCGGTGCACTTAAAAGCATTTGACCATCAGCATTAGTAACTTTAGAAATGGCATTACAGTCCCTAAATTTCACGTTATTTGCTCGAGTAGTCCCTGCCTTACTACCATTAAATTCAGCAGACCCATAGTTGTCAATTTTACTGTTTTTCCAGGTGTGTTATTCTAAAATACACTAATTAAGTTCAGAGTGGATTCTTAAACAAGCTTACAACAAGTAATCTAGCATGACTTCGCTTAGCATATTGACTCAGTAACAGAGAAATGCACAAATTAGACAACTAAAAAACTCAATTTAGTGTAGACAATCTATTTAACAAAAATCAAAATCAGGGAATGGAGAGAGTATATAAAATAGATAGAGTAACTAACCAATGAGTCATCAATATCTCCTTTATCAACTTCAGGTAAATCAATCAACTTCATGTTAGATAACCGATTCTCCCAAAAGCTTAAGCTGTCAGGAGGGGTCATCTTATATATTATATATGAGTATTACATGCTCAATACGCCCCCTCACGTGCAAGCTAGATTCATGTCATTTATTTGCATGTCTAGTCTTTGCTACGTGAATTTTTAAATTGGGTGACGACGGCAAGACTCGAACCCGCGACCTCTTATGGATCTAGGCTCTGATACCATGTTAGATAACCGATTCTCCCAAAAGCTTAAGCTGTCAGGAGGGGTCATCGTATATATTATATATGAGTATTACATGCTCAATACTTCAGTGGTGGGGCTGAAAATATGTAGAACATATATTAATAAAGTGATTTTCCTTACACTCACAAAAGAAGAGCTATCAAAATCAATCGTAATCTTTACTGTATTATCATCACGTTCCAATGAATCAATCTACAGTTTCTCATCATGCATTGATGTCAATCTACCCATACCTGAATTGAAATAAATATCATTTGGTGAAGACTAGACACACATGATCAACCTCTTTAATTTACAAATTAATCGCACACTTAACCCTAAATAAAGCTTCACTTGCATTATTAACATACACATTATAAAGACTTCATAATCGGACACCTCATGATTTCCTGGAGCTCCAGCTTAAGGACATATTCTACCTACTTCATCAAAAAAAAAAAATTACCCAAGCTTTGCTCATTTTGCTTTTTTCATCAAATGGAAATGACCCTTCCAGATGAAGAAAGCTTCTCTCGCCAACGGAAATGACCCTTCCAGATCGGTGGCGGGTTGGTGGCACACGTCAAAAAGAGAGACAGGAGGAGTACCTAGAGTATGACTCATATCCTCATATATGCTTATAATCCATTAATCTTGTAACATATAAATTTTTATATTACATTTTAGTTTAATTGGCCATATTATTTTTTTCCGCACTTAAACGAGAGATACAGATTCAAATTCTTTTTGTAACGGGTGTGAAGTAAAAAATACAAAATTCTAATCCCTCCCTAATATGGATAACCTAGTCCCAATTTATCTAAGAATATATATGAGAAAGCGTGTATATCACGTGAGATTAGTCGTGGTGAACGCAAGATGGCCTGGATACCAAATAAGAAAATAAAAATAAATAATACTAATACATTATATTAACAAATAATACGGAGAAAGATATTTAAAAAACTATCTATATTATATTTCAAAGTTTTTTCTACGGTCCAGATTTATCAGTAAAAGTGGTGGCTATGATTAAATCTGGCCAAACATAAGTGGTGGCCAGGATTTAATTTGGCTAAACATAAGTGGTGGCCAGGATTGATTCTGGTCCATCACCCAGGAACCTGGAATCGATTCCCGTCAACGGAATTAAATTTTGCTTTAGTATTTTCAAACACGGAATTTTACCTATTTTATTAATAATGATTAGCATATTTAGTAGTTATTGTAAATTTTAAGTAAAGTAAAAAAGAAAAGTAACTAACAAAAGAAGCAACGAAGCATATATTTTTTAAGGATTAATACTAAAAAGCTCATTAAGTTAAAATTAATTCTTTTTACTATAATTTTTTTTTTTTTTTTGCTAAATAAAAAACATTATATATTTTATTTTTTTCTTTTTTACCTATAAAAAAAACAGTTTGAGTTATGAAATATTTCTCAGAACTCAAATTTTGAGGTATGGAAAACTTTTCAAAATTTAGAGTTTGAATTTTGGGAGCGAACTCAAGATATCTTAGGAGGATAAAAAAGACAGTACCTTTTACGGGATAATAGACAAGACTGCATAAGTTTATTGAGCATTAACCCTATTTTTATTTATAGTTAAATTCATGTTTATTTTAATTCTATGTATTTTAAAATAAAATATAATATAATAAAATATAAAAATACTTATAATCAATATTTTAGAATAAAATATTATAATTCATTTAAATTATACATCAAGTTATTAAAATTGCAATTGTCGTGGTTTAAGCCAATCCATTTTTGAAGGAACGTTTTTTGGTTGGATTTGGTCATTTAAAAGATGTCTAACCCATACAACGTAATTAACCCTATATATATGTATAGAAATTAATTGTAAAAAAGTGCTAGCAATCATAATTTTAGAAGCAGATTAGAGAGAATCGACCAGAAGAGAAGACAACGGAAGTTGGAGCCCTATTGCACCAATTCTACACCATTCCACCTCTATGATTAGGGTAATCAACATAAATTTCTTGTCTTAAACATGATTCTAATCTTTTTACTAGTTATATTTTCTTTCTTTAAATATGCACTCAATTCCCTTAACTTGAGTTTGCATTATGTATGAACCTTGGATACTTTACTAATATTTTTATGTTATTTGAGAATTACATTTAAATAAAGAGATATTAGTCAATTAAGTCCAAAAACCCAATAACCCACCCCATAGAGTCCACCAAATTATTACACACCCAAAAGGTCCAGTTTTTTAAATTTATCTCATTCCTACCCCTACAATCAACATATTAATTAGATCATGTGTCATAATTATCTTTAATGGAAAGTTTGGTATTGTTACTATCAATCCCGTCTACAAGGCTTACATTCATTCAGCTACAAGCGAATTACACAAGCGAATTCAAAAATCCAGTATAAGCATCTCGATCAAAAGGTAAGAAGTTTATCAACAAAAACACATGTAATCTATTGTTTTTATTGTACAATTAGATATGAGATTGTTAGATATAACATTGTAAAGAAGATATTTTTTTATTATACCTTTTATGAAAGCTGTGTAGCATTTACTGTATTATATTAGTCTTAGAGTTGAATTGAAATTATCTCGTCATGATATGTTAGAAATACATTATTATGGTTCCTTTGTAGCTAATATGTTATGTCGTTTGACTGTTACAAGGTTTTTGAATTGATATAATGGTAAAAAGTAAACAAACAGGATGCAAAGTGTGTTGATTTCTTGTATTTGATTGTTGAGCATCGGAAGTGAAAGATTATTAGTGAGAACAACTTTTCCATAGATGCGCTACTTGCGCCAAACCTCGTTAAATCACCTAATCACGTTTGCGGATCTGATTCATATAATAAGTGAACAATTACTGACACATTTTATATATATTTTTCGATTGGATTTAGATAAATTTGGTTTATCCTTTGTTTAATAAGAAATATTTTACATATTTTATTATATCTGTTTGTATATGAGTGATTTAATTTGTGTTTTTTATATGCATCTGAATGCTATTTAAAAAACTCAAATATAATATACAATTAATCTACCATATTAAACTAATAACACACATATAACCCATTGATTTGCTACAGATAACTTGATGTCATAGATTATTCAACTCATTGATATACACACACCAATGTTTATTGTTGCAACATCTCAAATCATTATTTTATGTGTAAAATGTAATTTAATTCCTACCCCATTAAACACAATCCACAACACTGAGTTTTTTCCTATAAACCAACTCATTACATGGTTTTGGCTTCAAGTGCAGACCCAAAAGTTATAGGGTCATAACCAACTGAATCCTACACACACACCATCATAAATACATTAGTAACTCATCCATAATTGTTATTATACATGTACCAACACTTTCAACCCACCATTATTAACTATCACACCGATACTATCCCACACACAACCCATCACAAACTACTGTGTAAACCATAAAACAGCCACAGTGGTGGGTCATTCGTGTTGAAATGGTGGTGTAACTGTTACAGTTGATGGTGTAGAATGAGACAGTATCAGCTTGAAAATTATGTATGTGGTACTATTTGCTCGATTGGTTTTGTTATGTCGTCTGAAGAATACGATAGTAGTAGCTTGGTTATAAATCTTACAACCCTGAATAATAGTAACAAAGTTTCCAATAGTAACAAACTTACCATTGTATTATGCTTTAATTATGGGATTTATTAGATATGCGAATATGAGGAAATCTGTTAAATTTTCTATATTTATGGAACATAATCTGTCCATGTTTGGTAAGTCAAGCGACATTAATCCGAGTAGAAAGGTATATCAGACTTTTAGGGTGGGTTGGATTCGATGAGCAACTGTTATATATCCATGGATTGTATGAGTCAATTACCCTTAATTAAATTGGGAAACTTATTTAATTTATAGTTGCATATGAAATGATTGAACATTTCTATAATTTTATCAATTATAGATTGATATAAGTAACTAAACTATCACCCTGGCTGGGGGTTTAGGAACAAAATTGGTTCATATACTTTAGGTGTGCGGTAGTGATCCTGGCGGAATTGCCTAGCCAGATAATCACATAAGTTTAGCGTATATCACAAAGTTTTCAAGTAGAATAATCTCACCCGAGGACTCTAGTATTAGTAAGACAACCTTCTTAGCTATCATGGCATGAGTTAGACGGTAATTGGAATCCTGATTAGTTATAACGACCCAATTCACCCTTATAACTGGACTTATCGTTTTAGTAGAATAGGGAAATACTAACAAACTCGAGCTAATTCTCATCTTATTCTTGGTAAGCTATTTACTTGCTTACTTAGTTTAATATTTGCATCTTAGTTTATTAATTCAAAAACCAAACAAAAATTTATTTTCTTTATTTATGTTTTAGTTACAACATCTAAATCATCTTCACTTTCTAAGAGCACAAGTTTGAGGTTAACGACTTAAGTCCACGTGGAGACGATACTTTTACATACTTACTTTATTACTTATCTACGATCCGTACACTTGTGCTAGTTAGTTCTCTCGAGGTGTGTAGTGTGTAAGTTACATTATTTTTATCACACTTTCGGAGACGAAAACAACCTACATTATTTGTTTGTGAGTCCCATCAAAGATTTTGTGGGGAGGCAGAAGAGCAAAGGTAAGAAACTATCTCCTTGTCGAAGGCTCTGGGGATGGGGTGAACGTGTCAAGGTCTTCCCCGTTGAAAATTATTTGGAAGGATACAGTAGTGACATACTAGATGGTCCAATTGATATGTTTGACATTGAAAAACCAAACTTTTATAGCACTAGTTTGAAAAAATCTCATTACATTATGTCAAAAGGCTTAGCCATGTCCAATTTAATTGTTGCATCATTCTTGTTAGACATCTTTTTCAGACAAAAGAAATGTGAAACTTTATGGACTATAATCCTGTTGTTATGGATGCTTCTCTCTTTGGTAAACGTCGATTGTGTTGGCTAGATGATAGAATTTAAGAAAAGTTGAAGGCGGAGAGCTAAAATCTTGTAACAAAAATTAGCACAAGAAATATGTCTAAAATTGAATACGTAATTGAAGCTCACCTTCAACCAGCGTGACACTTCAGGTTCATATGTTTGATAGATTGTTCGCCTTGAAGAAAGCACAAATAAGTCCAAATATGTCATCCTTGAGGATTTCCTAGTATATTTAACAGAAGTGTCTCAAGAATTCATTAAGGCCAAATGTATTTGTTCCAGACAAATTAAATACAACTTGTTTGATCTTCTCAATAGTTAGATCTTTTATAAGTTCCAAAATTATTGTATCATCGATAATGCAAGGTATATGCTTGGTTCCTCTTGTGTAGTCCCTGGTAGAATGAGTAAAGGTTTTGAACATGTTCTTGAGAACTACTTAGTCGTATGTCTGTTCTTGATTATCATCTTTTAAAATAATAATTCTATGGGTGAATTATCTATAGGGTCTTAGGAGCACTATTTTTTCTCTATAGAGTAGTGTCTTGAAAGTTGTTATTCTTAGGGACCTCATTTTTTACAATAGTCTTTCCTACCCTTACTACCACTACCCACCTACCCACCTCCGACCTCCGGCCACCGACCACCGACCACCGACCACCACTACCGACCACCCATCTCCGACCACGGACCTCCGGCCACCAGTCACCGGTCACTGGGAAAAACATAGAGTACTCTGAGAAAAACATAGAGTACTCTATATATTTTAATGAATATTCTAAAAATCCGACCACATACCTCCGGCTGCCAGAAAAATGCAAAATACT
This sequence comes from Nemophila menziesii, assembly GCA_029959085.1. Lineage (NCBI taxonomy): Eukaryota > Viridiplantae > Streptophyta > Magnoliopsida > Boraginales > Hydrophyllaceae > Nemophila > Nemophila menziesii. The sequence goes on along the minus strand of JARWIR010000038.1, from coordinate 3,953,201 downwards.
GTATAAAAAATGTAGAGTACTCTAAGAAAAACTCGGAGTACTCTAAGAAAAACTCGGAGTACTCTAAGAAATACTCGGAGTACTCTAAGAAATTCTCGGAGTACTCTTAAAATTTAGGGGTACTATTAAAACACACAGAGTATAATCGGAAAATGCTAAAAAAAAATAAAATTATTGAGTATTATTTAAAAAACACATTTACACATTTTATCACAAGGTAAAAAAAAAAAAAAAAAACATAACTGGTTTGACCAGATCTAGATCTGGTCAACCATTTACAAAAAAAAAAAAAAAAGGGGCTCGGCGAGTGGAGGTTCGAACAGCTCTTGCTATGGTGTCTCGCTATGGTGGTGAAGCTTGAACTGTGCTCCAAGCTTCGAACAGATAGTGAGATGGTGAATCCATGGCGGAACCCTAGGAAGCAGATTCCGGTGGTGAAAGCTTGAAAGATGGTGAAGCTTGAACGGTGCTTGGGTTCACCTCGCCGGAAATGGGAAATGAAGGGGGTTGCCGATGAAGACAAGCACATCAACACCACTGCAACACTCGAACAGCAGCTCGCGAATCAGCCAGCAACCTCGCCGGAACAGCAACCTCGCCGGATCTGACATTGTTGCGAGGAGGCAGCAGCCACGAACACAACCTCCGGTGGTCACGAGCTCGCGAAAGCTGCTTCTCCAGCAGCTCCAGTCTTCATCGGAACCTGTCGGAGCTTCAAAATGCTGCACCACCATGGCAGCAACCAGATGGATCTCGATCTCTGCGCAGGAGGAGAGTGGTGGTGGTGGTCACGAGCTCGCGGATCTGGATGAAGGAGGAAGGACCGGAGCTCGCGGATCTGGATCTGTTACGAGGCGGTTGGGGGCTGGGGGGAGGAGGGAGATGGTGGTGGTGGTTGCCATTCTGGTGGTGGCGGTGGTGGTGGTCATTTAGGTGGTGTCGGTGGTGGTTGAGAGGAGAGAGGAGAGAGAAGAGAGAGGTGAGTTATTGAATTTAGAAGGTAAATGAAATTAGATCAGCAAATTAGTATATATAGGTATAGAAAAAACAAAAGAAGGGTAGTCTAGTAATTGGGGTTTTGAGGTTCATGTGTTAAAAAGTTGCTGAGGTCTTTAGTAAGAAGAGGCTCTAGATGGAAGTGCTAACTCGAAGAGGGGTGTGTGGTCAAGACCCTAAATGTTATTATCTTTAATTCTATTTGTGATGACAATGTTGGATAGTTATAATGGTGAAAGAAATCTGTTGCGGTCCTCTACATATATCAACTTGTGTCTTGTTTGGATGTCTAAAATTCATTGCTTCTGCAATTAATTAATAAATTATTTGAATGTATATCTGATTCAGGGTAAATATTATTTCTGTACCGGAGCAAGTGTCAATATACCGAAGGTAAGTGACTATTTTGATTGGAAGAAAGTTTGAAAGATGAGATTTTCTAAAAGAAAAATATACTCAATGTGACGAGCTAGTTGAAAATAAAATAAAATAAAATAATGTGAGAGCTATACAAGAAAAATTATTTACTCGGTTCAATCTAGCGTAGAGGTACCCTACTGCGGGGACCAAATAGAGACAGCAGCGCATTTAATCAAGGATTGCAGTAAGCTTCGAACGGTATGGACATTACTAGCCCATCAGGGAAATATATGGGCTAATGAGGATCATCATTGAGGCCAGCCGCAATAAGAACCAATAGGGTGAGGACAGGTTAACTTATGTGAGTTTTCAGTATGCAGCAGGTGGAGATTCTTCTAGTCTCGTCGAGAGGCATGAGAGGATTGGTGGTTGTGGAATTTAAAAAATAAAGAGCTATTTGTGGGATGCTACAGAATATAATATTTTAGTGCTAGACGATTTAATGATTTGTACTGAATGTGCATTTTTTTTTATTAAAAAAGAAAAAAGAAAGAATGTGCATTCAAGAATTTGTTTTTTTTTTTTTTGTTTTTGTTTTTCTTTTTTGGTACGTGGATGATTCGCACTACCTTGCACGCACCACGACTAACCTTCGGGATATACAGGTCTCCCTATGTATATTCCCAGATAAATCAAAACTAGGTTACCCATGTTCAAGGAGAGGTTTGACACTTGCACCTCTCACTCGTTATGGAAGGATTCGAACCCTGTACCTCCTCCGGTAAAAAGGTTACCCATGTAAAACACTTTTTTGGCTTGTTTGGCTAAAATATATGCATCCCTAAAAAAAAAAAGGTTGTATTGACAATAGTTGCCCCACATTCTTTCTTCACATTTCTCGTATTATACCACTTACACTCGAACAACACAACTAAACAACCACCATCAAATGTAACCTCCACGATCTTGACTAATTCACCGTAAATCGGTGCCCCATTATATACGGTACGTACTCCGTAATCTCGAGCCACCATTTTTTCTCCCTTTGCACGAGTAATCCATTGACACTGTTCACAACACATAAATCGTTTCTATAAACCGGACCATGAGACATGCTCGCCAACACAATTATCTCAGGGGTACCTAATGAATCACCAGCCTTATGCATTACGTAAATCTACCAACAAGAAGAATTATTACTTTGAATATACTTGTGTATTATTTAATTTTTTTTATGATATATGCCTTATCCATACATAAACATTTGTTAGTGAATCCTCTCTATATCAATATCATGGACCGGTAGCGTGGATTTGTGTAAAGATTTTTTGCATTAAAAATAACAAGGTAAAATTATTGTCACTTATTACATGTACGGTGGATCTCGTTGCAATTAAGTAGAATATACCAGTTGATTTTCTCCTTCTCTTTATGTGGTAAAGCACCAAGCTGTTTTTTACCAACTGGATTACACTAGCTCTTAAAATTGATAGAGTTTTAGGTTTGGGCACCATCTCATTGTATCTACTGGGATCGTTGAACTTCGTTCTTTCTTCTTGAAGATAACGCGATATGAATGTCAATATTTCTTCCACGACGTATCCCTGGTGATTGAACCCTCTGGCCTAGCCAGGTTTCGAATGTAGTCCTTTAACTTCTTCAAATACCTTTCAAACAGGTACATCCATCGCAATTGAACTGGACCACCTAACAATGCTTTGTCGTATAAGTGTATGACTAGGTGGATTCATTATATCAAAAAACGCAAGAGGCAAAATCATGTATATATTGCACATAATTTCAATCACCACGGCCTTTCCGGCCTCCAATTCTTTCCTACTTTGATTCTTTTAGCAACGGACTCTGAACAAGTTAGATAACCCAATTATCGGGTTGCTAACCGATTTATCATCTATAAGCCGGGGATACTAGCCACGAAAAGATACTACATCATTACGTGACAGTCATGTGATTTCATCTCGACGATCTTTCCTGTATCACTCTAAATGTTATTCCTCAAACTAGACGCGAAACCATTGGGAAACTTATGTACATGCCGCTTATACGGTGTCAACACATACTTTGCTCGCGGTACCATCATTTTACCTCCTTTTTGGATCAATCACAAACCTTTCGTGGTGCCCATATCTTTCAGATCCATTCCCGCTTTTACGTTATCTTTGTTTATTTTCACTTCAAGGCCAACAACTGTACCATACAGACTATCGTACACATTCTTCTCACAATGCATAACATCAATGTTATGTTTTAACAAATTTTCCAACCAGTAAGGTAAACAATAAGAAATGCTCTTTTTCTTCCAACTGAACTCACGAGGACCTGTTTTCTTCGTCGCATTGCCCCTAAAATCCTTGTGTTTACCAGGAAACACAATAGGCAATGCATCTAACTGAGTCTGAATATCGATGGAATTTGTTTCTTAGGGGAGGGCCTTTACTCAGTACTCGCATATGAAATTGTGTTTATTCTAAACCAATGTTTCATAAGTAACCACCGTCTGTGATAAAAATAAACTACCCCTTTTTTCACCTTCTTTGACGGAGTATAATCCATGCATTTAGGGCACGCTAAGTAACCTTGACCCTGCCAACCTGACATGTATGACCTAGCGAGGTAATCATTAGTTATGGACAACAAACAAACCTTTATTGTAAACTTTTGCTTCGTAGGAGCATCATACGTAAGGATCCTTGTTTCCCACAACATGTCCAACTCATCTATAACAGGGTTGGAGAAAGACATCCATATCCTTACCGGGTGAACGCGGACCCAAAATCAACAAACAAAGTTGATATATTGTTTCTTTCATGTATAACCACGGTGGTAAGTTGTAGACGGTCAATATAATTGGTCACGTGTTGTATGAGTTGTTCTTCATAGAAAATGGACAAAAATTATCTATCCCCAGCCCCAAATTTTGAGCTTCACTCGCAAACTGGGAATGTAGCTCTACAAATCTCTTCCAGCTATCAACATCATCTTTCCCGTATGGTTCCAGATCATGTCTTTGGCGGAGTGCTTCGAAGTGTATAGTCGCTACAACCTCGGCGTAATAGGAAAATAACAGAGTTTCTTATGCGGTACTTTCTTACCCTTCTTAGTATCCCATCTAGATTCACTACATACTGGACATTTCTAGAGGTATTTATTCTCCTTTTAATATAGAGCACAATCATTCAAGTAAAAATTGATCATACTATACCCCATGCCCATACTTTTCAACTTCTTGTTGCACTCCTCGTAAGACTCGAGCAAAGTATAAGGTTTGGGCAAAACACAGCCCAACAATTTTAGGAGCTTGGTGAAGGATGTGTTAGTCCACTTGTTCTTCACCTTTACGTGCATTAGTTTGGAAATAAAATTCAAATAACTCATTACTTTAGATCCAGGGTATAATTCGGTCTCCAATTCCTCGAACAAAGCTTTGAAACTGCCACGACTTGTACGATTCTTGTCTCTCATCTCGGTGTCACCCGAATGACCACCAACTTTGTAAGTGGGTCTCACATCGTCATACACATTCATCATTTCATCTTCTATAATTTGAGTAGAGATTTCTTCAGGAATTTCTAAAATTTCACTATGTATTATCCAAACCTCATACGTGGACAAAACCCGGAAGTTAGAATGTGTGCTCTAACCATTTGGATGGGAAATCAATGATTTTTCGAACAGTGATTACACAGGAAAAATGATATACCATTAAAACCATCTTGTTTTTTAAGAAAATTGATAAGTTCTTCCAAACCATTAATATATTCCTTCGTAACATAGCGATCAGATTTAATCCATCTTTCATCAATACTCGAAGCTATCGTCTTTTAACAGTTTGATATAACTAAACAACTACAACAATATAAAAAAAAATATGTGTTCATGTGTATATTATACCAAACAAATAAAATATACAATCATACAACAAGTTTTTATTAACCTAATCATATTATCATTTCACATGTAATACACAATCATAATCAAAGAAATCAAATGTTAAAAAGTGTGAATTTTAGTAAAATACCTAATTTTGGAAAATTTAGGTGGAGAAACTGAGGATTGAGTAGACCCCACGTGGAAGATGGTCTCACGAATAGCGTAAAATGGACTTGAGAAGCAATTGATGAAGATTGTAAAAAAAATTAGCTAGGATTTTAGAAAAATTGTGGAGAAAGAATTATTTGAGTCTGATTTTTGTTTTAAAAAATCTGCTACATTGCCATAAATAAGTCATCATCAATAGCGGCTACATAAAGTAGTCTCTAATGATAGAAATGCAGTCCTTATTACACGTTAACCGCGACGACAAAAAAAGTCGCTAATAATTGGTCAACAGTGACTACATTTTACGAAAAAAAAAATCAAAATGTAATTAATAGCTTTAGCGACTACTTGTATAGTATTCGGGACTACATCGCGTAGTCGCAACTTACAAATGAGATACACGTAATTTTGTAGTCGGCGATACTTCTTAGTCTCTAAAGACTAGTAACTAACGACGACACGCATGTAATCGTTAATCAATTGGTCGCTAATGAAGAGCGCTATAGTAGCAAAGGAAGGAGGAAACCGATCGCGGTGCTTTGGTGAGCCTGTTGAATGGGTCGACGAACCTTGAATTACTGAAAAAGAAGAGTAAATATCTAAGAAAAGTTATTATTGACCATTGAGCGAACTGTTTTTTGTGAGAGAACTGGTCAGATATCTGAATATTCGGTTCCATCTAATTTAATTTTAACCAAAAGAAATAGGAGCTACATTAATATTGTTTTTTTTTGGACAAACGGAAAACTAAACAAAGCGGCCGGATTAGCCAATCCCGAGCTCAGTCTAGTGGTATGTAAGCTCTAGTTGTCGTTCATCCATCCTACTCCGGTGTCTAACATTCCACATCGTTCGGTCTGCCATTCCGTTGAGTCTTTTCGGCAGATGTTTTAAGAACATTAATATTGTTTCTAAATATGCGTAGCTAGTATTGAACAAAAAAAAATTATAGCTAGTTTTTTTTTCGTATATAGTATGTGAGTAATAATATATACCACCCAAATTCATACCACCCAATTACCACCCATGACGTGGTGTGAAATGGTTGAAAGTAAATCGTTAATCAAATCAAGAAAATATATAGATTAACGATTTTTAACCAACCAATTCATGCCACGTCATGGGTGGTATACTTGGTTGGTATATATCATTACTCGTAGTATTACTACTCCTATATGCTTGAAAAATCCCATTTCAATTGACCATGCACAGATTCATTTATCAAAAAAATACTAACTCGTCTCTCTCTCTCTCTAGTTTTACGCTTCTCTCGTCTCTCTCTTAAAAAAATCGTGGTCTTGTTCTTGAGGTAGGAGAAGACGCTTCGTCTTCTCCACTCTTTGTGTTGGATAATCGCACGCCTACTGAAGGTCTCACACAATGATTCTCTCTTTCTACTTGTGATATGGGATTAACATCAGATGAGTCTAGAGTAGGGTTTGGGATTTCTAACCCTAGTAGTAATCGACGGTTCTTACAAAGCAATTTCTTAGTCTTCTTACTGCTGTTGGGTAAAGATCAGCGAGAGAAGGGTGTTTCTTGGGCCAAACAAATCAGCCACCTACAAAGGAATTTTGGGGAAATCATTTACCCTATGGTTAGTCTAATTGAAATCGGTTTACTGAATCGACATCTTGGGCTCCGCGATAAGGTAAGTGAAGTTGTATCTCTTTCTTGTTTTATTGTTTTGTCTTGCACTGTAGAAGGATGGAGTTTAGGTAGCGTAGACGAGATGGCATCGAGGAATACAAAAATCATTAACAAACAGAAGAGGCGTGCACAGCTCATCCATAAGAACTCTAACTTGATCAATGGTTCATAATTTACGAGAGCAATTATGATCTCTTTCTAGAGTAAAAACGGCAAAACAAAGATCAAGAAACTGCAATCAGCTCTATCTAGTACTCCTCAACACTATTCTGGCTATAGGAAGATATCGAGGCACCCCTTTAACTTAAAGTACATCATTGCTTCTATACAGGGAAAATTGGCCTACTATATATTCTCCCTAAAGAGTAAAATTTCTCTAACTCTCCATCTTCTCCTGTCCTTTATCTTCAGTTTCTTTGGTGTTATTTCTCTTCGCTTCCTTTTTCTAGTCTCCTCGTCATGTACTACTTACTCCTTTCTAATGTTAGTTTGTGTGTATCCAAATTTTCCCAGGTGATGTAGAAAAGGTCCAAAAATGGCTACTAAAGAGTATCACGCTCTTCCTATAATCCCACTAACATAATATAAGTTTAAGAAGTTAGGTGTCATCAACATAGGTATCAAGGCAAGACTTGCTGAGAGCATGAAGGACGAGTAGGCTATCATTCTCAAAGTCATAGGAGATACCATTGTTTATACAGTCCAATTGCGCAAGTTTATAGAGGATAAATGGGGTATTCAAGGATACTTTAGAGTATCAGAGATCAAAAGCAACCTTTTTAAACTTGAAATTTTCAACGGAAAAGAGTTTGAAAGAGTATGGTAGATGAGATCTAGCATATTTCAGAAGATGCACGTGAGTATGACCATACGACACCAAGTAATCGATTTTAGTGATATTTCTACAAACTATTCTTCAATTTGGGTGCAAGTTAGGGGCCTTGCATTTAAACAAAATAACATCAATACTGTGAAAGCTTTGGAGGAGTGTTTCATTAAACTGGAAGCATTTGATTTTCCAGTTGTTCGTAATTGCGTCATTAAGATTTTGAGGTTTAGGGTAAAATAAATACTAAATACCCTCTACCCCCTGGAACCTATCTATTACAAGAATAAGGAGCAGCATGGGTGATGTTTCAGTATGAGAATACATAGTCTTTTTGTTTTGGATGTGGAAAAATTGGTCACCAATATGGAGAATGTCTTGTAAAGAACATTAAACAAGTGGAGGATATAGACGAGCGGAGGAAAGTCTCTTGGAGTATAGATTATGTATCAAAATTCCCACCGTTTAACCCTATTTATGGACTTCACATCAATAACGATGGGAATTTTTTCTGCTACCAGTACAGTGAAAACAGCTTCAGGGGTGGTGGTAAAGATCCTAGACAACCTAATCTTTCAAAGGGTGTCAATATTATGGAGGGGAGAACTGATGTCCTTAACAAATTCAATTATACAAAGAAGGCGAGTACGAGTAAGGTTTGTACAATAACAGAGACTGAGGAAGAGAAGGATGCTGAAGAACGATAGTGAAGAGCTGGCAAAAACAAATACATTCAAAAAAGCTCATGGTATTACTGATAAAGAGGAGAACGGTAAAGAGGGGAATGTTAAATCTACTCTCATTGCTTTCGAGGAAGAAATGTGGAAGATTCGGGGTAAGTATGTTCCTACTAACATCAAAAATCAAATATCTAGCCAAGAATATGTTTTGTCTTTTTATCAAAATATTAAAATAAGAAGGGAGGTAAAAGGTGGTGTTGTTGAGATAGGAACTAATAGGAGCAGCTCTAAGATGGAGGGCAACTTTAAGAAGCTTAGAATGAATGATGTTATAGAGAATTTTGTCAATAATAAGCAATTTAGTTTACTTGAGGATGAAGAAGAAAAGGTAGCAGAGATAGGAGGTAAATGTAAAGGAAAGGCGAGCATGAAAGAACTCTAAAAAATGATTGATGAATACGATTCGCAGTTTGAGCCTGAGGAGGAGTTGGAGGGAAGCAATGGTAACAGCGCAAACTACTTTGAGAAAGACTATGTGGGGGGAGGAGATGATCATGACGTGAACTTTCTTTATGAACATGCAGAGGAGGGGCTTGTGTATCACGAGGAGAAGGAGAAAGGAGGCGGAAACTCCGTAAAAATCGTAGGGTACAAATGACTACGCTTTTTTAAAATGTCCAGGGAGTTCGAGCACCTTTGACAATTTTCAACCTCTGCTCGCTTCTGGTTCGGTTTCGCCCTGCTTTTGTTGTTCTGTGTGAGACTGTTAAGAGAGGAGGAATTTCTGGACATAGTTAGGAAGTCTGGTTTTTTGAATTCATTTTGTGTGGATCCCATTGGTAGTGCTAGTCACTCTGGTGGTTTCTTGGTGTTATGGAACACTTTTGTGCCCCTTTTGGTTGTCTGCAGTTGCAATTATTTTGTTATTTTGCGTATTAATGAACTTTCTTTCCCGTATTATATTGTTTCTATTCACGCCCCTAATGACTTTAATGAGAGGAAAGACATATGGATGAAAATATTATAATGGAGTAAGGATATCAATGACCCATAGATCATAATGGGAGATTTTAACGATATTTTGAATCTCAATGAAAAATCTAGCAAGAATTCTGTTACATACATCACATTAACGAGTTTGTTAACTTTACTTCTACTAATTCGCTAATGGAAGTCAAATATAATGGGTGTTTTTTACTTGGTCTAACAGGCAAGAAGGTAACAAACACGTGAAAACAAGTATAGATCGAGCTTTGGCAACCTACGAATGGATTAATAACTTCCCAAGAGCACAAGTTTTTGTCCCGCCTGCTATCGGTTCAGACCATTCCCCTATAATCCTTCACTTTGATATTAATATGAAAATTGGAGAAAAAAATTTCAAATTCGAAACTCGTTGGTTGGATAATAATGAGTGTAAAGATGTGGTTAAAAAAAGTTGGAACATTCTCAACTATAGTAACTCTATTATTAACTATGTTAATAAAAGGAATAACTCTACGAAGGAACTTACTAAATGGAGCTCGAAAACTTTTAAGGATCATGAAAAACAAATTAAGAAATATCAAGACCGCCTTATCGAGATAAATAATCAAAATGTTGGTAAAGATACTGCTAAAGAAGAAAAGGATATTAAAGAAAAAATTAAGTTAGAATTCCAGATGGAAGAAAAATACTGGTATGACATATCTAGGGTTAATTGGCTTATTTACGGAGATAAGAATACTAAATTCTTCCACTTAGCTACTATGTAAAGAAGAAAATACAATAAAATTACAAGAATTAAGGACAAAAATGGTATTTGGAAAGAGGACTCTAAAGAGATTAAGAACTGTTTTCTGGATTATTACAAAACTTTATTTAATAATGATCCTACTACTATGGATAATATGGAGAAAGATACCGAATTCTTTAAACCAAAAGTTACTAACGCTCTGAATCGGGAATTAACGAGAAATCCAACTATGGAAGAACTTGAAACAACTATTAAAGAACTATCAGCCTCAAAAGCGCCAGGTCCGGACGGCCTCAACGGTAAGTTTTATAAAGAATTTTGGGATATTATTAAAGATGATATTTTCAAAGTGGTTCTCGATTTTTTCAATAATAATTGCTCTATTGACAAGATCAATGCTACCCTTATTACATTAATTCCGAAAGGCGAAACCTAGGAGAATCTAGACAACTTCAGACCCATATCTTGTGTCAACTTTATTTATAAAATTATTGCCAAGATCTTATCAAACAGACTTAGGGACCTAATGAATACTATAGTTTCCCCTACACAGTCAGCTTTTATCAAAGGTAGGGCTATTCAAGATAACATCTTAATAGCTCAGGAGATCTCTTTCTTTATGAGTAGGAAATGGAAGAAAAAAAAGAATATGGCTGCCATTAAGATCGATATGGCAAAATCTTACAATCAGGTACGTTGGGACTTTATACTAATTATTCTTGAGAAACTTGGGTTCTGCGACAAATGGATCCACTGGATTAATAATTGTATTACTACGGTTTCGTTTAATATTAATATGAATGGAGAAAGATTGGAAAATTTTCGAGCCGGTAGAGGTCTTAGACAGGGAGATCCTCTTTCTCCGTTCTTATTCTCTTTAATGACGGAATCTCTTATTAGCATCATTGATAACAATATCTCTAATAAGAGTATCAATGGTATTCAAATTAACCGAAACTGTCCTATGATATCTCATTTACTTTTCGCTGATAATTCGCTATTTTTTCTTGACATTGATAATACTAACTTGGATTCTTTTATAGAGTGTCTTAACATTTACTGCCAGGGATCGGGTCAAAGGATAACTTTCAACAAATCTGTAATACTTTTTAGCAAAGAGACACCTCAGGAAGTTAGGAACCTGACATCACAAGAGTTAAACATTAAAGAAACTGAAGATCTGGGTAGTTATCTGGGTATACCCTTGTGTCATAAAAGATCAAAGGCTGAGTCACTAGAATGGATCGCAAAAAAACTCTTTAAAAATACAAAAGGATGGAAAACCAAACTACTTTCGGGGGACGGGAAAGAAGTTCTCATTAAAGCCATACTTCAAGCTATCCCTAATTACTATATGTCCATTTTTTATTTTTCCAGTCTCCTTTTGTAGCAAACTTATTTAAGCTATTTCTAATTTTTGGTGGAACTCAGGAGAAAAGAACAAAATTCATTGAAAAGCTTGGGAGAAAGTAGCAATAGGAAAACTAATTGTAGGGTTAGGATTTAAAGATTTTAAGAGGATGAATACGGCCTTACTAGCAGCACAAGCTTGGAGACTAATGCATAATCCTAAAACCTTAGCAGCCAGACTTCTTAAAGGTATTTATTTTGACAAAAGTAATTTATCTGACACTAAACTGAAACAAAGCAGAACATGGAGTTGGGCTAGTATTATGGAAGACAGAGACTTTATTAAAAAGCACGGGTTTTATAAAAATGGAAATGGTAATGATAGAAGGATAAATGGATTCAGACGAATTGAGAATTAGAAAAGTCTATAAACTGTAAATTGGCGAAGGTAAGTGAGCTTTTACATCAAGATACTAACGAATGGAATATGGAAATACTAGATACTCTCTTTCCCGAGCCTATAATACCTTTGATCACTAGAATTCAAATTTTAGATCCCAATGGGAAAGATAAATATATTTGGCATTTCTCAGTTGACGGAGTTTATAATACTAAAACAGGATATAAAAGTCTCACAGAAGAACATGTTATAAATAAACCTACATCAACCGACGATGACCTTAGTCATAAATCTCTAGTTTGGAAAATTATTTGGAAGTCTAACTTCCCAAAAAAGATTAAAATGATTATGTGGAGAGTTTTAAACAATGCGTTACCCACTAGATCCAACCTTTATAGGAGGAAATGCTCAAATACGAAGATTTGTCTATGGTGTAACCTACAAGAAGATATGGTAGAACATCTTTTACTGAGTTATACTATGTGCAAAGAAATATGAGTAGGGACTCCAATGCATATTAGAATCAAGGAGGATATGGATCTTAATATAGAAAAGTGGTTTATGGAAATCATACATAATTATAAAAAGGAGGGTGGGATGAAGATAAAACCAGAGATTTCATAATGATTAACTTATGGAATATCTGGAAGGCTAAAATGAAGGCATTACACAAAAAGAGTAAAATTGAAGCTACACACATTATTTATCCTCTAATAAACTCATGCTAGAGCTTTATGGAATTGATTGGGAAGACATTAACAGGAATCGGAGATTCAGAACTATAGACAACAGAGACGATAACGGTCCTATTGAGGAAGATAGAGGAGAAATCACCATTAACTGTGATGCATCTTTTATAAACAAATCCGAACCAACTGGCATAGGAATTATTTGTAGCCATAAAGAATCGGGAAGGAACACAACAAAGACCTTTACTAGATATTGTGATTCTGCGTCTGAGGGAGAGGCTCATGTCGTTCTCAATGCAGTTAAGTAAAAACTTTCTAGGTAGGCAGAAGACTATAACCTCTGATAACCTTAGAATCATTCAAGGTATTAAGCAAGTGTCAGCAGCAAAGTGTAATATCCAACACATCTTTAGGAGTTTTGTAAGCAAATCTATTGAGAACAGACCAATTTCCTTTAGATTCATCAAAAAATCTCAACAGAGATGCTGACAAATCTGCGAAGAAAGATAGGCACAAGGCAACGGATCACAAGTTGAAGACCATTAGCGTCTTTGAACTTTCTTTTGTTTTCTCTAAACTCAGTATTGGTTAATATTTACCGTGTATCTTTTTTTTTTTTTTTTGCCTCGTCACCTTCCACTGTCAAAAAATAAAATAAAAATTGACCATGCAAAAAAGCAGTATTCCAAAACTTGCAACTTTTTTTACAGCTGGGACAACAATAAATAAATTCCATATAGAATAGAAACAGTTTATAATTTTATAAACTTTTGCGATCAATTAAGCAAGAATAATAAAGAAACCTGAATGTACAGCCCCTAACCCAACCCAACCCATGGGCAGCATTTATATAAGCACATTTTTATACAAGAAGTAAGGTCAAGAATGCATATAGTTTACGTTCAATAGTACGTGTGAAAAATGGGTGTGAGAATAGTTGTAGTACTAGTTCATTTGTTGAGTAGTCTGAATCTCAAAGTTGGAGGAACGATGATGATGACTAGTGGTCTTTCCTATGATTTCTATAAGGAGACATGCCCTCAGCTGGAGTACGTTGTAAGAACTGCCCTTCAATCTATCTGTCTTACTGATCCCACTACCCCTTCCGCTATGCTAAGGCTCTTCTTTCATGATTGCCAAGTTCAGGTTCTCTTTCTTATGTATATATATATATATGTTTATAAATTTTTGAGTTTTTTATTTTATTTCTCAAAAGAGGTTATTGAATTTGTTTTATGACGAGTGGTCTAGGGTTGTGATGCTTCTATCCTTGTTGACGGTGATAAATCAGAGGTGTGTTCAAGTAAAAATTTTGCAATCAGAAAGAGAGAATCAATAAATTTAATAAAATTAATGGTTGAAACATCATGTCCAGAACAAGTTGTATCATGTGCTGACATTCTAGTATTAGCTGCTAGAGAAGCAGTTGCTTTCTCTGGAGGACCTATAATAAATGTTCCACTAGGAAGAAGAGATTCTTCAACACCTTCAGATTACAGATTATCTGACGCTTCACTTCCTCCATCTGACTGTGATATTGATGTCATGCTTCAAATCTTTACCAATAAAGGAATGACCATTGAAGAATCCGTCGCTATTATGGGTATTACATAATTCATTTTTTATTTTGCATATTATATAGTGACGATTATCTCATAAACCCTTTTCGACAGGGGCACATACACTTGGAGTTACACATTGTTTGAATCTCCAAAATCGTTTATATGAAGCAAAAGATGGGCATCAAAAAAATGAAATGGATCCAGGCTTTGAAACATTACTGAAGCTAAGTTGTCCACTAAATTCTTTAACATCAAATATTAGTTTTGTAGCAAATGATCCTACAGCTCTATTGTTTGACAACCAATACTACGTTAACTCATTAAATGGTCATGGACTACTAGCAATTGACGCTCAAATGCCATTACATCCTCAAACATCGAAGTTTATTCAAGGTTTTGCAGATGATCAAGACTATTTTTTCCAGATATTCTCTTCTGCTTTTGTTAAGGTGTCTTCTTCGAATGTGTTGACAGGCAAGCAAGGTGAAATTAGGAGAATTTGTAATGTATTAAATTGAGAATCACTTTACACTTGCAATTATATGTCAATCGATCTATCCGTTAGTTATTTTTAATTGAGAAGTATGATGAGTCTATATATCAAGTTTAGCAAATGTATGGGTCGTCTAAGTAATAAATAGAAAAAAACGGGATAATCGTCTCCACAGAGATTGGTAGTAAGATAAATGTATTCAAACGATATGTATTTTAATTGTAGTACGTAATAAATAAAAGATAGATATTTGTTTTGTATTTAAATATAAAAAGACTAGACACAAGAATGTAAATTAACTAGAGATTAAACAGAATGAAAATAAAATAAAAGACTGAAAAGTGGACGCAAATACATGAGAGGTATACTTGAGTCTCGCTATAGATTCATCTAAATTCATTTATTTAATGTTTTCGTTAAGGGAAGAGTCGGTATTTCTATATTAGTCGCGACTCTAATATCCTCCTAACTCCCGTCAGGGTAGACTTAGGAGGCAATCATACAGTATTACAAACTCCGTCAGACGATTATAAGCTACGTTCCAATGATAAAGAAAATTACGTACCTAATTAGCTACGCGGTTAGTCAAGCCCGTGTGGATCAATGACGAATACCACAAGTCTATTATTCAGTTCAGTAACTAAACCCCCATTCCGGATGATCACCGTCACTAGTGAATAGCTTAATTACTACGACCTATCTCTGATTAGCTAATTCATTGATAGTAAATAAGTACAAAATAATAATCAATATAATATACCCAACTCAATTTAAATCAGAAATTAATCTCAAATTGAGAATACATTAATTAAATAAATTAGGGTTCACCCCATTACGCGATTATCAAATATAAAAGTGTTTAGCTCATATTCGAAATAAAAACTGAAACAAATTAAGGGGGTGTTTGTTTGCACTTAATGAGATCTTAATCTGATTCATTAAGACACTGGATAAATAAGACTGTTTGTTTTTACTGTCCAATTCAGATCTGAATGCCTCTTAATGGGTCTGTTTCATTAAGATTTCAAACTAAGTCTGAATCATTCAGACACTGCCTCTTAACAGAATAAGTCATATTCAGCTGTTCATTCAGCATTCAGCACTTATTACTTTAAAAAACAAACGCCACCTAAGATTACACATGTTGCCTAAAAACTGAAATAAAATAAAGAACCTAATTGAAGTATTGATTTGAGCGCTTTGTCAAAGAAAAGAGTTTCTCCAACTTCTACTCTTGCCTCTTTCTTGTTCTCTCTCTGAAAAAGTGAAATAAAATTAAGCGTATTGATTTCTGTACTAATTTCTGATGTCTAAAGAGCCTTTTCTATTGCTCAAAATGGATTAGGCCCATGTGTAATTTAATTAAATAAATTAAGGGCCCCAATCTGTTTTATATTCCTGCATCTGCTATACACAATTTAGTAAAACAGGTGTAACTTTTGTACTGTAAGTCCAAATCACCTGAAACCACTTCTCAAATTTCGCTAACTCAAAGACTCATCTTTTTCATTTGAACCACCAAGTCAGATTCTACACCGTGTGGGCTCACGGAGGGCTATAAGTGACGACTTTCCAGTTTTGAATGCTCCTCCACCTTCACTAAAGTGATGTATTTTGCTCCTCTGACACTTCCATTTGATCTTGGACTTTAAACGTTACTTCTTCTCTTCATCTTAATGCCTTCTAACATTCATGTACCTAATAACTTCACACTAAACAAGCAAATTAACACACAAAAGCTCTAAAAGTAACAATAAGTATAAAACGAAGGAAGAAAGTGCATTATTGCAAATTAAGCTAAGAAATCTAATAACTAAGTCCGATTTCTACATAAAAAGATGTCTACAAAGGGGATTTATCTATTACAAACAGGGAGACATCAATTACCTACTGACAAAACACAAAACAACTCTTAGCGAATTATCAACTCGTTTATAATGTTGTTTAATGAATAAAGACTTTCTCTTGAATTCTTTTTATTTTATACATTTTAGAAAAAATAATTGAAAGAAAAACATATTTGAAAAAATAATCGCAAAACTAACATGAAGGCGAGTGCGTAATCCATAATTATAAAAGGGCTCATCAACTTAGCCCATTTCTTTTTTCTTAATGTGAGGTCAAAAGACCATGATTATAAGCTTTATTACAAGTCTAAAATTTTCTCAAAATCTAAAGAGAAAATCCTTTTGGGTGTCTTCCACTCACATCTATCTCGTGTAAGTGTTTTCCAAACTCCATGTGGATGGTCATTGAAGTTAGCGTATTCGTTATGTAGTCTTAAGCCCAAGCGCGTAAGCCAATCAGCACAAGTATTAGTTTCTCGAAATATGCCTTTAATATGAAAATCTTTATTATGATCTATTGTTAACTTAGTCCATTAATTATAATACAGATGCGCTTCTCTTCTAGTTTAAAAATAAAATAAAATTGACTAACGATCTTATTTGAGATTTCGCATTTTGAGTGCTACTTTATTTACTTTGAGAGTACCATGAATAATACATCTTCTTTTTCTTCATCTTTAACCACTTGGATGAAACCTTTGTGTTTGCAATGTTACCAAAAATGTTATATATATACTAACAAGTTAAAAAAAAAAAAAATTGTTAGCCTCACCTTGTTTTTATTCCCGTTTTAATATTCGACAAATCATCATTTAAACTAAAATTCATTTGGTATCACTTTTAAAGGTTTTCCAAAACCCCTCATTAGATTAGTTGTCTTTAAATCCTTGATCTTAGCTTGAGCTTCAAAAGAACAGTGTCGCGGTACACCGGACGAG
Organism: Nemophila menziesii; assembly: GCA_029959085.1. NCBI lineage: Eukaryota > Viridiplantae > Streptophyta > Magnoliopsida > Boraginales > Hydrophyllaceae > Nemophila > Nemophila menziesii. The sequence goes on along the minus strand of JARWIR010000038.1, from coordinate 3,935,616 downwards.
ACATGCGGTACACCGCAGAACCACAGACCAAAGGCGCGGTGCATAGGCTAGTCCGACCAGTAAGCTAAGAAAATGTGCGGTACACCGGACAGAGGCGCGGTACACCGGACAGAGGCACGGACCAGGAACACGGACCATACCCGCGGTACACCGCAAGAGAGGGTTTCTGCACTATTATTAGAGGACAAAGCTTATATCCGTTGGAATTAAAATAGATCCGTTAGATAGAAGCCTTTTGACCGTTGGAAGATATTTTCAGCTATATATTGAAGCTCATTCAAGACACAACTCATCCCTTCCATCTACCAATTTAAGAGCAATTAATATTATCATTCAAGAAGGTTTCAAAGGAGCATTCAAGTCATATTCATTCTCAAGCTACATAGTTTATATCCACTCATTTAGGAGTTTAATTACAAAGCTTTTATAGCACCCCTAAACACTTTTCCTTTCCTCTTAGTTCTTGTAATAGATTAAGAGAGTAGTGTGAGTATAGGTTCTATACTTGGTTCCTTGTGTTGGTGATAACACAAGTGTATTTCCTTCAAGTGTTTTGAAGTGGTTGTAATGGGTTTGTAATCTCACCCGGGTTAAAGAGTTACGAAGCTTAGTGAAAAGCTTGAAATCCTAAGGAAGCTTCCTTAGGTAGTGGATGTAGGGAAACCGAACCACTATACATCGTTGTGTATCTTTCTATCCCTACACTCTTTACTTGTCCGCACTCTATATGCTTGATAAAATGCTTACATGAATAGTTTGATATTATTGTCTTTTAGGATTATCTAGTTCTTAACTATTTAGTTTGCTAAAACAATAGGATTCAAATTAGCTTTTAATTTTATTTACTTGAAATAAAATTAGCCGATTAATTTCCATTGTCCTATTCAACCCCCCTTCTAGGACGCATATAGAATATCAATTGGTATCAGAGCCTAGCTCTATTGTACTTAATCGTTTCTAGAGTTAATACGATATGGATTCTAATCAACCGGAAGGTTCATGTTCTACCAGACCTCCGCTTTTTGTAGGAAAAGATTACTTTGGATGGAAAAAGAAAATGGAGATTCATGTCAAAGGAATCGATTACTTCTTATGGCTTGCTATCAAGAAGGGTCCTTACATTCCTTACGTTGATGGTAGTACAACGGAGGAGAAAGATGAAGATGCTTACAATGCTCAAGACATAGCTAAACTCACCAAAAACAACAAAGCTATGAACATACTCATTAATGGGTTAAGTGTCACGGAATATGCTAGAGTGAGTGAATGCAATTCGGCTCATGAAATGTGGCAACTCTTGGAGCTATCATATCAAGGAACGGAAGATGTGAAGGAAACTAAGATTGGTCTTTTTATCACTAAGTATGAGCTATTTCGTATGGAGCCCGATGAAGCCTTAAATGCTATGCATCAAAGATTTTCTAACATTGTCAACACCTTGAAGACTCTTGGTCAAGAGTACACCAACAAAGAACAATGCCGAAAAATCTTATTTTCTCTTCCAAAGAAATACAAATCAAAAATCAACTCCATAAGAGATACTAAAGATCTTTCAAAAATGACGGTTCATGAACTCATTTGCAACCTCATGACGGAAGAGCTTGTGCTTGAAGAAGAAAAGATAAGAGATGATGAGGAGAAGAAGATTAAGAAATCCATTGCTTTCCATGCCTTGAGTACCAAGTTGAAAGAACGAAAAGAAAGGAAGGAAAGTGAAGAAGAAGAAAACTCACATGAAGAAGAAACTAGTGAAAATGAAGGAGTAGCTATGTTGGCAAGAGATATGAAAAAATTCATGAAATACAAACGCTTTGCCAAGAAAGAAAGTTCTTCCTCACCCTATAAGAAGAATGTTAGAGCTATCAAACAAGATGAACCCACTTGCTATCATTGCAAGAAAGTTGGTCACATCAAAACTTATTGTCCTCTTCTTCAAAAGGAGAAACCAAAGAGAGCAATGCATGCTAATATCACTTGGGATACTCAAAATTCGGATGAAGAAGAAAGTGATAATGAAAATGTTAATCTTGTTGCTTTTATGGGAGAACTTGAAAATGATGAAGATGCTTCTTCGGATGATGATACCGGTTCAACTCATTTTGCCTTTATGGCAAATCATGATGAGGTAACTCCTAAATCTAAACTCTCTTTATCTAATGATGATGCTAGTGAACAAGATATTCATGAGGCATTTGATTCTCTCTACAATGATTTTTTAAACTCTATTGAAACAAACAAAGTTTTAACAAAAGATTTAGAATTTGAGAAAAATAGAACTAAAGAGGTTTTGAAAGCTTTGGAAGATTGTCAAAATCTTTGTGATGAATGTATAGATGAAAATGAGAAACTTCATCTTATTGAGAAAAACTTTTTGGAAGAAAAAGCTTTGTTGGAGAAAAAGATTGTTGATCAAAATGCTATTATTTTAAAATTTACAAGTGGGCAAGAAAACTTGGATTTGATTTTAGGTTCTCAAAAAATGGCTTTTGAAAAAAGTGGTGTTGGATATGATCCATCAACAAAACAAAAACTCTTGAAAAATGTTTTTGTAAAATCAAAAATTTCAAATGCTATTCCATCTTCTTCAAAATCTTCTATCACTTGCACCTATTGTGAAAAACTTGGTCATGATGCATCTCATTGTTACTATCGTAAATTATTGGATTTGGAATCTCTTGTGCCAATTTGGAAAAGGCCTATATGGGCTATAAAAAGAAAATCCACTAACCCTCATGGACCCAAACCAAATTGGGTACCTAAAGCCTAAATTATTTTTGTGTGTAGGGTTTGAGCATCAAGAAGCAAAATATATGGCTCCTTGATAGTGGATGCTCAAGACACATGACCGGGAACCCATCATTGTTTACATATCTATATAAAACAAAAGGTGATAGAGTTACTTTTGCCGACAATACTAAAAAACGCGTTTTGGGTAAAGGTAACATTGGTAATATGAATTCTTTACTTATCTCTAATGTTTTGCTTGTTGAGGGTCTTTCTTTTAACTTGCTTAGTATAAGTCAACTTTGTGATGTTGGTTATAGTGTTAAATTTGAAGCATCTAGATGCATTGTTTTCAAAAATGATGAGTTAGATACTATTTTTATTGCAAAAAGATCGGATAATGTTTTTGTAGTTGATCTTGAGAGTCTTATGTGTCAACGTATTAAATGCTTATCCGTGGTTAATGATAGTTGGCTTTGGCATAGACGTTTAGGACATGCTAGCATGGATTTGATTTCAAAATTGTCTAGAAAAAATCTTGTTGTTGGGTTGCCTATTTATAAATTTGATAAAGATAAATTATGTGATGCATGTCAACTTGGTAAACAACATCGTTCATCTTTTAAATCCATCAATAAGGTCATCACCGTTAGGCCACTTCAATTATTGCATATGGATCTCTTTGGTCCCGTCGATGTCACTAGTCTAGGAGGATCTAGATATGTCTTTGTTGTTGTTGATGATTACACTAGATATACATGGGTGATGTTCCTTGCTTTAAAAAATCAAGCCTTCAATGAATTTGCAAAACTTTGTAGAAAGGTGCAAAATGAGAAAGGCTACTCTATTACATGCATTCGTAGTGATAATGGTAGTGAATATGTGAATTCTCCTTTTGTGCATTTTTGTGATGAATTTGGCATTGAGCATAATTTTTCGGCTCCTAGAACTCCCCAACAAAATGGGGTAGTGGAAAGGAAAAACCGAACTCTACAAGAAATGGCAAGGACAATGCTAAAAGAACATAGCTTGCCTACATACTTTTGGGGTGAAGCCGTTCATACGGCTTGTTATGTGTTAAATAGAGTTCTAATTAGACCCCTTATTAAGAAAACCCCTTATGAGCTTTGGAATGGTAGACCACCAACTATTGCTTATTTTCGTGTTTTTGGGTGCAAATGTTTTATCTTAAACACTAGGGATTATTTGGGCAAATTTGATGCTAAATCGGATGAAGGTATTTTTCTTGGTTATTCCACTAAGGGATAAGCCTTTCGCATTTTCAATAAACGTACTCGTACCATTGAGGAATCTATGCATGTTGACTTTGATGAGACTAATCCTTTTTGTATCAAGAAAGTAGTAGATGTTGAGTTACATGACGATACTCCACAAGATCAACCTTTAGAATCTCCTACTCAAGATTAAAATCTCATGATGAATCTCTTAAGGGAAATGGTCAACTTTCAAATGAAGCTAGTACGGATTTACCTAAGTGTTGGAAAAACATCAAAGATCACCCAAGTAAGTTAATTCTATGTGATCCAAAAGAAGGTGTTACCACTCGTTCTCGTATTATTGCTCTATGTGCTCATCAAGCATTCTTATCTCAAATTGAGCCCAAGAATATTAAAGAAGCCTTGCTAGATGATCATTGGATAAACGCTATGCATGAGGAATTAAATCAATTTGAGCGTAGTAAAGTATGGACATTAATTGAGAAACCAATTGGCCCTACTATTATTGGCACAAAGTGGGTGTTTCGCAACAAGCTAGATGACACCGGTATTATCACTAGAAATAAAGCAAGTTTAGTTGCTCAAGGATACAATCAAGAGGAAGGTATTGATTTCGATGAAACTTTTGCTCCGGTAGCTAGACTTGAATCTATTCGTATGTTGCTTGCTTTTGCTTGTTATATGAATTTTAAACTTTACCAAATGGATGTCAAAAGTGCTTTTTTAAATGGTTTTATAGAAAAGGAAGTTTTTTGTTAAACAACCACCGGGTTTTGAGGATCCAAAATTTCCATATCATGTTTTTAAACTTTCAAAGGCTTTATATGGTTTAAAACAAGCACCTCGTGCTTGGTATGAACGATTAAGCAAATTTTTATTAGATGATGGTTTTAAACGAGGAAATATTGACTCCACTTTATTTATAAAAAGGTCTTCAAAAGATATCCTTCTTGTTCAAATTTATGTGGATGATATAATATTTGGTGCTACTAATGAAAATCTTTGTGAGAATTTTTCTAAAAGCATGCATAGGGAATTTGAGATGAGCATGATGGGAGAATTGAATTACTTTCTTGGACTTCAAATCAAGCAAATGAAGGATGGCATCTTTGTCAATCAAGCCAAATACACAAAAGAATTGATCAAAAAATTTGGACTTGAAGATGCAAAGGAAATTGGAACTCCAATGAGCACATCCACAAAATTAGACAAAGATGAAGATGGTAAGGATGTTGATGAGAAAGCATATCGAGGTATGATTGGTAGCTTACTTTATTTAACCGCTTCTAGGCCCGATATCATGTTCCCCGTGTGTCTTTGTGCTAGATTCCAATCCGCTCCTAAAGAATCCCATCTTAGTGCCGTTAAGCGTATTTTTAGGTATTTGAAAGGAACCCTAAGTCTAGGACTTTGTACCCTAGATTTACCTCTTTTGAATTAATAGGTTATTCGGATGCCGATTATGCCGGTTGTAGACTTGATAGGAAGAGTACTAGTGGAAGTTGCCAATTCTTAGGTCAATCCCTTGTTTCTTGGTCTAGTAGAAAACAAAATAGTGTTGCTTTATCCACGGCCGAAGCCGAATATGTTGCGGCCGGAAATTGTGTGACTCAAATTCTTTGGATGAAACAAACCTTACTAGATTTTGGCCTAGAGTATGATTGTGTTCCCATTCGTTGTGATAACACTAGTGCTATCAACCTTACCAAAAATCCTATCCAACACTCTAGAACGAAACACATAGAAATCCGTCATCACTTTATCCGTGATCACACTCAAAAAGGGGATATTGTACTTGAATTTGTCACTTCGGAAAATCAACTAGCCGATATCTTTACTAAACCTCTACCCCAAGATCTTTTTGAGAAAATTCGTTGTGAGATTGGCATGCAAATTCTCTAACCATCCTTTCATGCCTTTATTGTTTAGTGCTTTTTGTGCATATTATCTTGTTGCTAATATTTTCTTGGTGTTATAGGGTCCTTGAAGCTTCTAATTGTTATCCATTTACTTCTTTCGCTCTTGTTTTTACTCAAAATGTGTTTTTGACCCCTTATTTTCAAAAATCGTATCATTGGTTCTTTTTGTTGTTGACAAAGGGGGAGAAATTTTAGTTAAACTTTTTCAAATGCATTTTGTGAGGGGGAGTTTTTATAAAAACTCTAGTGATTAGGTTGAGGGGGAGTTTTTAATCAAAACTTTATCTTAGGCATCTTCAAAAGCTTATGATTTGTCAAACATCAAAAAGGGGGAGATTGTTAGCCTCACCTTGTTTTTATTCCCGTTTTAATATTCGACAAATCATCATTTAAACTAAAATTCGTTTGGTATCACTTTTAAAGGTTTTCCAAAACCCCTCATTAGATTAGTTGTCTTTAAATCCTTGATCTTAGCTTGAGCTTCAAAAGAACAGTGTCGCGGTACACCGGACGAGACATGCGGTACACCGCAGAACCACGGACCAAAGGTGCGGTGCATAGGCTAGTCCGACCAGTAAGCTAAGAAAATGTGCGGTACACCGGACAGAGGCGCGGTACACCGGACAGAGGCACGGACCAGGAACACGGTGCATAGGATAGTCCGACCAGTAAGCTTGAAATCAAGACGAGGGATTTCGCGGTGCACCTGACCATACCCGCGGTACACCGCAAGAGAGGGTTTCTGCACTATTACTAGAGGACAAAGCTTATATCTGTTGGAATTAAAATAGATCCGTTAGATAGAAGCCTTTTGACCGTTGGAAGATATTTTCAGCTATATATTGAAGCTCATTCAAGACACAACTCATCCCTTCCATCTACCAATCTTAAGAGCAATTAATATTATCATTCAAGAAGGTTTCAAAAGAGCATTCAAGTCATATTCGTTCTCAAGCTACATAGTTTATATCCACTCATTTAGGAGTTTAATTACAAAGCTTTTATAGCACCCCTAAACACTTTTCCTTTCCTCTTAGTTCTTGTAATAGATTAAGAGAGTAGTGTGAGTATAGGTTCTATACTTGGTTCCTTGTGTTGGTGATAACACAAGTGTATTTCCTTCAAGTGTTTTGAAGTGGTTGTAATGGGTTTGTAATCTCACCCGGGTTAAAGAGTTACGAAGCTTAGTGAAAAGCTTGAAATCCTAAGGAGGCTTCCTTAGGTAGTGGATGTAGGGAAACCGAACCACTATACATCGTTGTGTATCTTTCTATCCCTACACTCTTTACTTTTCCGCACTCTATATGCTTGATAAAATGCTTACATGAATAGTTTGATATTATTGTCTTTTAGGATTATCTAGTTCTTAACTATTTAGTTTGCTAAAACAATAGGATTCAAATTAGCTTTTAATTTTATTTACTTGAAATAAAATTAGCCGATTAATTTCCATTGTCCTATTCAACCCCCCTTCTAGGACGCATATAGAATATCAAAAATCCTATTTTTAGGCCAAACGTTTCAAAAGTCACATTTTTAGGTCAATCTTAGCTACTCAAGAAAACTATCATTCAGTATTGGGGTATTACTGGTAGGATATCAACTGAAAAAAGGGGGAAAATCTATGTGTTGTTCAGTTTGAAAAATAATATGATCTTGTTGACCCTATCTATGATGGGGAAGATGATGAGGTGGTTGATGCGCATTACTCTGATAAAGAAAAAAATGAAGACTGTCTTGAAAAGTGGTATGAAGAAGGGTCATTGGATGAACAAGAAACTGAAATGGTTTGCGCGGTTGACCCAAATCAACCCTAAAACCTTTAACGATTCAAGCCTGGAACTGTCAAGGCATTGGCACAGCCTTGACAGAGCTGAGCCTGATTGATATGGTCAAGGCTCGTCATATAGAGGTATTATTTCTTTCTGAAACTAAAAACAAATGTGATTATTTACTAACTCTCTGCTCTAAGTTAAATATGGCTCTAGTGGCTCATGATGAACCTGAGGGATTATTGGTGTCTCCTTGTGTGTTCTAAAATAACACACCTAAAAAGGCAAGACATGTACCGCAAGTGTATGGGTCGTCCAAGTGATATCCGGTAAACGGGATTTCGATCTACGGGACGGATTGGATATGACTAAAGTGTTATGCAGTAAATGGAAATAGTTGTTTGAATGACAAATAAAAGTAAATTGAATAAATATTTGTTTTGTTTTTGATTAAAGACTAAAGTGCAAAATAAAATAAAATATTAAACTAATTTAATGCAAATAATGAGACGCAAGAAAATAAAATAAGGGTAGACGCAAGAATGAGAAATAGTACTTGAGTTTCGCAAGGGTTTCAACGAAATAAACTTAATCAATGTTTCTTTTAAGCGTCAATTTGGTAATTAGTAATAGTCGGGAGTCTAGATTCTCCTAACCCCCATCAGGGTGGACTTGGGAGATATTCTAGGGTTTTACAAACCCCTTCAGGGCGATTATAACCCACCTTCGAATAGTCAAGTTTCTTACCCAATTGGCTATAAGGTTAACTAAGTCTGTCATGATCAATAGTTTCTACCTTACGTTTATTACCTATGTCCGCAATTAAACCCCCTGTCAAGGCGATCACTTCCCCACCAAAGTGAATAGCTTAATTACTAATTCCTATGTCTAACTGATTAGATTAAAAATAGTAAATAATCCTACGATAATAATCAATACTCAATTGCCCAATTCGAATTAAATTATAAAAATCCCAAATCAGAAAACATAAATCAAATTAATTGGGGCTCAACCGATGTAGCGATTCTCAAGTACTTAAAAGGTTTAGCACATAATTGAAATTAAAACTAAGAAAATAAATTTAAAGGACATCATGTTCAACAGAAAGAAAAATGAATAAAACCTAATTAAGAGGTTGGGTTTGGCTGCGATTTGGAGAAGATGACTTTCTCCAACTCTTAGCTTTCTTCCTTGCTTGCTTCTGACACTTGGAAATTGAATTCTCTGATGTGATTTTATGAAGTGTGTGTAAAAAGGAGGCTAAAGGGTCTAATTATACTTGTAAAAATGGATTAGGGCTTAGGTTAAGAGGATTAGGTCAAATTATAAAAAGCCCAGCCAATCTTCTCTTTTAATTCCCGTAACGGGTGTGCAACCTTTAGTAAAACGGATTTAACTTTTGCATATCAAATCCAAATGGGCTGATTCAACTTGGATAATCTTCCTAACTCAATAGGCTATCAAACCATGTTTCACGGCCCAAGGCTAAATCCGCTCCTAAGTAGCCCAAAAACAGCAATTTTTAACAGCCTTTCAGATCTGCAACTTCTTTAATTAAGTTCTTGGAAATTCTTTTCTTTCTTTTAGCTCCTCCACTCGATCGAAGACTTTAATTCTCACTTATCCTCCTTGTAGTGGTTCTTCATGAATTCATAAACCTACTAACTTTGCACTAAAACAAACAAATTAACGCACAAAAGGTCTAAAAATGCAAATAGTTTAATTCCAAGGGGAGAAAGTGCAATATGACGAAATAAGCATAAAAGTCTATCAAATAAGTCAAATATTCACCTAAAATGATGTCTCCTAAAGCTAATATTTATAACAAATAGGGAGACATCAATTATCTGGTGGACTTGCAATATTTGTCAAAGAATCAGAAAAAATTCAATCTTATAAGTTCTGAAAAAAACTTAATCCAATGTATCTATGAAGGATTAAACACATGAATTTGTGAAATCAATTTTGTGTATGGTCCAACAGTAGATATTGAAAAGGAAGGATTTCTCAAAATTTTTTTGGATAATCTACCCTATCTATCGAACTGCTGGTGTCTCTTGGGGGATTTAAACCTCATTAGGTACCCTTCAGAAAAATTGGGAGGTGATATTGGTAGTTTACATAAAAAGAATATGTCCATTTTTAATGAGATAATTGAGAAAAATAATCTATTTGAATTGCTACCTAAGGGCTGTAATTTCTCTTAGTCAAATAAGAGAAATGGCAACCAGCTGATTAAGCAAATTCTAGATAGAACTCTCGTGAGTAAGAGATGGATGGACATTTTCCCTAACTCTTGGAGTGATTTACTCCCTCCAACAGGGTTTGACCATTCACCATTATTCTCAAGTTTGGTATTTATAACTCCACTCACAAAAAACATTTTTTGATTGAAAAATGATGGATTTTTGATGAATATTTCTTTAACTTGGTTTTAGAACACTGGAAAAAAGATTGTTTTATGGAGTTGAGAGGAATTTAGAGTTTTGTTTATAAAATCTCACAGTTACAAAAACAGATTACTAAATGGGCTAGGAAGAGTGTCCTAAATAACCGGTTATTAATTAAAAACACACTTTCTCATCTTGAGAAATTGTTTAATGAGCCTTACTCTGATGATAACAAAGTGGCTTTTGAAAATTTGAGCTTGAAACTTGAGAGTTACTAGAAAATATAGGAACTTTATTGGACTCTAAGATAAAAAAATACTTCGTTGAAACTTGGAGATAGAAATATCAAATATTTTCATTCTATTACTAAGGTCAAAAGAACTAGAAATAGAATTTCAACAATAAAGAAGGATAATGGAGATTGGTTGACTGGGAAAGATGAAATCTCTCAAGAAATTAAAAAATATTACAACAATGTTTTCAAAACTGAAGGTGAAAGAAATTATGCACCTATTTTAAGTAAGATTGATAGTGTGGTTACTCAGGGAATGAATGATTCACTCACTTGTGCTGCTACAAGTGAGGTGTGGTCCTTGGGAAGTGATAAATCCCCTAGTCCAGATGGATATGGGGGTTTCTTCTTTAAGAAATTATGAGAAGAAATTAAAATTGATTTAGTGAAAATTGTTTCTGATATCATTATGAATAATTCAACTCTTGAAGCTATTAATGTTACTATTATAGCACTTATACCAAAGTGCTCAAATCCGGATTTGGTCTCCTCTTTTAGACCAATAAGTTGTGCAAATTTTGTATACAAGATAATCTCAAAGATATTGGCTAATAGGCTTCAACAGTGGATGAGAGCTCTGATTTATGAAACCCAAACAACCTTTATTCCAGGGAGATAAATATCTGAAAATATACTTATTGCTCAAGAAGCAAGTCATTTTCTTAAAAATAAAAGAACATCAATGAAATATTGAATGACTATCAAGGCTGACATGAGTAAAGCATATGAGAATATTGAGTGGGATTTTCTTCTTGATTCACTTAGGAAAATGAGATTTCATTAGAAATGGGTTGACTGGATTGGTAATTGTATATCAACTGTTACATATAAAGTTCAAATTAATGGACAATTATATGATATTGATAAGCCACTAAAAGGATTGAGACAGGGAGATCCCTTGTCTCCATATCTTTTCTGCTTGGTTACACAGACTCTAACAAGCTTGATTGATTATTATGTAAATATGGGACTTTTGAAAGGCCTTAAAATTACAAGGGCAGCCCCTATGATCACACATATCCTATTTGCAGATGATAGTCTTTTTTTCCTGGAAGCTGAGGAATATAACGTTGATATTTTTATCAACATACTGAAGTGGTATAGCTATGCTACTGGTCAAAAATTGAATCTAAATAAAAGTGAAATTCCATTTAGCAAGAATACTCCACAAAGAGTAATGCTGGATATCGCCCCAAATTGCATCGCCTTTATATCGCCTCCTAGGTGGACCAATCATAAAAGAGAGAGAAAATGATAAATCATGAAAGAGAAATTACATGATTGGTTCATTTAAAATCCACCTAGGAGGCGATATAAAGGCGATACAATTTGGGTTGATATCCAGCATTACTCTTCCACAAAACATTAAAAATCAAATCTCTTCTCAACTCAGAATGAGGAAATTGGATGATTTAGGTAAATACCTTGGTATTCCATCTGGATGGGGAAAATCAAAAGTTAAATCTCTTGAGTGGTTGATTCATTTGATTTTAAAATAATGGAAAGATGGGAAACAAGAATGCTCACTAAAAGTTGAAAACAAGTGCTAATCAAAGCTATTATAGGAGCTATTCCTAATTTTATTATGTCAGTTTTTCTTATTCCAAAGAAACTCACTTCTCATCTTACTTCACTTGTCTCAAACTTCTACTGGAACAACAAGCGGGAGAAAAGATTACATTGGATCAAGTGGCAAACTTTAATGAGTGCAAGAGAAGATGGAGGTCTGGGCTTTAAAGACTTTCATACTCAGAATCTGGTTTTACTGGCATCAAATGCTTGGAAATTATTTAAGAATAAAGACTCTCTTCTTTATAGAGTTTTTAAAGGTGATTTTTTTTCCAAACTTAGATTTGTAAGAGACCTCTTTGAGCTGTAATTACTCTTGGGATGGAAAAGCTTGATTGAAGGAAGAAATGTTTTTAAAAATGATATATTTTGGAATGTTGGGAATGGTGATAAGATTAGAGTTTGGGAAGATTTTTGGATTCCACATCATAAAAGTATAAGTAAACCTCAGGGTTGTAATATTACTTGGGTTTCTGAACGAATTTTAATAGATCAAAATACCTGGAATATAAATTTGCTAAAAGAGTTATTCTCACCTGATTTAGCTGCAACCATCTGCGAAATTTATATACCTTCCTCCTCCTGTATTGATTCTCATATTGGATTCATTCTAATATTGGAGAAGTTACCGTAAAGGAATGTTATAAGAAACTGTGGAAGGCACAAATTAAGTGTGATGAACTCAAGAATAAAAAAGTGGGAGGTACATCTTTTAGAATGGATCCTTCTGACTGGAATTTTATTTGGCAAAGTAAAATTTTACCTAAAGTTAAAAAATTTATTTGGAAATGCTATAAGAATGGATTGGCTACTAATGAAAATAGAAAAAAAGGAAATCAATTGATTTAGCAACTTGTGACTTATGTAGGGGAATGTGATGAAAACTTAGAACATTTGTTATTTCATTGCTCCTGGGATAGAGCAGTTTTGATAGCCAGTCATTTGTGTTTTAATTCTTTAACATAACCTTCATTCAACTTTCAGTAATGGATTAATTTCAGTAGATTGTTAAGTGAGGAAAAGGAATATCAAGAAATTAAGCTAGGAGAAAATTCTTTTTTCATTGTCTGGTATATTTGGAAAGGCATAAACGAGTTTACATTTAGAGGATTAAACATGATCCTTTGAATATACTACAAAATGCTATCAAAGCCTATAATGAATATAGTCTTTCTTTAAGACAACCTTCTGAGGCTAAAAAATTATTACCAAAAGTCCCTGAAGTTCTTTCTATTGGTAAGGATAAAGGTGATTTTGATCTAATCAGAAATTCATCTATTACTACTTCTACTGGAAGTAAGAAATCAAATTGGAAGCCTCCAATTGCAGGGAACATCAAGATTGATTGTGATGCTGCAGTTAATCCTCAAAATAACCAAGCTGCTTTTGCTTGTATTATTAGAGACTCAACAGGTAAAATGCGAGGAGGAAATGCAAAGAAGATTCAAGTTAATTCAATCCAAGAAGCAGAAGCAAGATAGATATTGGAAGCTTGCTCTTTGGCATCTAACTTTCCTCTTGGGAGTGTGGAGATTGAAAATGATTGTTTGAATGTAATTAATCAAATTAATCCTCGTAGTAAAGTGCTTTGTATTACTAAGGTTTTGGTTAAAATTTTTTTTTTAAGGATTTGTATAAACTCAAGATCTCTTTTGTAAAGAGATCAAACAATTTGACAGCTGATTGGGTGGCTAAATAAGAGTTTAAAAGATCTTTGTTTAGTTTTTTGTAATTGCTTTCCTCCGCCAATTAGTTCACCTTCTAGCTAGTGACTTTCATCCTTTAGAGATTGGATAAGATGTAATGAACTTATGTCTATTTTTAATGTATTTTACATTCGAACAAAAAAAACGACACTCATGATCTGCCTGGTAAAGAAAATGAGCAATAATTGTTACTAAAGGATTTTTTTTTACTAATTTCTTAATTTCCACATTTTAATTTTAATTAAATAAAAATGTACCGTTTTTTTACCAAAGCACGAACCACAATATGTTTCATAATGCTCAAGCCTACCACCATGTCTCTGAAGCGGCTTTTCTATCTGCATTTTTTTAGACAAAAAAAAATTATTTTAAACATCAATAGGAATATAAAAATGAGGATAATACAATTTACACCCCAAAAGTTGGAAACTTTACATTTTAAAAATCCTAGTTCAAAAAAATTCTTTTTTTAAGTCCTAGTTCTAACTTTGCTGGTTTGGAACTTTCCCTTTTTACCCCTCTTCGTTATGGGTACGGACCCAAGCCGAGTTTTTATCATGCTCTAAACTATAACGTGATGGGTACAGACCCAATACGCTTTTTGCAATGAGTTTTTTAAGTCTTTTTTACCAAGTTTTTTATGTATTATAGTCATATGGGGCCAGACCCATATCCTTCAAATTTTTCAGGGCTTTACCCATTAAGAAGAACTTTAAATATACAAAGTAGATATTTTTTATTTATGTTTGTACTGCACACAATTAACTGCCAAAACTTTACATGGGGCTGGCCCAATAATGAGTAAATCAAATAATTCAAAAAATGTATACTACTTCTATATGGGCCTGGCCATTCTACACACAAATACCCTATATGGGGCTGGCCCGTTATACACATAAAAGAGGATGGGGCTGGCTCAATTACGCCTAACAGTAAAAAAAACCATATGTATCGACACTGCTGATGATGATCCAGTGCAGTAGTGATGAAGATCCTGTGTAGCAGTGATGAAGATCTTCTCAGCGTCGCTCCAGATCTGAGATAGAGCTCTGTGATGAAGCTCAGATCGAGGGGGTGGGTGTATTTCGGCGGCGGTTTTCCATGGATCGAGGTGGGTTGGTGGTGGTGGTGAGTGCTTTGGTTCGCCGGCCTTCTTCTGCAGCAGGGGTGATGGCAGCAGCAATGGTGATGCTGCTCGACGGTGATGGTGAGCTGCTCTACTGCGGAGGTTTTACTGTGCAAGGAGAGTGGCCTGTGGTGGTGCAGATGCAGTGCAGCGGCGGAGGTTTTCCTGTGAGAGGAGAGTGGCCTGTGGTGGTGGTGGTTTTCTGCTTCGACGGTGGTGGGGGTCGAGGTGGTGCAGTGATGCAGTGGTGGGTTTGGTGTTGGTGTTGGTGTTGCTCGGTGTTGTGGGTGGTGGATCGGGATGATGGGGGTGGGGGCTTGGTGGTGGTGCAGTGGTGCTGTGAGGGGGCTTGGGATGAAGGTGGTGGGGGGTCGGGGTGGTGTAGTGATGCAGTGGTGGGGGTGGAGGTGATGGTGGTGTTAATGGTGATAGGGGTGATAAAGGTGGAGGTAAGGGTGGGGTGGGTGGTTCGCCGGGGGAGAGAGAGAGAGAGAGAGAGAGAGAGAGAGAGAGAGAGAGAGAGAGAGAGAGAGAGAGAGAGAGAGAGAGAGATGGGGTGGGGGGTTTCGGTGGTCTTAATGGAGCTTTGGGGTAGCTTTTAGCTTCTTTACTGTGGGGATAAGGGGTGAGGGTATTTTTGCCATTTCCCCTTACTAGTTAGACCTTCTAAGTACTAGTTAGGGGGTTAGTTGGAGGTGGGATTTTAAATGGGAAGTGGGGTAGGTTCTGGGCCTTAAAAACTGATATCTTCAATAAAAATGGATACATACCTTTCGGACACCAATTTTTCTTTTGTCAGGTATCAATAACATTGCCATAAGGATTGAGTCTTTTTTGGAATATATCATGTGTCTGTATTTTGAAAATGAATTATGTTAAATAAGTTAAAAGGTGTTTTATGTTAGTTTTGTGATTCTTTTCTCAAATATTTTTTTTGCAATTATCTTTTTTTAAATAAATTTTAAAAAAAAGGACTCAATCTATTTGCCTTTATCTTCTCGAGACTTGCGAGATCTATTTGACAATAGTAGTATTAAAAAAAAGAAAAAAAGAAAAAAAAAAGGTAAAGCAAGAGGTGCAAGGTTCGAATCCTCTTCCTGAACATGGGTAACCTAGTTTTGATTAAGTGGGAATAGGCATGAGGAGGTGTGTATATTTCTTATGAGAATAGTCGTGGTGTGCAAAAACTGACCCGGACACTCATATATAAAAAAAGAAAAAAAAGACATACGGATCTAACTAACTAAAAAATCAAAATTAGTTATATATTTTTTTAGTTAGAATATTGTAACTAAATTTTTAGATATTAATAATTTCCACTTAATATATAGTATTAGCCAAAAAAAGAAAACGGGCTATCATACTAGGACTCGGAAAATAAGAGTGCCGCACTCTTTAAAATTACATGCATATTATCCTATTTTAAAATCTCAACTAGTACAAACCAATCAATCATACGCGAAACAGTCAATATACTCGTAAACTAAACTGCAGCAAAACGCACGACACAATCCCAATCCCAACATACCTAAACAGAAATGAAAAACAGCACCACCTCGTCTTCACCGGAAACACCTTTAATCTTAATAAACCGCGAACATGACGGCATCGCTTACGTCACAATAAACAGACCCAAATCACTCAACTCTTTAACCCGCTCAATGATAGTCGATCTAGCCAAAGCTATTAAATCCCTGGACTCTGAAGATTCAGTTCGCGTCATCATTTTATCCGGAACAGGTCGAGCCTTCTGTTCAGGTGTGGATTTAACGGCGGCAGAAGATGTATTTAAAGGAGACGTTCAGGATATGGAGACCGATCCCGTTCACCAAATGGAACGATGCAGCAAACCCATTATCGGTGCCATTAATGGCTTCGCTGTCACTGCTGGATTTGAGATTGCGCTGGCTTGTGATTTTCTAATTGCTTCTAAAGATGCCAAGTTTCTTGATACGCATGCAAGGTGTTTGACCTTTTCTCTCCTTCAATTTCAGTTGATAGTAATTAACGTCTTTAAATTGATCTCAAGTAGACTAGTAATTTATAATTTGTAATTTGTATTTGAATTAGGCAAATCACCAATATAATAATTTGAATTGTAGGTTTGGAATATTTCCATCTTGGGGTCTATCACAGAAGCTTTCAAGAGTAATAGGACCTAATAGAGCTCGTGAAGTGTCCTTAACTGCAACACCTATAACTGCAGAACAAGCTGAAAAGTGGGGTTTAGTAAATCATGTTGTTGAAGAAACAACTCAACTATTAAACAAAGCTCAACAAGTTGCACAAGCTATCATTAAGAATAATCAAGACCTGGTTTTGAGATACAAAGCTGTTATAAATGATGGCTTTAAACTAGATTTAACCCATGGTCGAGCCCTAGAGAAGGTATTTATTTCTATACATACTTCCAATCATAGATGAGTAAAAACTAATATGCACTTTGATTTATAGTGCAATTAATCTAAAAGCAAAATTTATTGATGAACCTGTAGTGCAATTTTTGCATATTATAGGGACCTATAGAGCAATTAACACACCAAATACTTTTGTGTGGTTGTTATTTACAGGAGAGGGCTTACAAATATTATAGTGGAATGAACAAGGATCATTTCAAGAAAATGCAAGAATTTATATCGGGTCGTAGCTCAGTAAAACCTTCATCCAAGTTGTAAACTAACTCCATATATATTTGATTTTTATAATTGAATAAATCTCACGAATTAAAAGAAAGAAAGGCACTTTGTTCGAACAGATTAGTAGTTATTACATGTTGTGTGTTGTATTAAGTATAAGTAAATCCAAGACAAAGTTTGATTACATCTTGATTAGGCTTAAATGTTCTTTAGACATGCTTTTAGCTTGAAGATGTAAAACAAGAAATCTCGGGGATCTTAAAATTGTTGGAGAAGTGTCTATAATTTTAAAGGTTGTGTCACTTTTTCGAATTTAAAGAGACGTTTCAAGAATGTCAAAAATTACAACCATTGTACTCCCTCCGTTCACTCTGTTCCACAATACTTGTCCACTTACTAAATATAATGTTCCAAATATATTGTCTAAGACACTTTTTTTTTCACTATTACCTTTATTAATATATTGAAATTTATATTTCCAAATCATATTTAAAATATCAAGATACTTTATTAAGGGTATTTTTGTAATGGTGAATGCAATTATTGTGTTTTTTAATATTATGTGAATAGCTAAATGGACAAATTTCGTAGAACAAAGGGAGTATCAATTTTTATTTTTTTAAACGGTTGTGTCATTTTTTTTGAAATTCTTTGAGACGTTTTAATAATGTTAAATATTATTATCAACAATTTAGCTACACCTCTAATTAGAATATTATTATGCTTTGTAAGGTTTGTGGTTTTGTGATTGATTTATTGATAATTCAAAAGCCTGTCATTTTTCTTCATCAACAATTTAGTGGTTATCAAGAATTTAGTGGTTTCTGTAGATTTTTTTCATCAACAATTTAGTAGTTTCTGTTAAATTTGTGCATGCTTGTGTTTGTGTTTGAGACTAGAACAAGTTTTGGGGTGCATGGAAGATGTTAAATTACTAAAATATCTTTATCAATTTCAGTTACTAACATAATGCATTTCTCGTTTCTATTTAAACAAAGATAGAAAATCTACTCAGCAAACCACCCAAATACTAAAAAAGGTGATGTTATACTTTCGACTGAAGAAAATACCTACTATGAAAAAATGGTTACCAAAGCTATTGGCGAAAGTGTTTTGTACCATGAAGGAATTAATGTTTCGTTCATCAGAAACCAAATTCAAAAATATTGGGGATTAAGTGGTAAAATTCAAACTTAAAGAAAAAGAATGAATGAGTTTATAATCGACTTCTCCAATGAAGAAGACAAAATGAATATATGGGGAAAAAGGTCATGGAAACTGCTTGAAAAACACTTGACTCTCAATGAAATTAATGAAAATAGTCAAGCTAACATCCAAATACAATGTTTTGGATCCAATTGTACGGACTGCCTCCGAAGGTGTTAAACAACAAAAGCAAAACACAAAATCATTCTTCCTCTGGAAAAATTAATCAAAAAACAATCTTTCACAAGAATCAAAATCGATTGTAGCCTTTCAATGCCAAATTTTTAGGATTTAATTTTTGAGATAACACAAAGGCTCCAACTTGGATTTGTTTCGAATTTGAAAATTTAGGCCAGGTTTGTTTATGACTGTGGGACTTTGAACACGATAAAAATCTGTGCAACAATCTAAATAAAGAAAGAGTTGGATCAAGGTGTCTACAAGAATCACAAACCCAACAATGGCTACACAGGCGAGGAATTTTTTGAAGAAAAATAAATTATTATTTTTTCTAGAGCCGAACAGGCTAAAGTACATTTAAAAGCGTGCAAA
This sequence comes from Nemophila menziesii, assembly GCA_029959085.1. Lineage (NCBI taxonomy): Eukaryota > Viridiplantae > Streptophyta > Magnoliopsida > Boraginales > Hydrophyllaceae > Nemophila > Nemophila menziesii. The sequence goes on along the minus strand of JARWIR010000038.1, from coordinate 3,916,486 downwards.
AAAGTTGTATTCAAATCTTTCAGAGAAGACAAAAATATAATGGACAAAGAAGTGATAAGGAAGAAGAAAACAAAAATAAATATTATTAAGGAGATTAATGTTAAAACAATGTCGGGTGGAGTTATTGACATGGAAAAAGCATTTGGAACACAAAAGAATTGGGTTTTTAAATAATTCGAACAAAAGATGAAAAACCTTATTAGATTAATACATGAAAGGAAGCACAACACAAACCCTCTCTCTCTAGATAGACGATATTTAGAGTTTTTTCTAGGGTTCATCTTTTTCTTCCCATATTTTACATTTTGATCTATTATCCTGATTTGGTTAGGTTTCTTCAATATTTCTTTCTCTTTGATGGGTTCTATCCACGGACGATAAAGGGTATTGAGTCTCTAGCAGACCCAAGAGATACTTTAGGTGTTCTTATGCAGAGTACTACCGGCAAACACAAGATGACGGAGGAGATGGAGCCAAGGGTTCAACTTTCCTTAGGGATAATCTGGGAGAATTCAATTCACGAAGGAAAGGAAGACAAAAGGCACTATCAGCACCACAATCTCAAATTCATCAGCCAACACTGTTATGGCTACGTCGAGCAGGACTTAATCAAATCCCTTACGGGAAAGAGTATGTGGAGTACACAAGACAAAGGGTCACTTGGTTCACAATCAGAAGAATCATTTTCAATCTCATCAGAAAATGAAGAAGAAAGACTAAACAATGGTGGGGTTTTACATGGAGCAAACCTTTTCTTCAGTATGAGTAGGGAGCAAAAGAGTATTATTGATATGAGAAAGGAAACTCATCAACTTCTGGATTCTTTGTATTTTTAAGAAACGAGATACAGAGGACATCGAAAAATAAGGATAATCTACCGAAGAAGGGGTTTACGCAAACCACTTTGGTTTCAAGGTAATCCTAAACTGAAATTTCCTAAGATGACTTACGTTATCTGTGAAATTATAGGGGATAAAGAATAGTGATTTTTTGCGGTCGAGAATATTTTGGATTAAGATTATCTCTAATACCTTATCTTCAAAGATACATAGATACATTAATGCAGGGGCTATATGGCTCAAGATGACATTAGAGGAGTGGATTAAGCGTAATCATTTGTGTCTGAGATGGCGTGCATACATGTTACTAAGAGTTGAGGGTGGAGAAGGAAAAGAGTCTGGAGAAGCTGGAATCCAAATAAAACTTTTCATCTCAACTAGTGTGGTACACGTGGCTTTCTTTTTTCTCCATCGACGCCTCTTTGATAGACAAGTGGAATCCACTATCGACAACAAATTACAAAGGTTTGCTCAAGAAATTCAACAATATAAATATCATGTTAAGGCTCACTCGACTTACAACCCCTTCACTTACACCTTTTACTCCAACCATGATAAACTTAATTCTCTTATGCATTTTACTATTAACAATAGGGTCTTAGCAGCTTTTAGTGTTTTTCTACATTGTTACATCCTTCCATTGAATACTTCTCACTTAGATATGGCTACTCATTCACGTCATGCTTTACCTTTGTTTGATATCAATTAGCACGATGCCGAGGTGGGGGTTGTTACTCTGGAAACGAAAGCTAGATGTATGGACCGTCTGATGTCTCCTCATTTTTGATAATAAAATATACTCATGAGACATAATTTTAGGCTTATTTATTAGTTTATAGGTTGATTTTAGCTTAGTTTAGTGCACTTTCCTATTTTGGGTCTTGATTTAGTAACATAATATTTTTAGAGCATATTGGGTTTAATTGTTTATCTAGTGTGAAGCTTTAAAGATAATTATGGAGATTAATTAGAGTCCAAGTCAAAGACAACAACTTATGGAAAGAGATTTGCATGGAAATTGGAGATAAAGGAAACAAAGGCTAAAAACATGGAAAAGGAAAAGCTGCCTAATCTGAATTTCTGCAGCACACGCCTAAAGAAGTGGTTATTTACCTAAGAAATAGGCCGAATTTGGAAGATTCCTTTCATAGGGCTAGAGATAATTCTGTTGCAATCCTTTTGGTATCTTATGGAGCTCAAACCGACCAATAACGAAGAAGATACGCCCAAAACGGTCCAGCAGTGTTTATCTTTATTTCCTTACGAAATTGAGTTGGGCTTGGAGTCTATTACTTGACCATTCCTTCAAGAAACGAATTAGGTCAACCTATACACTATAAATACATCCTCTTAACACTCTTAAATCATCCTTGGTGAAACCTTAGGCCAAGAGGAAGCTTACAACACAAGAGAGAAGTCTGGAAGGAGCTGTTCATCAACAATGTCTTCTTCTACCTTTAGATTTGTAATTTCTTTCTTTTCTTTCATGAACTAAATTTCTTTAGCTTGAGTTTTAGCATTAATGTATGAACCCTAGTTTTGAGTTGACATCTATCTAATTTGGGAATTTAATGTTTTAAATAGAATTATAGTTTTTATTCTCTGTTTATGTGTTTGGATTTATATTTTGTGTTCTTGTGGACGGCCGCCATATAGAATTACCATCTAGTAATTAGGTCACCATTGACAACGGTGTTTAATTGCATGTTTAGCACATAACGTCTAGTATTAGGTCTGATCTGACAACCCAACCTAGCTAGATAATCACTATGGTTTAGTTCTTGTGACTATTTACCAATTACAGAAAAAGTTTGCTTAGGGAGCCTTATTGACACAGGTAAATCCTATTTCAAACTACCGATAGCGAATTGGGACCGATTAGGGAAATACTACATAATTCGCCCTTACATGTTTAGAACGGCAAAACTAGTGGGGATTACATGCTAATAACTTGAGCTATATTCTCATATCACTTCTCTTTCATATTTATTTTCTGTCTTTTAATTCTTAGTTTAACTTAGTTAATTATTTTCTCAAATTCATCTTTATTTGTCTTTATTTTTAGTTGCGTTTAGTTGTTCTATCTTTAATTTATTTGCACTTGGTATTTGCATAAGATTCTCCTAACCTTCGTAGTCTCTGCGGAACGAATCTTAATCATTAACTAAAACTTGCATACGATCTGTATACTTGCAGAACCGTGTAGCTTTAGGGTGTTATTTGCACGTTATTTATATCTTATTTTATCACACCCTAGGCCCCACCACCGTCATCATAAGGAAGACATTCTTATTGTCAATGTTATTGAAGAGAATAAGGTGAACCTTCCTGGTTCCCGTAAGTTGGTGTTTGACAGGTGAATGGTTAGAGGAAGTGTGAGAGTTTCAGAGGTTAGACAAAACATATTCAAGTTAGAAATTGAAGAAAAAAGAGAGTATGATAGATTATGGAGTCTCAGGTCAGGTGATGCTCTTGGTCTTCATGCAGGTATTAACAAATGGGTCAACCGTATTGATTTCGACTCCGTGTACATGAACTACTCCTCTGTGTGGGTGCAGGTTACTGGTTAGCCTTCAAGCAAAATACCATAAATACAGTCAAAACTATAACACGAGACTTTACAGACTTGGACGAGATTGACTTTTTAGATATGGACACGACGGTGGTGAAAACTCTAAGATTTAGGGGTACGTTCGAGGTGAAGGAACCGATTCCAGTTGGTATGTATCTGAGACAAGAAGATGGGGCTGCATGGGTCAGATTTCAGTATGAATATTTGGGTTTGTTTTGTTTTGTTTGCGGAAATCTGGGGCACAAACGCAACACCTGTGGTGACCTAACGAAGAAAGAAGGTATTAGTCCAATCAAACAACAATTTATTACATGGAGTATATAAAATATGGCGAGAGAACCCACAGAAAGTCCTTTGTTTGGGGGTGAGAAAGAGGGTTAGAGGAGATTTTATCACACACGTGAAAAGATTTACGTGGAACAAGAAGGGTGATAGTCCTTCCCCACCATCATGGTGAGATAGGGACTCAGAGTTACGATTCAAGTGAAGAAACGACATGAACAATGATCAAGATAAGAATAGTGATAATGATGGTAGTGATGGGAATGGAGATAATGACTTGGGTGGAAATAAAGTTAGCACGAGAAGGCATTCATTGAAATCAGTTATAGATGAGGCGGTTAGAAAAGGCGATTTTTCACATCAAGCGGCAAAAATTATCATCCTAAGTGATGACGACAATGAGGATGGCAACAACTCGAGGAGGTTGATAAACAAGTGATCAACTCTGTGTCGGTGTCGGAGCCAAGAGTTATAGGGAAATATGGACAATGTAAGGTGGATCAACAACATCATGGTAATATGGAGAATAACAGTGGGCCAGTTAGTGGGTAAAAAGGGAGGTATACGAGACGGGACAAGGACAAAGTGTTGAAAAGAAGATTGGAGTACAGGACCTCAATGATCATTCAAACAAGATTCATAAGAGAAATTCCAAGGTGTTTAGTACGCACGGTAATATATTTAGATAGGAAGCAATGGATGAAGGTATTCATTCTTTTCCTTCTGCTGAGGTCTGAGAATGATAAGGATACTTCGAACGAGGAACTCAGTAACAATGAATTCATGGAATTTTATAAAGTCAATGAGGAAGAGACGGAGTAGAAGAGGAGGAAGAGGAGGATCTGTTTAAAGAGAAGTCTGGAAAAGTGAAAACAAATTAAGGCGATGAAGATAGGAAAGAGGACAGTGTTTCTGAATCAGATGGGACAAATGTGTTTGCAAGAGAGTACATGCGTATTTTTGGGAAGGTTGTTGGTAGGGGGAAGAGGAGTCAGAGGTCGCGGCCACCCGGTGATGGCTGCGGGTGGAAAATGATTACCCCGTTTTGGACTGTTAGGGGATAAGGGCCCCTAATGGTTCAGGTTTTGAGAGCCTTTGTAGGGGAGTACAAACCTACCTTGGTGTTTTTTTGTGATACCATGTTAACAGAGAGGGACCGTTATTGTCCAGGTAGATAAATTTTGATTCCTATTTTGTAGTCAATCCCTAGGGGAGTATGAATCCCTCTTGGTTTTTTTTAATAGTTTGGAACCAACCTAGTATTTTTACAAATTTGCATTTAGGACCGTATTATGTTATATCTAAGTTTAATGATGATGTTGGTTTGTATTACATTGTGTTTTTGCATGGCCCTAACAATTACAACGATAGACAACACATTTACAACGAAATAACATAATGGAAATCTAGACACAACGATCCTTGGTTAATTATAGGCGATTCGTGACATCCTTAACTCGCAAGAAGACTTAGCAACATATCCTCAATTTCAACACCTTCATCGTAAGCAATGCCCTTACAGAATTCAAACTTCTGGTAGCTTCTTCATGTGGTCAAACAAACGAACTAGTAAAATAAAAAAGTGACAAATAATTTGGAAGTACATAATGGATTGGGACATATCCAAATGTTATGTGATATACGCCTTTAGTGGTGGGATCAGACCACTCCCCTTCTATCTTTTACACTCACAGACAAGGAAAACGGAATATTAGACACTTCAAATCTGAGACTAATTAGCTCGAACACCGAGACTGTAAGAATATTATTTATACTGCATGGGGGAACCTAATGATGTTGGATCTTTGCAGGTTATTTTGGAAAACATATAACTAACAAATGATGCGTTGGTTACCCGTCTTGCAAAAATCCCAGTGTCACTCCCCATGATTCCCTCATTGGCATTTATTTTCTAATTTTTGTCCAGCTGTTCATAACATCTCATACGGTTACCAATGCATTAGATCTTCGAGACACTATATAAATATTTGTCAGCATCTCCATATAGCATACAATCTCTCACACTTTTCTCCCTAACTAATTATTTGTACATGTATACTTCCACTCGTTATACTCACTCGTGTGTCAAAATTCTATCAGGTGCACTCCAATTTGGTCCATATTTGTGTTTTTTAGGTAAAAAAATCATGAACATTGAGGGAGATATTAAACACGGAGACAAGAGGCATCACTGAAATATCTAAATACTACATGCTGCCCCAAACTTCACATCACACCCCTGTGGTAGGTCCCAAAAGCCAAAATACACTCAACATAGTCTAATGCTACTCACATCAGCAGAGATGCGACAACAATCCCCCGTAAAAGTTGTCCTATGTTAAGGTGCAAAAGGTGCTCTATTAGTTGGGTGACTTCTCTGTATGCAAAATTATAAAGTGTTTATAAATTTTAAATATGCATTGTTTTAACAAATTATTGTAGACGAGATGGTGTAGGGGGTTTAGACTAGGCAGTGTGACAGATAAGGTGGTGCAATGGTAGGGAAAAAGTGGGGCATTCAATTAAGCAGAGTGGAGTAATGGTGTCGCCTAGGGTGTGATAAAAATAAGATCAATTTAAGTATGGAAAACTATGCACTCTCACCCTAGACAGGCACAGTACTGCAAGTATTACAGGACGTATGCAAGTTTTAATGATAAGTAGAGTTCGTTCTCAGGGACTTAAGTGTGTTAATCGCGTAGGAATAAATAACGAGTAAAAGTAAATAATTAAAAGACAGAAAATAAAGCAAATAGGATTCGAAATTAACAATTAAACTAATTAAAACTAGGAAAATAAAGACAGTAAAGTAAAAGATTAAGAATATGAGATGAGAAGTATAGCTCATGTTTTGCTAGTATGCACTAATCCTTCTAATTCTATCTATAAATCTAGTTCATAAGGGAGAATATTAGCTCTTGGTAATACTTAGTCAGGATTCTAAATTCCACTACCTTAGACCTTGAGAGCGACTAAGGGGGCTACGGCACAACCAAGAAGTGATTTCAAATAGGGTTATCAAACGCCACTAAGGCCCTAAGCAAATACTGCAATCTTGGTGATATGGTGATTAAAACAAACCCTAATGACTATCTAGTTAGAAGTATGTTTTGTCAGAACTGCTATCGACACTAGACATTATGTGGTGGTTCAATAGTTAAACACCCTGTCAAGGAGACCATCTAACTACTCTTAAAACAATCCTAAAGTGATCAATTCTAGGAAAGACATTAAATCAAAACACATAAGCAAATATAAAGTAAGTAGCTAATATCAGATTAAAACATATAATTCCCAAAGAAACTTAGATAGAAGAATTAGAATTCATAGATTATACATATGCAAAACCCAAGCTATGGGAGGTTTAGTTCATACCTGAAGGAAATAAACTAAAAGAAATTACAAAAGACATCATCTTGCTCTCTACAATAAACTGGAAGAATAAAACCTTAAGAACTAATTACTATGAGGCAAGGATGATTTACAAGTGATATAAGGGTGTATTTATAGGTGTTTAGAAGACCTAATTCGTTTTCTTGAGGAATAGTTAACGTAATGGACTTCTAGCCCAACTCAAATTCGTATGGAAATAAAGATAAACACTGCTGCGTTGTTTTGAGTGTATCTTCTTCGTTATTGGTCCGATTTTGCTCCACAAGATACCAAAAGAATCGCAACAGAATTATCTAGGCCCTTTAAAAGGAAAACATCAGATTTGGCCTATTTCTTAGGTAAAAACGCATATCTTTGGACATGTATGCAGAATCCCAGTTTTAGGCAGCTTTTCCTTTTCCATCTTTTTAGCAATTCTTTCCTTATCTCCAATTACCATGCAAATCTCTTTCCATAAGTTGTTGTCTTTGACTTGGACTCTAATTAAGCTCCATAATTATCTTTAAAGCTACACACTAAATAAACAATTAAACCCAATATGCTCTAAAAACAATAATTCTACAAATCAAGACTCAAAATAGGAAAGTGCACTAAAACTCAAGAAAATCGACATTATTGACTTCTAAAACACTAAAAATGATGTCTCATCCTAACATTAATCTATCACAAATGAGGAGACATCAAGTAATGTGGTTGACATGGGTATTTTTGTATCCATTACCATTATGTATCATTGTATAGAAAGAATTAGAGCAGTACGGCTTTTTGGCGATCAATGTTGGATACCATTACCACAATCCAAAACCACGATAAACCGTCTTTTGCATATAACAACAAATTAATTAACTGAATAAAACTAAATATCAACTAAATTCTAGTGGATCATAATAATAAATAAATTAATAAATATTATAAAAACATGGATCCAATACTAAATCGAGCGAAGAGATGTCGTTTGTTTTTTGAGTGATGAGTACTGAATGTTGAATAAACCGTTGAATACAACTTTTTTTAGTACGTGGGTGGTTCGGGTCAACTTACGCGCACTACGACTAATCCCACGGGAATATGCAAGCCTCCTTATACATACCCCAGGTAAATCAGAACTAGGTTACCCATGTTCAGGGAGAGGTTCGAACCTTGTACCTTTCACTTCACACCCGTTAAAAAAGAGATTCAAACCACTGCTTTTAAAAGGTAGTGTCTAAATGAATCAGACTTAAATTTAAAATATTAATGATATAAATCAATTAAAATTATTTAAACCTGAATTGGTCAAGAACAATACATTATTTTATTAATTTAATATTTTATTAAAATCAAATTAAAGGCAAACAAAACCTCATCTATCAAATTAAACAAGGGTGAATTATATATAGGGTCTTTAAAAAACTATATCTTCTCTATAGAGTAGTGTCTTGAAAGTTGTTATTCTTAGGGACCTCATTTTTTACAATAGTCTTTCCTACCCTTACTAACACTAAAAGGCAAAAAATGTGATGTCACTGTTTCTCTCTCCACTACCTACCACTACCCACCTACCTCCAACCTCCCACCACCTACCACCGACCTCCTCCAACCACCGACCACCAACCACCGACCACCAGTCACCGATCGCCGGAAAAAACATAGAGTATCGAAAAAAACTGAGAGTACTCTCTGAATTTGCTGAGTACTCTATATATTTTATTGAGTGCTCCGAATAATTTTAATGAGTACTCTATGAATTTGCTGAGTACTCCGAGAATTAAACGAATACTCTACGAAATTGTCGGAGTACTCTATGAAATAGTCGGAGTACTCTATAAAATATTAGGAGTACTCTTTGCAATTAAATGAATACTCTATAAAAATCAAAGTGTATTTAATACCTTTTTATTAATTTCATTTAAACTTTAACCATTTACAATAAAAAAAAACCTAAACTAATAACAAGTTTGACCAGATCTGGTCAACAAAGTTGATAAAAAAAAAGTAGATCGAGACTTGCAGAAGACGAGTTCAACACCACCACCACCGATGGAGCCCTTCTCCGCCGTCGATCACACCAACTACACGCCGTCGAGCACCACCAAATATCCAGCCTCCTTCGAATCAGCACCTTCACAGCCATGGATGCAAGAACCGAGCTCAAAAGTCCGTTCGAATCCATTGTCAAAAAACCAGTCACGTCGCCGGCGAGCTTCAACAGAACAAGACCGGTCCGCCTCCTTCTTCGAACATGTGAAACAACTCGAAAATATCACCACTGCAACTCGAAATAACTCCTGATCTGCTGGTGGTGGTCATGCGTAGAAGAGAACTCGAAGAAGAAGAATAGCAGCGTGGGTATGAGCTCTCCAGATCTCCTCCGGCGAAGCTGTTCGCAGCTAGATCGAGCCTCGCTGCTTCTTCTTCTCCAGGCCGGCGAGCTTGCGGTGGTGTCGAGCAGCCTTCCTCTTCTTCGATCTTCCAGCTCATCGCAGCAAAGACGAAGGAGGTCATGGAGGTGGTGGTATTGTTCGTCTGAGAAGATGGTTGCTCCGGCAATGAAGAGGAGGAGAGAGGTTGTTGATGGTGGTGGGCATTTCAACGGTAGTGAGAGGAGAGAGAGCAGAGAGTATTTTCTAGGGTTTGGTATGTTTTGTTTTATAATTCAGAAATGATATATTTAGTATATATAGGAAAAGAAAAAACATTTGAGGGTAGTATTGTAAATGGGGTTTTGGGGTTCATGTGTTAAAAAGTTTCTGAGGTCTTTAGTAAGAAGAGGCTCTAGGTGGGGGTGCTAACTCGAAGAGGGGTGTGTGTTCAAGACCCCTAGGTGTCATTTTCTCATTAAACAAACACATCATGGACATAAAACAACTAATACGCAACTTATCCTAGCTGAATCAAGAATTTTTAATCAAGGTGAACTAACTTCATTTAAACAAAAAATGCCCCCAAAGAGGAATATTATATACAGATGGGAGGACTAGTCTTTTAATTAGGAATTGTATTTTTTGTTAAAAAAGAATTGGAAAAAAAAAAGCCCACTCTCCCCACCCCTAATCCGCACATGTACTTACTAAACCACATTATTTTATAGTGTTTTTTTTATTGTGTGCATATAAATTTAGGTATATTCCACAACAGCTAGAAACTTTTTTATTAATAATTCTTTTTTTGTTCTATTTGTTAATACTTCTTTTAACACCATTATTTGTGATTATAACCTTGCGTCTGGGATCAAGAACTCACTAAAACTGGAAATAAAGAATCTTAAGAAGATTCCAAGAAAGATCGGAAGGATAACGTATCCATCAAAACTTGGTAATGATGAAAGAAAAAAAAAAAGTTAACACGAATAAAAAGATATATTAGCTTTGATCAATTTTTTTTTGGACGGGATTTTGATCATCCTTTTAAAGTTCTACTTTCGAACAAAAAGGAAAAAAAATTATTCTCTTAAGAAAGGAATAACATGTTTATCGAGTTTTTATTTTAACCTAAATAAATTAATACTTTTATAATAGATTTTTCTTACTTCAATTTTCATCATTAAATTTAGGATTTTGAAGAAAACGAATTACATTTACAGATAATTAAGAAGAAATTACTTTTCACATCCACAAATCTCATACATTTATATAATACATCCAAGTTAGATAAAGATACTTTAAAAGCCACTTTCCAACTTTCTAGTTAGGGTTTTTACATTTTTACCCATTCTCGTGATGCGTACGGCCATATATCGGTTTATATATTTGATTCCATTTTTTTCATGGTAGGTATAGACCTGCGGCGTTTTCTATATCGTTTTTTAAGTTGCTTATTACATTAAGTCATTACTCATAATTATACATTTAAAATCCATCGTATAGGTACAGACCCATATAGGTTAATAACTCAGTGGGTATGGACCCATAACACAATAACTTCAAGATACATACTATTGGGTCTGCACCCATAATGAACATAAACAAACCCAATTTCACATTATATTCTCCACGGCCCAACTGTTAATGGGCTGGCCCCTTCATGAAAACACAAACAAAAAATGACAATTACAAACTCAAATGACTTATTACACAGGATTGAAAGTACAACAAGCAACAAAAACACTTTTAATAATTGAAAGATGTTGATTCCAGAATTGTATGAAGAATGTAATTGTTTTGATCCCAACTCTATGCAAGGTCGACAATCTAAAGATGCCCTTTTCTCAAATCCATTTGGGTACAAATTCCAACCCTAATTAACACTTTTACCATCATCAAGATTCTTCCTCCATAGCCGCTGCCATGGAAATGGAGCTTCACCACCAAAATCAAAATCATTTTGGACAAGAATTAACACAAAACGAAGCTACCCATGTTTGATCATCCACAAAAATGAAAATCATTTTGGACAAGAATTCACACAAAATGAAGTTAACCATGTTTTATAATCGTATGATCATCAACATACTAACTGGTATGATCCAAATCAACAGTAGCAATAACATATCCTTCGCTAATTCAACCCAGAATCCATCAAATTTCTTGACTTCGTTAGGGATAATCAGAGATCTCTTGATGTTGCATTAGGATTTCATTTGACAGGTCTGGACCCCTAATGGGATGGGCCTTCATCGGTCTGGACCCATGGTGGTATTTTGATTGGGCTGGACCCATACGACTTGAGATGGCGGTGGATTATGGAACTCACGACGGCGGCAGATCAGCGTTGAAGAGAGACAGTGATGGGGTAGGGTTTGAGATGGTGAGTAGATCTCTGATGAGACTTGAGATTGAAGGTTATTAAGGCCTTCAAATCCTTCAATGGTGAAGAATGGCAATCTCAGACGTCGGTTTCAGTGGGGCTTCATTGTCCTTCTCAGATCTGACCATCAACGGTGGAGATTGGAACCCAACGTCGCTGGGTTTTCTTGTGCTGGAGAAGAGCGGCTTAATGCCATGTTCGACGGTGGTGCTGGTGTGCAGAGGAGAGCGGCTCGGTGGAGATGACGATAACATATGGTGAGCAGTACAGTGGCTCGCTGGAGATGGTGGTGAACCCATCGGTGTGTGGGTGAGTGATGATGGTGATGGTGTTGTTGATGAAGAGGGGAGGGGCGACTGCAGGAGGCAGGAGGCAGAAGGGGTGGGTGGGATGGGTTATTCCGTTCGTAAAAGAGAAGCTAGAGGGAAGAGAGAAGAGAGAAGAGAGAAGAGAGAAGAGAGAGGGAAGGGGGTTTGGGTTCTGATTCACCACACTAATAATAGTCTTGATGATATATATATATGGATTCTACACTGTGTTAAAGGGGGAAGGAGGGTAATTTGGACTTTTCTTTGTTTTGTAACCAGCCTAGTTAGAACTGGATGTATAATAGAAACATGGGTGGCCACTTGGCTGTAGAAAGTAAATGGCCCGATAATTAAACCCGATGTATCATAATTTCTTTTAAAAAAAAATTAAGAGATTATTGTACAATGGGGTTAATAGACACCTCATATAGTCATATACATTTCTACCTAATCAATTTTTCTTACTAAATGACACAAATAAGATTTAACACTAAATGTTAAAATTTCTTAAAATTTCTTTACCCATTATATTCCTATTTTGTTTTCTTAACTACAATACATGATAATTTGTATTTTTTAACCCTACAAATCTTTTTCTCTCCTCTCTCCTCTCTACTTCTTCTTCTGTTCATCACTCATGATTAATCTTCTCCTCTTCACGCATTGTTCTTCTCTCCTTCTTCCTCTCCGGCGAGCTCGAGGCTTGGTTCGTAGACATCCGATGAGGCTTGGTTCACAACCATCCGGCAAAACTTGGTTCGCACATGAGAAGATATGGCAAAAATTCATCTCCGGCAAGGTTTCATCTACTCTTCATGAAGCAGCTGAGTAGAGGCCTCATCTACTCTGTTAGGTCGAGGCATGGTCTGTTATGTCGAGGCATGGTTTGAGGCAACTTCTTCTTAAAAGGCCAAAAACATGGTTCGTGAGGCTTCACTGCTCAAAAGAGATATGGCGAAGACAATATCGACGTGAAGATCTGAGAAGACATCCATTAAAGCTTCGTTGTGGCTTTCGATCTCCTTTATGCTCCGGTGAAGATAGCAGTGTAGTGGTGATCTCGGAAGACTTCGCTTCAAGCTCCGGTGTGGCTTTGAGCAGTGTCCTCGCGAACTCTGACGTCGCTTCGAGATATTAGAAGATCTCCTGCTTTGCATCTCCATTCGAAGTGATTTCCAGAATATTTTCGGCGAGGCTTAATATCCCCGGCGTGGTACAAAAATCTAAAGCTCGGTTAGAAGTGGAACATAATTGGAAAGCTCATTTCGTACTTGTGATACTCAATTCTTTTTTTTGTCTAAATGTGATAGTCAACTCATTTGGGCGAAAGAACTGATAATCAGTTCGTACTAGTTATATTTTTTTCCTTGTTTGAATGTTAATTTCTTTTTTACAAATTCTATCTAGTAGTTAGTGAGTTTCTCTCTCTCTCTCTCTCTCTCTCTCTCTCTCTCTCTCTCTCTCTCTCTCTCTCTCTCTCTCTCTCTCTCTCTCTCTCTCCTCTCTCTCTCTCTCTCTCTCTCTCTCTCTCTCTCTCATATGCATTATGACCAATCAATTTTCATTCATGTGGGGAATGTTGTCATTTGTTATTTAAACCAAGTGAAGTGACTCACTTTAACTCAAATTTAAAATATGTTATGGACCTCGTTAAAGGTCGGGACAAATACAAAAAAAATTCGTTTCACTTAGGTGATTAATAATTTGTATTCACTTGTTTTATAAAAATAAAAGTGAATAAGAAATTGAGTGTTGAAAGTGATGTGTTGGGATGAAAACCTTGCTAAATTTTCAAAGTTATATGTATATAACGTATTAATTAAAATTCAAGGGTTCAGGTTGTTTTTAAACCCTAAAAATAAAAAGGTGTTTGCAACGGTTATTTATGAAACAAGACACCTCTTCATTCCCAACAAACATTTCCTCCATTTTTGAAAAGATACTGGTCTTTTTTAACAGCTGCTTTGCATCTATAATCATTTGGCCAAACTTGTTTTCAAATATTGAATTTTTACAAACAATTATTGCATAAAACAAGAGAGAGAGAGATAAGACACCATTTAAGAATTTCGAAAGTTTTGTAGATTTCAAGTGTCAGTATTTATAGAAGAAGATTGTTGTATCCTGGAGGTTGAAGCCTTTTAAGTGTAAGACACCAGTGCGTGGCTAATGAACCTTAAAGATATAGGATCCAATTCTAGCATCGATCTACTGCATTGCATATATCAGTATTTTTATATTTTTTCTTTTCTTTGAATTTTTTTCTTATCTCAATTTTTGCTTTGCTTGAAGTTTTTTATTAGGTTTTTCTAATCTAAAAAATATTGTTTACACCACTGGAACTAGCAATAAGTGTATTTAAAAAATATTATATTTTTTACCAAGATTTTGTCTTATTGATTTTTTTTAACTAACTTACACATTCTATGACCGGTCTAGATTAACAAACTCCCAGTACGACCAGTTATCACGGTGAAGCGGCACGATAAGTGTTTGAAGTGCATGTTTCCATACTTTTCCGCAATTTGCTTGATGCGTTTCAGAATTTGTCTGATTCTCCACTAGGCTGCTGGCAACGATCTAATATCTTGAATAACTTCAAGGTTGTCCGAACAAATAATAATTTTGTAATTCCTCACGTGTCTGCACATCTTAGAATCTTCTAAAACTGCGGATACTTCTCCATCGACAACGGACTCTACCAATAATAAGTCTTATTGAATTTATCTTAGAGTTATTAATAAATCATATTCTCACCAATAAAATTCTCTCTCTAGCCATTCATCACAACTAATCATTATTCCACAATTCTTCTTTCTTTTTCACCACTTTTTAGCCGACATTTACACTTTTTGCTTTTTTCTTTCATCGATATAGTGTTTATCCCAATTTCTGGGATCTAACATTAAGTCAGAAAAAATTTCATCCATTCATTCAAGCCTGACAACCGACCACCACCACAAAATTATCCTACCTTGAACCTAACCCTACCGTGTTTATCTTCTCAAAATGGCCAAGACGGTTAACTCAAACAAAGTAAATCAAAGTCGTAATACTAATCCGAAAACTAAGACCAAGTACAGTGATATAACGAGGCAAATCTTCTCTCCTACTCCAATAGAAATTGCAGAGCAAGAGGAAGTCGATAAGGTCGTTAAGGAAAATAAGGTTAGTTCATCATCGAGTAAAGAGGTAGAGGTAATCACACCGATTAACTCTCCAGTTCAGATTATCGATGAAGAAAAGTTACAAAGTATGCCTCCTGCTGTTAAGATAAACAAAACGAAGGTGTGGTCTGCATTATTCAAAGAAGGAGCTGAAAAGATATTCAAGCTCGACTTTCACTCACCAGACACAGAGAACGGTCGGAAAGTGATTAAGCCACCGAAAGACGTGTTCGCTGAAGGTAATGAGCTATGGGTAAACTGTTTGGTAGGGCAATTTCTAGACAGTCCTCCCCCTTTTTACGCTATTACAAATTTTGTTAGATTTCAGTGGAAGGATTTGGGTAAAATTGAAGTTAAATCTAGTTCAAAAGGAGTTTACATTTTTAAATTCGAAAACCAACAAATGTATAATAAAGCGCTGGAACAATTGTGGCACGTTAATGGTAAACCCTTGTTGCTAAGACCATGGTCAGCTGATATTCAGTTTGAAAAGTTTGACCTTACAAAGATTCCAATATGGGTGAAATTGATCAATGTCCCTATGAATTTATGGACACAGAGGGGATTAGGATATGTTGCAAGTGGAGTTGGAGTTCCTATTCAAATGGATTCTGTAACTGAGTCTAAATCTAGACTAGGATATGCCAGAGTATGTGTAGAAGTTGACACTAGTGAAGAGCTACCTGAAAATGTCTTAGTTGATGTAGGAAAGGAGGAATTACATATAGTAAATGTGGAGTATGATTGGAAGCCAATTGTATGTCAAAAATGCAATAAGTTTGGACATGTTGAAGGGAAGTGCAAGAATGTGCAAAAAGTTTGGGTGCAAAAAGAAAAAGAACAAAAATTACAAGAGGATACCAACCCAAACTTAGATAGTAGAAAGTCAGATAAAGGCAAAAGAATAACAGAAGAATGGAGAATGGTTACCACTAATAATCATTCATCAAAAGAAGCAAGTTCTAGTGCTATTCAAGTATCTAATTCTTTTGGGAAACTACAAAGTCATGAAGATATTAACAAAGATGTCATGGTGTTCATTAACCATGAGGGTGGAAATGAGATAGCAAAACCCCCAAATATATGAATATAGCCTCGTGGAATTTCAAAGGTTTAAATAATATCCTTAGGCAGTTGGATGTCAAGGACTTTATAAATAGAAATAAGGTTAGGCTAAGTGGTTTGCTTGAAACTAAAGTGAAGCTACCAAATGCTGAATCAATAATAAGGAATCATTTCCATAGGTATGAATTTCTTCATAACTATAATAAAGACATTACAGGCAGAGTTTGGATTCTCTGGGATCAAAATTATATAAAGGTGGAACTAATTTATGAAACTTTTCAAATCATTTTCATCAAGATGGAGTTATTGGATGAAAGGTCAGTTCGCTATATGGGGTTTATCTATGCGAGTAACGATGTTGATGATAGGAAGCTATTGTGGAAGGATATGATTGACCTGAGTAATAAATTTAAAGACCAAAAAGTGAGTTTCACATGCGATTTCAATGAGATTCTCAATGTAAAGGACAGGCTGAATTGTGATGCTCTTGATAAGGGTGCATATGACTTTATTGAATGTATTGATGAAGCCAGTCTCTATGAGCATCAGTATGGAGGACATTTTTTTACCTGGACAAACAAAAATAGTACAGGTCAATTACGAGCGAGCAAAATTGACAGGTTATTTATCAATGAGAAGTGGTTGGATAAAGTTGAGTCAGGTGTGGTAGTGACTACACCCTCCACATCAAATCATAGCGCGCTTTTGGTTACCATGGGGAAGAAAACAACATCTAAACCGAGTGCCTTCAAATTTTACAATATTTGGACTACTCACAGTAAATTCTTAGAAGTGGTACAAAATGAATGGAAGGACAACATTAATGGAAATAACATGTTCAGGTTCTGTATGAAACAAAGGAAAGTGAAATTAGCTTTAAAGAAATTCAACAACACATACTTTAAAAGGAATAATGAGAACATTGAAGCAATTAAAACACATCTCAATAACTTACAGAAGGATATTATGCAGGGTACTGCAGATGAAGCTACTTTGAGAGAAGAGAAGATTATAGCTGGTGATCTTGAAAAGGCTGTGATGTTGCAGAATAACATTCTTAAACAAAAGGCTAGGCTATCATTCACTAATGAAATGGATTGTAATTCTAGCTATTTCTACAAGCTAATAAAAGGTAGAATAGCTAGAAACAAAGTCAGCTCTTTAATCACTGATGAAGGAGAGGTAATCACTGAACCTAACTCTATTAAACAAGAATTTGTGAAATATTATACAAAGCTACTTGGCACTGAGGACCCTAATGAAGAAGTATGTGATGTTAGCACCCTAAAACAAATAGTTCAGAAACATATTACTGAAGAACAAAAGAATATGTTAACTGCTCCTTTCACTGAAGAGGAAATTAAGTATGCATTATTCTCTATTAATGAACATAAGAGCCCTGGCCCTGATGGTTTTAATTCATCTTTCTATAAAGCATCATGGGACATAATCAAATATGATTTTATTTCAGCTGTACAACAATGATTTCATACAGGGGAGCTATTAAACCAAGTCAATGCAACTAATATTGTGTTGATCCCAAAGGAGAAGAATGCTTCTAAGGTAACTAAGTTCAGACCTATATCTTGTGTCAACACTATCTACAAAACCATGTCTAGGGCTTTATCTAATAGGCTAAAGAAGGTGTTAAACAGTTTAATTTCTATTAACCAAGCTGCTTATGTTGGAGGGAGATTTATAAGTGATAATATTCTGGTTGCTCAAGAGATTGTGCTTGACTATGATAAAAAGACTTCCCACCCAAATTGTACTATTAACTTGGATCTCCAGAAGGCTTATGACTCCATCAATTGGAGGTTTTTAATTAACACCCTTTATGCGTTTGAGTTTCCTGAGAAATTCATCACTTGGATGAGGATGTGTGTTTGCACAACTTCTTACTCGGTGTGTGTAAATGGAGAACAATGTGGCTACTTTAGAGGGAAGAGAGGGCTCAGACAAGGAGACCCTCTCTCACCTTATTTATTCACTATATGTATGGAGGTCTTCTCTGGACTTCTCCATCACTTGGCTAATAATTCTAAGTTCAAATTTCATCATAATTGTAGAAGCTTAGCCCTTAACCATATGTGTTTTGCAGATGATATCTTGATATTCTTAAAATCAAATACTAAATCAGCAGGGCTAATAAAGGAGGCTTTGAATTTATACTCAAGAATCTCGGGTCTCAATATTAACTATCACAAGAGTGAACTTTACTTTGGAGGCACAAGGAGGGAAATTATGAGCAAAATATCTAACATTCTCAACATAAAGATAGGGGTTTTACCTGTTAGGTACTTAGGGGTCCCACTCAACTCTAAAAAGTTAAGTGTTTCAGAAGGAAACAAACTCATTAATAAGATTTGTGATAGTATTGAGGTTTGGTCTTCCAAATTATTATCTTATTCAGGCAGAGTTGAATTAATAAGGTGTGTTCTTGTTAGCAAGGTATTATTCTGGGGTAGAATCTTCTTACTTCCAAAGCAAGTTATTTACAAGCTTAACCAAAAAATGTCAAGCTTTTTATGGAAAGGTAACTTAGATGGCTCTCAAGGTGCTAGAATCTCCTGGCATTCTATCTGTTCTAAGAAAGAAAATGGTGGATTGAACATACCAAATCTTGAAGACTTAAATAGAGTCTGTATATTGTCCATCTTTTGGAGAATGTATTCGCAGAAAGGTAATTTATGGAGTACTTGGACAAAGAGTAATATTTTGAAGGGCAAATGTATATGGGGTATTGAATATAAACAATATCATTCGTGGGTTTGGAAGCAAATGTTAAAAATCAGAGAAATTGCTTACAAATTCATCAGTCATGAGGTAGGGAATGGTATAGACACATTTATGCTATAGGACAACTGGATTCAAGGCAAAAGTGTTCAACAAATCTTGAATATTGATTTGGGGAAACAAAATATAAATAGTAACAGGGCTGTTAATGAGTTTTATGGCAGAGATAGGTGGAGGCTTCCTCCTTGCATAGGTAAGGCTTTACCAATCTTTCATAATATTAAGTTGACTGACATGCCTGATAAAATAATTTGGGAGCATAGTATAAAACGGAAGTTTTCCTTTAAAAAAACTTTGTCAAGTATCAGTGAAGAAAAAGAGAATGTGGTATGGAGTGCAATTGTGTGGAACAGGTTTTGTATTCCCAGATGCTCGTTCATTACTTGGTTAGCTGCTCAAGATAGGCTCCCTACAAAGAATAGAATGTTAAGTTGGGGGTTACAGGTCAACCCTTTGTGTGAATTTTGCCTGAATAGTGCAGAAGATAGGGATCATCTGTTCTTATCTTGCTCATTTACGCAGAGAATATTAATGAAGGTTATGAAGATCAGTGACATGCACTTTATAGCCTCGGATTTTCAGCTTTTGATCAAGTCTTTCTCGCTAATTCAAAGTAAAGAACATCAAAGTATAGTAAGTTTAATCTTTACTTCATATGTGTATTGTATATGGAGTGAGCGTAATGGAAGAAATCATGGAGGTTTAATACGAAATGAGGAGCAAATTGAAAAGGAGATCAAGTTGATGATATGTGCACGAATGCAAGGTGTGAAATTAAAAGGAAAAGGTTCAAAAGAAGTGCTGGAAAAGTTAATTAGTGGGCCTTAGCGGGCCTTTTATTATTCCTCTTTCATTTGAGTTTCTAAATGTAATGTAATGTCTTGTAAGGTCTTGTTAATGCGCCTCATTATATAGGCTTGAAAAGTTTGTAAAGAACATGGTTTGTTGATTTTTAATGAAATAGTTTTGATTTGCCGATCAAAAAAAAAAAAGAAAAAAAAAATCATATTCTCAAATATTAAATAGAAAATATTATAAAATATATATATATAGGTGGATATTTAATTTTTATGTATAAATTTGTTATCTTCCAAGAAGCAATAAATTTAAAATTAATAAAATTACTTGAAGGACAAGTTATATAATACCACTATACCTCGGGAGCCTCACACAAGCTATGAAGAGACATAATAAAGACTAATCTAGACACCCCTCATGCCCCAATCCTTGCCTAACGACTGCAAACGTTATAGAGGCACTTGGATAGGCCCTTTTGGGTTAATCTAAAATTATGAATTATTACTTCTCTGCTAGCCTGGAGAGGACCGTAGTTTAATGATTTCATGCCAATAGTGATCTAGCAAGTTTTCTGATACACAGGATCCTCATAGAGGCAAGTGTAGAGCATACTTATGCCATAAAATTAGAAGGAGGAAGATGACTAAGACCTCCAAGAGGAGTTTGAGAGGAAATAAAAGCTTAGCTAGACATGTTGAAGAAAATATGTTATGATATATTAGGTAGGAAAAGCTTATGGCTATTGCCTTACAATTGATGGCTATTTATAGCCAAATACCACACAATATGACAAACCTCACACAATACTACGTGGCTAATACTAGCCACTCCTTATTACAAGACATAAAGGTTGAAATGACTTAAAGCATAAAGAGATAAAACCAAAATATTGAATAGTAGCACAAATAGTAAAAGTAGAGAATCTTTTCTACTTTTCTTTATTCTTTTGGATTTTTGTGGGGCAAGAAGTGACTTTTCTTGATCTTTGCATATCCAACCACGTGATCAACTCCATTATTGGGAGTTTTGGTCCGGTGAGTGATTGAAGTTGAAGTAATCTGACGTGTCTGAGTCGATATGGCCGAATGTGTAGCCCCAGCGTGGTGGATTATCGGAATCATACTGTTCAGCTTTTTCAGTATCACTCTCGATCATCGGGTCGGTTTGTTCATTTTCAACCATCGGGTAGTCTTCATACGGGTCCTGGGCATCCTGAAATAATTCACTGCTAGTATTTTCTTTATGTGGTGGTGATGGTGATGGGTCAAGGTCGATTCCACACGAGCCATCGTCAAGCGGCAGATTTAGGGTGAACATGTACTCTTGCAGGGCATGCCTATCTGATTCTCTGTTGCCTCGGCGTGTTATGTTGTTGAAGCCTTCATAGTCTGATTTCCACTCTGAGCAGTAGTTAAGCGAGTAGAGGGTGTTACCTTGTTCGTATGGCCTGTGAAAGATGAATATTGTGCTTTCAAAAGGTGGGTCCCAACGTTCCTTGATCTCTTGAAATGTCGCGAGCCAGTCTGCACTCGACTTGAACCATTCGAGGAAAATCTTTAAGTTTGGGTCTATATTTCCAGTTCTTAGTGCTCTGATCATGTCGTCCACCTGGAACTCCATTGCAAAGTGGAAGATAACTCCCATGGCCCACCAGAACCATAGTTGAGAATCTTCTATGGGAGGTGATGGCGCCATCATGTTAAGGTAGGGTTTTGATAGATCGATGTTGTGTAGGTTTAGTTTTCTTCCCATGACAAATTTGTATTGGTAGTGAGGTAGGTAGTGTTCTGCAAATGACCGCAGTTCTCCTACGGTGGTACATTTTAGTGCTGCTTCGGGCATTGCAGGTGGTGGTTTAGTAATTACAAAGATGGGTAGCGCTTGTGTAGAGGTGATTAGGAGGGGTTGTTTGGTTTTATGTTTCCGGATGGTGGTGATCAGGTGTGTCTGTCTGGCTTGGGGTCTGGATAGGAGATCCGGGATTAGATTATCTGCTCCTTTGATGTGTTTGACTTCAAACTGGTACTTCGCAAACCAGTCTTTTAAGCGTAGTAGTTGGGGTTCGGGAATACCTCTGTTCTTGAACTCGAGTATTTTTGGAAATGCTGAGTTATCCATCTTGACCATGAAGTGGTGACCAACCAAGTGAAATTCGAACTTCTTGATACCATACTTCACTGCTAGTATTTCCTTTATCGTGGTATGATAGTGCTTTTCTGATTCCTTGAACTGGCCGCTTGCATGGCCACAAAATAGAATTTTTCCTTTAATTTCTTCTAGCAGGATTGCTCCCCAATATTCGTCACTAGCATCTGTCTGTAGGATTCTTTTGCCTTCTCCTGGGATTTTTAGCGGTTTTGGTTCTTGACACAACTTCTTGAGTTCTCTGGTGGCTTCAGTTTGTGTGGGTCCCCACGGAGGACTATTTGTTTTTAATAATAGTGACAGTTGGCTGGTATACTTGGAAACTTGTGGGAGAAAGTCACGAACATAGTTCACGATTCCTAAGAATTGTTGGATTTCTTTTGTTGACATGTTACTATCTGGGAATTTTTGGATTTCTTGTGCTAGATGTGGACCTGGTCTATATTCCCCGTCTTCAAACTTCATACCTAAGAATTCGATCTTTTGCTGTCCAATGATACTTTTGCTCTCTGATAACATGATACCAAATTTGTCGACGATGTCTGCAAATTGTTGCAGCAACTGGTTGTGTGCGGATTCTTCTTCGGAAAATAGCAGTATATCATCAATGTAGATCAAGGCGTTGTCTAGTATTGGCTCGAAGATTTTTGTCATTGCTTTCTGGAATAGAGATGGTGCAACTTTGAGGCCGAACGGCATGACTGTCCATTGGTACTGGGCATTCGGGATGCAGAAAGCCGTCTTGTATCGATCTTGCGGGTTGATTCCTATCTGCCAAAAACCTGCCTTAAGGTCGAATTTTGAGAAGATTTTTGCAGATGCCAGGTGGGAAAATAGCATTTGTGTTTTGGGTAATGGGAATTTGTCATCTTGTAGGAAATGGTTCAACGGTTTGTAGTCAATGACAAGTCTCTTCCTGCCTCTCGTTTGTTCTGATCTTTTGTTGACATAGAAGGCTTGGCAAGCCCAACTGGATTTTGTTTCTTCTATGAGACCTAACTGCAGCAACTGTTGGCATTCTTTTCTAGCAAGGTTGAGATCTTCTGGTGTCATCCCTGGGTGAGTTGCCTTTGTTGGGTTTGCATCTTCGTTGAGCTTGAATGGTAGTTGGATGAAAAACTCTGCATTCTTCCATAATGGTGTACTGTGTCTGAATTCTGAATGTGAGTCTGCACATGACCTCAATAATCGTCTAGAGACTTCTTCATACTCTCCTGTGGCTGTATTAATTGAGAACATGTTCCTTACCTTGGTGTAAGGGAGAAAATTTCTTTTGAACTTCAGACCCTCTGGCAGTATTTGTAGGCTCTTTGCTTTTTGGTAGACGTCAAACCCTACTAACAGGTCTTTGCCCGGCAGACTAGATCCTATAACTTTCATCCATATTTTACATCCTGGGAAGAACTGTATCCCGATAGGCTTTTTTGAAATCAGGGTGGTCTTGAATAGCCTTCCTTCTGCTGACCTGAACTGTTCTATGTGCTTGGTCCATGCCTCTGGAGGTAGGATATTTGGGTTTAACATCGTTACTGTGGCCCCTGTATCCATAAACCCTATACATTCGATAGGTTTTGAATATTTTTCTTCAAAGATCTGGACTTTGACATGGGGTTGTACAGCGTTTTGTTCACCGTGGTTTGTGGCTTTGAGCATGAACATAGGTGGGCCGTCGTCTTCATCTGAATCGGTTATGGTCTCGTCACGTAGAACAAAAACAGTTTCGTTGTCTTGTTCTTCTTGTTCAGAATATAATGACTCAATATCGGCTTCCGACGTGTCATCGTCCATCATGATTTGGGATATAAGCCTGGCTGATCTTTCCTTGTTTTGTTTGCAGTCCCTGGCGAAATGTCCCTTTTTCTTGCAGATGAAGCATCTGTCTGATTGTTTGTTCCGATAGGTCTTCTTCTTGAAAAATCTGAAGGGTTTCCTTGATCTAGTAAGTCTTCGGGGTTCTTTCTTCTCGTAACCTGATTGCTTGGAGGAGCACGAACAATTTTTGGAGTTTTTACATTTGATTTCCAGATATGAGCGATCACATGTTGTTGTCCATGATTTTTTCTGGGCGAGGATTCCTGATAGAACTTCTTGTTGTTCGCAGATCTTCTTAATTGCTTGTCCTGTCATTTGGTGGATTTCTCCAAGTGTTGTTCCTGGGATATCTTTTCCTAATGATGAAATCATTCGGTGTAATTCTGGTTGGATTTCTATAGGGAGTGAGGCTATATACGTGTGTTTCATGCTAGGATCGTTCGGGCCGGATAATGTGTAGTAAAGTTGTGACATCCTTTTGAAGTGAAAGTCAAGATCCTTTTGCTTTAATGAGCAACACTTCATATCATAATATGCTTGCTTCCTTTCCCTTTCTGACAGAGCAAGGTCACCTATGAATTCATGATATATGGCTCCCATTGCAGCCATGGCCGTGGGCAGTTGGTAAAATTGTAGGTGTCTGTATTCTCCTAAGCTGTCAAACCATTCTCTTAGAGAACCCGTGAGTCTTTTCGCGAATTCGATTAGGACATCGTTAAGGTTCGTTCCATCTTTATCCAGCTGGCAGTTGATCCATGATGAGAAAGTAAGTAATCTGTCTTTTCGTTCTTCAAGCGAGCAATCGTCCAGTGTGAAGTATGGTCCATTTGATGGCTTTGGAAATCCTTTTTCTTTGTAGGTTGTTGACTCGTCTTGGTTCATGTAATCTACGGTTTCGTCTTGGTCTGAGATTCCGTCTCCGTCTGCCATGAGTATAGTTGTGACGTCTGCGAAATTTTCCTCGGTTGAAGGATTGCTTCCTGTTTCCGATCCGTCATCAGAAGAGCTAGCAGAGTTTGGGCTGGTTACTTTGAATTTTGGTTCGTCGTTTGTAATGCGCGATGCCATTTTAGCCTCCTTACTGTTTCTAGGTTCTGTGCTGCTCGATTTTGCTTTTTCTTCTCTTGTGAAGCGCCAAGGGGGGTGGTGGTCTTCTTGTCTTTGGTAGAAGGAGGAGGCTGGCCTGGGAAAAACGTGTGGTAATGATGGTGGTGTTGGGGTATATTTTGGGTAGTTCATAATATCGTCAAAAGAGGGTTGGTGGTTTCTGGGGGGATTTGGGAGGTTGAAGGGTTTATATTGGAAGTGGTTAATTTGTTTTCGGTTTTCTATTTCTGCGATTTGGGTTTTTAGCCTTTTTATCTCAGCTTCCTTCTGGTAAAAATCTCTGCTGAGTTGGTGGTTCTGGATTATGGAGCGGAGTTCTTTATCTAATGTTCGGACTCTAGATAGTAGATCTTCGTATAAGCGTTGTACTTTTGTACTCAGGTCGTCAATCTTTGAGTTAGTGTCTTGTGATGTAATTATGATCTGTTCAACTTGAGATTCGACTTTTTTGATGATATGGTTTTGTGCTTTGGCATTTATTGTTTGCCAGTTTAGCACTTCTTCGCCTTGGTTCGAGCATTTTATCTTTCCCTCGTGATCGATAGCGGATTGGACGAATGGTCTTGCTGCCATCTTCTTCTCTATGTCTTGACGCCTTTCCATAGGGGGGAACTCCTGATCGTATGGGCCGAACATCATGCATTCTGAGCTTGTTTGTGCTTTTCTGAATGCTGCAAGAGAGTTTGGTGGTGGTTGGTCTTCGTAATCTTCCTCGTCTCCCCATCCAGTGGGAATGATGGACTCTATTGGTATGCTTGTTGACTTTGGTGGGGTAAAAGTTACCCAGTAGGCTTTTTCGCAATTCCCTCTTTCGATCCATACTCCATGGCCTGGCTTTGGATCGTTTTTCCAACATCGGTTTTCATCTGCTATCTGTTTGTTCTTCTCTTTGTCATCAGGGAGAGACATTTGAGGTTTCTTCCCTTTTCTCTTTTTCTTTCTTCTTCGGCTTCTGGTGCTGATTTTGGATATAGGGGTATATTCAGATTTTTCAGTGTCTTGGTCTGGTACTGGAGTTATCATCAAGTGGAAGAGAGGTCGGGATGGACCTTCTTCTTTTCGTATGTTGAATGTTGTTTTGACTGTGCCGTCTGCTAGTGTTTGGAAACTAGGTTTTGAGGCCTGGATGACTTCTTGTTGTTGGTGGAATGATTCATAGTTGGTGATCCATTCTTCGGGTATAACTTTCATCAACTCATCTCTTCCTAGCTCCCTTGGGATTTGTACTATCGTAGGTGTTTTTTGTCCAGCATTTGCGAGGACCATTAATGCATCTCTGATAGTGTGTGATTGTAGATCTAGAGCATGGTCTTGGAGTCTGTAGACGAGTTGGTGGTGTAACGTTGCCATTTTAGCTTCTGCTATCTGTTCTGCGCCTGAGATCTGAATTTGTACTTTGAGAGCTTTTGGTAGCGTGGGATCGTCTAGGGCTATTGGGAAGTTTGGAAAGAAGCTTAGAACAACGCTTCCAGCGTTCAGTGTAGTGAGTACGGTTCCGATGACTGCGTGTTCATACTTCAGGAATCTTGTGTCTAAAAGAGAGACTCGTGCTGTTACTGGTAGTCCTTTTCTTCCACCAAATGTGAGTACTAGACGTACTGCACCAAAATGGAGATGTGAGTATCCTTCATTCTTCCATGCTGTGATGAGCTCAGTTGGTATGCCTAGTGTGACGTACTGTTCATCTTTTGTAGCGGGAAGGCTGCACTGGTCCATTTTGGATGACTGTACAAATTCTTTTGGAGGGCGACCTTTGGTAGTCATCAAGGAACGAATTCCTCGATTATAAAAGGTGGTTTTCTTTCTGTAGACATTATAAGGGTTTAGGATGGGCGGAATAGTATTTTCAATTATCGCATCATCGGGAACGGTGGAATATTCTATCATATGTTCTATTTTATTTGTAGAATGCTTTGGTAGGTTTAGAGATGAGGAAAGTGAAAGCAGTTGGTCAATTGAAACAGAAGTTCGAGGGGTTTCCATGGTGATTAAAGTTCCTCTCTACTATCCTCTTTGGAGTAGTATTAGTACCATCCTTCCTTCATACGTTATAGAGACATGGCTCTGATACCACTATACCTCGGGAGCCTCACACAAGCTATGAAGAGACATAATAAAGACTAATCTAGACACCCCTCATGCCCCAATCCTTGCCTAACGACTGCAAACGTTATAGAGGCACTTGGATAGGCCCTTTTGGGTTAATCTAAAATTATGAATTATATACCTCGGGAGCCTCACACAAGCTATGAAGAGACATAATAAAGACTAATCTAGACACCCCTCATGCCCCAATCCTTGCCTAACGACTGCAAACGTTATAGAGGCACTTGGATAGGCCCTTTTGGGTTAATCTAAAATTATGAATTATTACTTCTCTGCTAGCCTGGAGAGGACCGTAGTTTAATGATTTCATGCCAATAGTGATCTAGCAAGTTTTCTGATACACAGGATCCTCATAGAGGCAAGTGTAGAGCATACTTATGCCATAAAATTAGAAGGAGGAAGATGACTAAGACCTCCAAGAGGAGTTTGAGAGGAAATAAAAGCTTAGCTAGACATGTTGAAGAAAATATGTTATGATATATTAGGTAGGAAAAGCTTATGGCTATTGCCTTACAATTGATGGCTATTTATAGCCAAATACCACACAATATGACAAACCTCACACAATACTACGTGGCTAATACTAGCCACTCCTTATTACAAGACATAAAGGTTGAAATGACTTAAAGCATAAAGAGATAAAACCAAAATATTGAATAGTAGCACAAATAGTAAAAGTAGAGAATCTTTTCTACTTTTCTTTATTCTTTTGGATTTTTGTGGGGCAAGAAGTGACTTTTCTTGATCTTTGCATATCCAACCACGTGATCAACTCCATTATTGGGAGTTTTGGTCCGGTGAGTGATTGAAGTTGAAGTAATCTGACGTGTCTGAGTCGATATGGCCGAATGTGTAGCCCCAGCGTGGTGGATTATCGGAATCATACTGTTCAGCTTTTTCAGTATCACTCTCGATCATCGGGTCGGTTTGTTCATTTTCAACCATCGGGTAGTCTTCATACGGGTCCTGGGCATCCTGAAATAATTCACTGCTAGTATTTTCTTTATGTGGTGGTGATGGTGATGGGTCAAGGTCGATTCCACACGAGCCATCGTCAAGCGGCAGATTTAGGGTGAACATGTACTCTTGCAGGGCATGCCTATCTGATTCTCTGTTGCCTCGGCGTGTTATGTTGTTGAAGCCTTCATAGTCTGATTTCCACTCTGAGCAGTAGTTAAGCGAGTAGAGGGTGTTACCTTGTTCGTATGGCCTGTGAAAGATGAATATTGTGCTTTCAAAAGGTGGGTCCCAACGTTCCTTGATCTCTTGAAATGTCGCGAGCCAGTCTGCACTCGACTTGAACCATTCGAGGAAAATCTTTAAGTTTGGGTCTATATTTCCAGTTCTTAGTGCTCTGATCATGTCGTCCACCTGGAACTCCATTGCAAAGTGGAAGATAACTCCCATGGCCCACCAGAACCATAGTTGAGAATCTTCTATGGGAGGTGATGGCGCCATCATGTTAAGGTAGGGTTTTGATAGATCGATGTTGTGTAGGTTTAGTTTTCTTCCCATGACAAATTTGTATTGGTAGTGAGGTAGGTAGTGTTCTGCAAATGACCGCAGTTCTCCTACGGTGGTACATTTTAGTGCTGCTTCGGGCATTGCAGGTGGTGGTTTAGTAATTACAAAGATGGGTAGCGCTTGTGTAGAGGTGATTAGGAGGGGTTGTTTGGTTTTATGTTTCTGGATGGTGGTGATCAGGTGTGTCTGTCTGGCTTGGGGTCTGGATAGGAGATCCGGGATTAGATTATCTGCTCCTTTGATGTGTTTGACTTCAAACTGGTACTTCGCAAACCAGTCTTTTAAGCGTAGTAGTTGGGGTTCGGGAATACCTCTGTTCTTGAACTCGAGTATTTTTGGAAATGCTGAGTTATCCATCTTGACCATGAAGTGGTGACCAACCAAGTGAAATTCGAACTTCTTGATACCATACTTCACTGCTAGTATTTCCTTTATCGTGGTATGATAGTGCTTTTCTGATTCCTTGAACTGGCCGCTTGCATGGCCACAAAATAGAATTTTTCCTTTAATTTCTTCTAGCAGGATTGCTCCCCAATATTCGTCACTAGCATCTGTCTGTAGGATTCTTTTGCCTTCTCCTGGGATTTTTAGCGGTTTTGGTTCTTGACACAACTTCTTGAGTTCTCTGGTGGCTTCAGTTTGTGTGGGTCCCCACGGAGGACTATTTGTTTTTAATAATAGTGACAGTTGGCTGGTATACTTGGAAACTTGTGGGAGAAAGTCACGAACATAGTTCACGATTCCTAAGAATTGTTGGATTTCTTTTGTTGACATGTTACTATCTGGGAATTTTTGGATTTCTTGTGCTAGATGTGGACCTGCTCTATATTCCCCGTCTTCAAACTTCATACCTAAGAATTCGATCTTTTGCTGTCCAATGATACTTTTGCTCTCTGATAACATGATACCAAATTTGTCGACGATGTCTGCAAATTGTTGCAGCAACTGGTTGTGTGCGGATTCTTCTTCGGAAAATAGCAGTATATCATCAATGTAGATCAAGGCGTTGTCTAGTATTGGCTCGAAGATTTTTGTCATTGCTTTCTGGAATAGAGATGGTGCAACTTTGAGGCCGAACGGCATGACTGTCCATTGGTACTGGGCATTCGGGATGCAGAAAGCCGTCTTGTATCGATCTTGCGGGTTGATTCCTATCTGCCAAAAACCTGCCTTAAGGTCGAATTTTGAGAAGATTTTTGCAGATGCCAGGTGGGAAAATAGCATTTGTGTTTTGGGTAATGGGAATTTGTCATCTTGTAGGAAATGGTTCAACGGTTTGTAGTCAATGACAAGTCTCTTCCTGCCTCTCGTTTGTTCTGATCTTTTGTTGACATAGAAGGCTTGGCAAGCCCAACTGGATTTTGTTTCTTCTATGAGACCTAACTGCAGCAACTGTTGGCATTCTTTTCTAGCAAGGTTGAGATCTTCTGGTGTCATCCCTGGGTGAGTTGCCTTTGTTGGGTTTGCATCTTCGTTGAGCTTGAATGGTAGTTGGATGAAAAACTCTGCATTCTTCCATAATGGTGTACTGTGTCTGAATTCTGAATGTGAGTCTGCACATGACCTCAATAATCGTCTAGAGACTTCTTCATACTCTCCTGTGGCTGTATTAATTGAGAACATGTTCCTTACCTTGGTGTAAGGGAGAAAATTTCTTTTGAACTTCAGACCCTCTGGCAGTATTTGTAGGCTCTTTGCTTTTTGGTAGACGTCAAACCCTACTAACAGGTCTTTGCCCGGCAGACTAGATCCTATAACTTTCATCCATATTTTACATCCTGGGAAGAACTGTATCCCGATAGGCTTTTTTGAAATCAGGGTGGTCTTGAATAGCCTTCCTTCTGCTGACCTGAACTGTTCTATGTGCTTGGTCCATGCCTCTGGAGGTAGGATATTTGGGTTTAACATCGTTACTGTGGCCCCTGTATCCATAAACCCTATACATTCGATAGGTTTTGAATATTTTTCTTCAAAGATCTGGACTTTGACATGGGGTTGTACAGCGTTTTGTTCACCGTGGTTTGTGGCTTTGAGCATGAACATAGGTGGGCCGTCGTCTTCATCTGAATCGGTTATGGTCTCGTCACGTAGAACAAAAGCAGTTTCGTTGTCTTGTTCTTCTTGTTCAGAATATAATGACTCAATATCGGCTTCCGACGTGTCATCGTCCATCATGATTTGGGATATAAGCCTGGCTGATCTTTCCTTGTTTTGTTTGCAGTCCCTGGCGAAATGTCCCTTTTTCTTGCAGATGAAGCATCTGTCTGATTGTTTGTTCCGATAGGTCTTCTTCTTGAAAAATCTGAAGGGTTTCCTTGATCTAGTAAGTCTTCGGGGTTCTTTCTTCTCGTAACCTGATTGCTTGGAGGAGCACGAACAATTTTTGGAGTTTTTACATTTGATTTCCAGATATGAGCGATCACATGTTGTTGTCCATGATTTTTTCTGGGCGAGGATTCCTGATAGAACTTCTTGTTGTTCGCAGATCTTCTTAATTGCTTGTCCTGTCATTTGGTGGATTTCTCCAAGTGTTGTTCCTGGGATATCTTTTCCTAATGATGAAATCATTCGGTGTAATTCTGGTTGGATTTCTATAGGGAGTGAGGCTATATACGTGTGTTTCATGCTAGGATCGTTCGGGCCGGATAATGTGTAGTAAAGTTGTGACATCCTTTTGAAGTGAAAGTCAAGATCCTTTTGCTTTAATGAGCAACACTTCATATCATAATATGCTTGCTTCCTTTCCCTTTCTGACAGAGCAAGGTCACCTATGAATTCATGATATATGGCTCCCATTGCAGCCATGGCCGTGGGCAGTTGGTAAAATTGTAGGTGTCTGTATTCTCCTAAGCTGTCAAACCATTCTCTTAGAGAACCCGTGAGTCTTTTCGCGAATTCGATTAGGACATCGTTAAGGTTCGTTCCATCTTTATCCAGCTGGCAGTTGATCCATGATGAGAAAGTAAGTAATCTGTCTTTTCGTTCTTCAAGCGAGCAATCGTCCAGTGTGAAGTATGGTCCATTTGATGGCTTTGGAAATCCTTTTTCTTTGTAGGTTGTTGACTCGTCTTGGTTCATGTAATCTACGGTTTCGTCTTGGTCTGAGATTCCGTCTCCGTCTGCCATGAGTATAGTTGTGACGTCTGCGAAATTTTCCTCGGTTGAAGGATTGCTTCCTGTTTCCGATCCGTCATCAGAAGAGCTAGCAGAGTTTGGGCTGGTTACTTTGAATTTTGGTTCGTCGTTTGTAATGCGCGATGCCATTTTAGCCTCCTTACTGTTTCTAGGTTCTGTGCTGCTCGATTTTGCTTTTTCTTCTCTTGTGAAGCGCCAAGGGGGGTGGTGGTCTTCTTGTCTTTGGTAGAAGGAGGAGGCTGGCCTGGGAAAAACGTGTGGTAATGATGGTGGTGTTGGGGTATATTTTGGGTAGTTCATAATATCGTCAAAAGAGGGTTGGTGGTTTCTGGGGGGATTTGGGAGGTTGAAGGGTTTATATTGGAAGTGGTTAATTTGTTTTCGGTTTTCTATTTCTGCGATTTGGGTTTTTAGCCTTTTTATCTCAGCTTCCTTCTGGTAAAAATCTCTGCTGAGTTGGTGGTTCTGGATTATGGAGCGGAGTTCTTTATCTAATGTTCGGACTCTAGATAGTAGATCTTCGTATAAGCGTTGTACTTTTGTACTCAGGTCGTCAATCTTTGAGTTAGTGTCTTGTGATGTAATTATGATCTGTTCAACTTGAGATTCGACTTTTTTGATGATATGGTTTTGTGCTTTGGCATTTATTGTTTGCCAGTTTAGCACTTCTTCGCCTTGGTTCGAGCATTTTATCTTTCCCTCGTGATCGATAGCGGATTGGACGAATGGTCTTGCTGCCATCTTCTTCTCTATGTCTTGACGCCTTTCCATAGGGGGGAACTCCTGATCGTATGGGCCGAACATCATGCATTCTGAGCTTGTTTGTGCTTTTCTGAATGCTGCAAGAGAGTTTGGTGGTGGTTGGTCTTCGTAATCTTCCTCGTCTCCCCATCCAGTGGGAATGATGGACTCTATTGGTATGCTTGTTGACTTTGGTGGGGTAAAAGTTACCCAGTAGGCTTTTTCGCAATTCCCTCTTTCGATCCATACTCCATGGCCTGGCTTTGGATCGTTTTTCCAACATCGGTTTTCATCTGCTATCTGTTTGTTCTTCTCTTTGTCATCAGGGAGAGACATTTGAGGTTTCTTCCCTTTTCTCTTTTTCTTTCTTCTTCGGCTTCTGGTGCTGATTTTGGATATAGGGGTATATTCAGATTTTTCAGTGTCTTGGTCTGGTACTGGAGTTATCATCAAGTGGAAGAGAGGTCGGGATGGACCTTCTTCTTTTCGTATGTTGAATGTTGTTTTGACTGTGCCGTCTGCTAGTGTTTGGAAACTAGGTTTTGAGGCCTGGATGACTTCTTGTTGTTGGTGGAATGATTCATAGTTGGTGATCCATTCTTCGGGTATAACTTTCATCAACTCATCTCTTCCTAGCTCCCTTGGGATTTGTACTATCGTAGGTGTTTTTTGTCCAGCATTTGCGAGGACCATTAATGCATCTCTGATAGTGTGTGATTGTAGATCTAGAGCATGGTCTTGGAGTCTGTAGACGAGTTGGTGGTGTAACGTTGCCATTTTAGCTTCTGCTATCTGTTCTGCGCCTGAGATCTGAATTTGTACTTTGAGAGCTTTTGGTAGCGTGGGATCGTCTAGGGCTATTGGGAAGTTTGGAAAGAAGCTTAGAACAACGCTTCCAGCGTTCAGTGTAGTGAGTACGGTTCCGATGACTGCGTGTTCATACTTCAGGAATCTTGTGTCTAAAAGAGAGACTCGTGCTGTTACTGGTAGTCCTTTTCTTCCACCAAATGTGAGTACTAGACGTACTGCACCAAAATGGAGATGTGAGTATCCTTCATTCTTCCATGCTGTGATGAGCTCAGTTGGTATGCCTAGTGTGACGTACTGTTCATCTTTTGTAGCGGGAAGGCTGCACTGGTCCATTTTGGATGACTGTACAAATTCTTTTGGAGGGCGACCTTTGGTAGTCATCAAGGAACGAATTCCTCGATTATAAAAGGTGGTTTTCTTTCTGTAGACATTATAAGGGTTTAGGATGGGCGGAATAGTATTTTCAATTATCGCATCATCGGGAACGGTGGAATATTCTATCATATGTTCTATTTTATTTGTAGAATGCTTTGGTAGGTTTAGAGATGAGGAAAGTGAAAGCAGTTGGTCAATTGAAACAGAAGTTCGAGGGGTTTCCATGGTGATTAAAGTTCCTTTTCTCTATATATATAACTTTCCAAATTTTTTTCTCTCGCTTATTTTCACGATACATACCTTTTATATGCAAGTTTTGGCCTTTTCTACAAAAAAAGATTAAAATAATTGAGGCCTAATCCAACGGCCTTGGTGAATTTGACTTGAAATATTCATTCTTTTAAAGCAACCGAATAGCTATTAAAGAGCGGAACATAACAACACTCCACTGCCTTACCTCAGTTCAAACAAAACACAAGCATGGCTTCAGGTTCAGCTACAGGTACCCTTTTCTTCTTTTCTCTAAATTTCACATTTTATCCCTAATTTTGTATCTCAACTCAATAAAATTTCATAATCACAACATAAAATCCAAGAAAATTTTGAAATTTATTGTTTTTTCTAGTGATCAGACAAATTATTTACGACAGAATTTTCTTTCTTAAATTATGTGTAATTTTGGTAGTTAAAATCGCTATTACATGTCCCACTTTACCCATACAAAATACAATAGTTTTTTTAATTAGGTACTTGGGTTAGTGTTATCACATGATTTTAATCCCACTGTATACTCTGCTTCACTGATAATTTTCGCTAATATTTGACATAAAATTCGCGTTTAAGATGGTATTTTAAGAAATCTTGAATGATTTATGGCTTACTTTCCGATTAATTGTTAAAGAATTTAGTAAATTCTTGGATTTATGCAGAAATTTCATCAGTGGATGGGACCAAAACGGAGTTCAGACATTTCGATGTGGTATCAGATGTATCAGATCATATTTATCGTAACAATAATCTAACAGGGAAAGAGACATGTTTTAGTAATGCAAACGGTGCCGTATATAAAAAGATCATGAGAGAATGGAAAATCCTCAAAGGAAATCTCCCAGATAACATCTATGTTCGAGCTTATGAAACCAGAATTGACTTGCTTAGAGCTGTAATCATAGGTGCCTCAGGTACACCATATCACGATGGTCTCTTCTTCTTCGACATACTTTTCCCAATGGATTATCCAAATAACCCACCAACTGTTTACTATCATTCACGTGGTCTTCGATTAAATCCAAATCTTTATGCTAATGGGAAAGTTTGTTTAAGCCTTCTTAATACTTGGAGTGGTGCAAAATCAGAGAAATGGACACCTTCAACATCTACAATACTTCAAGTTTTAGTCTCAATTCAAGGACTTGTGTTAAACAATGAGCCTTTCTTTAACGAACCATTAGTAGATTTTTGGATAGTTAAAGTGTTGGATTCTCAGACGAAGCGTTCTATTGCTTATAACGAGGAGGCTTTTATTAAATCGTGTCAGACATTGTTATACAATGTACGTAATCCACCTAAGAATTTTGAAAGTTTCGTTAAGGAATATTTTGAGTCAAGAGGAGAGTTTATAATGGGAGCTATTGAAGCATATATGAATGGTCGTTGTACAGTTGGTACATATATTGGAGATGGTTCATCTTCTTCTAAGCGTGCTAAAGTATCGGCTAAATTTAAGGTTAAAGCAAGGGGTTTATATAAAGAATATGAAGCAATTTTGAAACCTAAGATTGTTCCTTCACTTGCAATTAAGAAGAGGCAAGAGAATGTTATTATGCCTTCAGAAAGTGTAGCGGAGCAAAGAAGCGAAAAAGTAGTTTCCATCCCATCAAAAACTGAAGTAATTGTGGAAAAGCCTAAAATTAAACGTGGAGCTTGGAAAAAGATTATTAGCTCATTTAAGTGTATTTCTATTTGATTTTATATTTCTAGTTAGGTTATACAACTGAGAGTTGTGTGACTCTAGAATTTGATCATAGGATCTTAAATATCTAGTAGTATCCTTAAACTAAAAGGTTAACTTTCTACATTATTACTAAATTTTATATTACAGTCTTTTTACTATATTAGATTAAATTTTGGTATTTCCAATTAAAGCATTGTTTCTGGGATCAAGATTTCACCAAAATTCGATATAAAGGATCACTAGAAATTTCCAAGAAATTTCAGGAGGGTAACGTCTTATTAATGAGAAAGATAATAGGGAAAGTCAAATAGAAAAAGACAACAATCATATTATTTTTGATCATCTATTTTAAGTAGTGATCAATTTCTATATCGTCTTGTTCATGAATACCTTGGGCTTGTTGGTAGTTATAACGTTATTAATTTCTCTAGTTCTTTTTTTTTGGTTCGAAATTATTAATATATATAGTTGCTAACGTCTCAAGGTTGGAGGTAATTTTCCCAATCATGTACACCCTTTTAACGCCTTGGTTACAAGGGTTTAGGATTTACTTCGATCTTTTACCTTTCCTTATTTCTCGCTTGGTGGAGCCATTTTCCTTAGTCGATTAAATTAATGTTAGATACCTCGAGTTGCAACCTCGAATACCTAGAGGATTGTCATCACCTTGCGGATACCCGGTAATTTCTCTCATGATAGGGGTAGTGTAATCATCACATAAAGTAGCACATCCTCGATAATTTCTCTCATGATAGGGGTAGTGTAATCATCACATAAAGTAGCACATCCTATGGTTTTGGTAGTTGATTGACATTTCATATCCCACTTACTTGAATCTTTTTGGTAAGTGGCCGATACACAGTGTGATTTTCACATACCCCTTTGTTCATTTGCTTTATGAAGTTCCGGCCCTTTCCTGTTCCTATAGATATCAATAGTGGGTCTATGTATGATTTTTTATACAAATATTTACCTCTCATGAGGAATCTCTTTCCTTAGGAGATTAGGGATCAGGATTTCTTCTTGTAATTGGGCATCACTCCATTAGTGAGATATGCCACGATTTCACCATCCAATCTACTTTATCTTCTATCTTCTAGTAGAAGTACCTTCCCTCTCCCACGAGGGAAACACTCAATTGTTTAATAAAATGTATATTTACCCCCTTTAACGACTTGATTATTTACTGATATTCTAGCTAAAGCGTCGGGTAGGGTATTATTTCTCCTCGGAACATGGATGATTTGAAAAGTATCAAACATTATCTAAAGATTATTTAGCTTCACCTAATTTGCATTCATCTTCGAGCCACGGATGTTCTCCCCATTTGCTCGGCTACTAGCTGACAATCTATGTATATCAATTTATCTTTTTTGCTTCCAGGATTATGGTTGCTTATACCCCTGTCAATAGCGCCTTGTAAGTGCCTCGTTATTTGTTGCCTTAAACAGTAACTTGATTGGAAACTTATACCTTTTTCCTTCTGGACCGATCATCAATAAGCCAACCCCATTTGCATTATCACCTCAATTACCCAACCTTTCCCATCATCTATTTCCATATTTGTAGGTTCATCCGGTAACGTAAATTCAATTATGAAGTTTGCCAGATTTTGAGCTCTGATCGCAACTCATGAGTCAAAATTTATATCGTACTCGTATCTCAATTGCCTATTTTTTCAGATGAGCCGATTCTTCTGGCTTGGACAAGATTTTTTTAGCGGTATAACAGTTAAGACCTTTATTAAATGTGCCTCAACGTATGGCTATAATATTCTTGCTGAGTCTACAAGGGCTAGCAAAAAAAATTCTATCGGCAAATCTCGCTCCTCGGCTCCTTGCATAATTTTACAAACATAATATATATGTTGCTGGTTTCCCTTGATCTCTTGGATCAACACTAAGGTGATAGCTTTCTTGTTTAATGATAGATATATGAGTAAGGTTTCCCCCACCCCTATCTTTGTAAGCATTGGCGGGGTGCTCAAATATTCATTCGGATTTTTTAATGCCTTTTGAGATTTCTCAATCCACTCAAAATTCTTGGGTCTTCTTAATGTTTTGAACCATGACGCACATTTCTCGGCTGAATTTGACATAAATCGGCTTAGTGCTACAACATAACCTGCTAGTGCTTTCACTTTCTTTATACATTGAGGTGGGTTCGTATTAAGTATAGCTTTTATCTTACCTGTATTAGTTTTAGTCCCTTCTATGAAAAATCATGAAACCTAAGAACTAGCCTGAGGTTACTCTGAAGGTGCATTTATCTGGACTTAACCATATGCCAACTTTGCGCATAACATCAAAAGCCTCTGTCAAGTCTTCCAAGTGATTTTCAAATGACATGCTCTTTACTAGTATGTCATTGACATATATTTCCATATTTCTTCCTATATGATGATCAAACACTTTATTGACCATTAGTTGGTATGTTAAACCGGCATTTTTGAACCCAAATGACATGACCTTGTAATAGTACTAACCCTGATCACTTATGAGTGGTGTTTTTTCCTCATCTTTGCTTGCCCTTAGTATTTGTTTGTATCCTTTAATGGCACCCATAAAAGATTGATATTCATGTTTCATTGAATAATTTCAAACTCTATAACCTTTCCGAGAGATTGAATTAAGGTTTTGGTATCGACCGTGTTAACCTTAATAGGTTTTAGGTTAGAGTTCCAAGTTGATGGAATTACATTGTACTCAAAAGTCTTTCTGAGAGATTGAATCGAGGTTTGACTAAAGTGACCGCGTAGGCCATTCGCTGGACTCGATAACGTGTATGGAAGATTCAATCAAGGTTTGGCCAAAGTGACCACTTACGCCTATATACTGGACTCGATAAACCGTCTTGAGGAATCAATTGAAGTTTAATCAGAGTGACCCCTTAGGCATACTCACTGTAATCAATATCCCATTAGGAGGATTTAATTGAGGTTTAACCATAATGACCCTTAGTCTAACTCTCTGGACTCAATAACCCGTTTAGAGGATGTAAAAGATGTTTAACCAGAGTGACTGCATAGGCGATTCACTCGAATCGATAACCCGTTTGGAGAATTTAATCGAGGTTTAATTAGACTAATTGTGTAGGCCATTCGCGAGACTTGGTAACCTGCCTAGAGGATTTATACCACGGTGACCACTTAGGCCTATTCCCTGGATGCAATTCCCAGTGGGAGGGTAAATCAAGTTTTCATTAGGGGAAACACTTAAGCATTGCTTTCCTGGACTTGACTACGTACGTGAAGGTTATATTGAAGTTTGCTAGCAGTGTCCCCTTATGCCCAGCCCTCTAGCTTGATAATTTTTCTCAACGATTAAATCAAGATTTCATCCGAGTACAAGTAATAATATGAGCAAATATGAAAATTATAAAATTTGATTAATATGTAAACAAGTTCCTTGGCCACACTAGGGGGAATACATACAAAATGACTCAATGCGTTTGTAATAAAGTTAGATATGGTGTGGTAGGGTTTATTCATTTAAAAACTTCCTAGTGAGGAAAAAGAGTGTAGCATAACCACCAAGGTGCCTTACCCCAATTATGGTACCTGACTACATCTTTCTTCACCCACAACATGCCTTGGTTGATGTGGCTCGCGCTCCAACTTAGGCAAAACCTTCCAATCGTATAAGTGAGACCTGTGTGTACATTGTTTTATTTGACCAAAAGAACATGGTTTGTGACTTGAAAGTGGAGGGTACATACCATCTTCCTCGAGGGTTCCTCACTTTCTTTGTGCTTCGATTTCAAAAATATTAGGTCATGTAAGGGAGTTGACGTAGCACTCATGAGCTTGGGATTGGTTAACTCGCATGCTTATCACTTATTTTTTGGTGGTGAACTTCATAATGAGATAGTATATGGATAATATAGACTTTATTTGGTTGAAAGTGGTCCTCCCCACGATGTCATGGTATGTAGGCCAAAAATCTACAACTACGAATTTCATTTGAATGATGACGTGGTTGTTTGAAGTTCCTATTTGTATGGTAGGTTGACATATCCCAAGGGTGTCACTCTCTTCCCATGGAACCTTCGAAGGGTGTATGGTAATGGTAGTACATCATCCTGAGAATCTTTATTTTGTCAAGGGTGGCAAGCATCTTGTGTCAACTAACACCCGCCTAGCGAGGGCGCTTCTTATAATTTTTAGACGAGCAGAGCATGTCGTGACGATTTATTAACCCTTCACCGTCTTTATATTTGAAGTTGACAACATTGTTATTCAGAGGCACCTCCTGCGATGGCGGAGCTTGGGATTTCTTGGCATATCTAGTATAGCCTGATCACGATGCTTCTGCAACAAAACTACCCACGATATAGATAATTCCCATGTCAAAGTTTTTCTTGTAAGGTTGACCCTTTCTTGTGAGTCGTAATTCTTTGGCTCTCCCTTTTAGGTCACAAGATAACCGACCGTTTTAGTACTGGTTGTCCTTCTACCCTTGATGGTTGGTTAGTTAGGCGTCTTATGTCTCCTCTTTTGTGATAGATTAATCTACTCATGAGCCATATTTTTTAAGGTTAAAGGGACCTAAGTGAGGGAATTTTTCCATATTGTACTTTTCTACATTATTTTGGACAATATTCTATTTATTTTGTTTGTGTGCTCTAATTGTGTAGATTTTAGGTACATGGTTGACACAAGGATCCAACAAGATGAGGAAAAGTCAAGAATTGAAACCCAAGCCAAGGTGTGAAGAGCGCTAGAAGTCACTTTTGGGAAGGTAGAGCGTTTACTGAAAAAATACATTGTCATATTATTTCAGTCACCACAATTAATTGGTAATAACTATGGACCTGATTTATTTTGATTTGGAAAGATCTTG
The DNA here is from genome assembly GCA_029959085.1 of Nemophila menziesii. Classification (NCBI taxonomy): domain Eukaryota; kingdom Viridiplantae; phylum Streptophyta; class Magnoliopsida; order Boraginales; family Hydrophyllaceae; genus Nemophila; species Nemophila menziesii. Next base: position 3,875,991 of record JARWIR010000038.1, on the reverse strand, counting down.
GAGTCAGTGTCGTGAGAGAGGTGACAGAAGTCAATTTGGAATTGAGACAAGAAAGTTATGCCAGTTATGACTCGAACCTGGACAGTATAGTAAAAAACGGGTTGGACGAATTTTAAGTCACTTAAGTAAGCCCCTTGGGTCCAGAACCTTTTCGGACTTTATATATAAGCTTATTTGAGCTCCACATTTCAGTATACTTCATCTCTTATTAAAGTTTATCACCTGGAGAAAGTTCAAGCGCCAGGTGAAGAGGGAAGAAAGGTTTTATACCCAAATTTCATCATTTTCCACCATTCCACAGTCTACCAATTCTGTATTTTAGGTTAATTCGAGTTTATTTAATCTTTTGAATATGATTCTACTATTATTTCTATTGTATTTTCCTTAATTTAATATGAGTTAAACATTATATGTCCCTTTTAGACTCTACTCAAGGGCTTGTTATAAACAATGATCCTTTCTATAACGAGCCATTAGTTGATTTTTGGATAACTAAAGTGTTCGGTTCTCAGACGAAGTGATCTATTTCTTATAGAGAGGATGCTTCGTAATCCACTCAAGAATTTGGAAGTTTGGTTAAGGAATATTTTCAGTCAAAGAGGAAAGTTTATACTGGCTTCTATTGAAGCATACATGAATGGTCGTTGTACAGTTGGTACATATATTGGGGATGGTTCATCTTCTTTTAAGTGTGCTAAAGTGTCGACTAAATTTAAGGTTAAAGTGGGGATTATATATAAAGAATTAGAAACAGTTTTGAAACCTAAAATTGTTCCTTCCCTTTCAATTAAGAACTGGCAAGAGAATGTTATTATGCCTTCAGAAATTGTAGAGGACCAAAGGAGTGAAAGGAGAGCTAAAGTAATTGTGGAAAGCCTAAACTTAAACGTAGAGCTTTGAAAAAGATTATTAGCTTATTCAAGTGTATTTCGATTTGATTTTATTTTTCTACTTAGTTATATATTAGTGGGAGTTTTACAAGTGAGAGTTGTGTGACTCTAAAATTTGATCACAGGGTCTTAAATATCTAGTAGTATTCTTCAAACTAAAAGGTTAACTTTCAACATTATTAAATTTTATATTAATTCTTTCTACTATATTTGTTTAAATTTTAGTATTTTCAATTAAAACATTGTTTCTGAGATCACGAATTCACCAAAATTCGATACGAAGGATCACGAGAAATTGTAGGTGGGTAACGTCTCAACAACACTTATTAATGAGAAAGAAAAGAGGAAAATTAGATAGAAAAAGACAACAAATATATAATTTTTGATCATCTATTGTTTGTAGTGATCTAAAAAAAAGACTATTTACATATGTCATTCATTTGTCAGGAAATATTTATAACAAGGGGCAGAAGATTCGTTTAGATATCGGTTAATTGATGAATCATTCAATTTGATTAATAGGTCATCTAGTTCTAATGAATTAAGTTGATAAATTTTATTATTTTTAAACAAACCGATAATATATTTCTAAAATTTATAAAAATATTTAAGAAAATAATTACAATTTATATGTTTTAAAAGAACTTTTAATATTATTTTAAACTTATATAAATAAAAAAACACATAATTTTTTTTAATTAATTAACTAAAATAGAAAAGGTATAAAAAGTAAAAGTATAAATTTAAGTAATTGGGAATCTGAAATTAGGTAGCTGCTGGAGCAAAGTTGTTATAAAGAGTTAAAAATTAAGATACAGTAGGTGTCTGACTCTCGATTGTGACTATCGAATTAGGTAGTTGTTGGACTTAGCCTTGATGAATCGTACGATCTGATCATACTCTCTTTATAGACCTGAGCACCCTTTCAATCTATCATTTTTATTAAAGGGCATAAATTATATTTAACACTACATGTCAAATTCTTTAAAATTCCTTTACTTATTATATTGTTTTTATGTTTCTTTATTATATATCAACTTATTCATAATTTTTTCTAAACCCTAGAAAAATTATTTTTCACCAGATTTATTTTCCCTTCTTGTTCCTCTCTTCTTTTCACTCACGCTTAAATTTTTTCTCTAATTTCAAAACACAAATTTTCCTCTCTCCTTTCCTTCGCAAATTTATTTTTCACCATAAGTCATAGTAGATGCCCAACTCCAGCGGCATCTGCCGATTCGCTCAACTCATGGTTCTGACGATTCACGAAGTTGTGGCTTGTGGTTTGTGGCGCGTGACTCGCAACAATGTGAAGGACAACTCGGATAAAGATAAATCCAGCGGTTTGCACAACTCCAGTTCGCATAATTCCAGTGTCTTGAGGCGGTTTGAACAATTCATTCGCACGGAACCATGGAATATCTACTTTGGTTTCCATGGCATCTCATTCACATAGAAGAAGACTGCACAACTCATTCGCACAACCCATTCTCTCGTTTTATTTGCTCTTGGTTTGTTATTGGGCTTGTCAGGTCAAATCTGCTATTGAAGAACAAAAGTTTAGGTGAAGCAGAAGGTTTTTTAGCAATGAAGATCTGCTATTAGTCCTAGTTCATTCTTGATTTTTTTTTAACAAAAGTTGAGTGAAACAGTGAAGCAAAAGTTGAGGTGAAGCAGTATACTCGTTAGTCTACAGTGGCAGCGATTAATTTTTTTTTTGTTATTTTCGAAGCTATTTAATTATGTATTAACTTTTTTTTTTCACCAGTTTTGTTTTTTACTAGCATTATAATTTTTTTCCCTTAGACTAAGTGATGTAATATTTTTTTTTCTGATAATAGATGCTTCACCATAAGTCATGGCAGATGCTCAACTCCAGCGGCTCTGGATTTGATGGGCTTGTGGGCTCGATTGTATGTTTCTCTTGAAATTTTATACATTTGTTTATTCTACTCAGTGTTTTTTAGAAGCACTTAGTGTTTTTTTGGTGAGTACTCAGTATTTATTATGAGTTATCTGTGTTTTTGCTGAGTAATCAGAGTTTTTTGTCGATGTCTTAGAGAATCTTCCCCGAGTACTCAATTTTTTCGATACCCAATGTTTTTTCTGAGTACGCCATGGGGTGGAGGCGTCGACGGTGGTTGGTGGGTGGGGGTCAGAGTTGAAAAGCACTGATACTCAGCGAGTTCCTACTCATTGAATTGATACTAAGCGACTCACCCAATTGGTCCTCCATGCTTATTGCCAATTGCTTTTTGTCTTTATGTGAGTTTTGTTTTATATGAGGGTATTTTAGTATTTTGTCATCCATAAGTTTGGGTAGTAGTCTTTTAAAAAAGAATACAACCACATGTTCACTATAGTCCACTAATTTTATCTTCAATACACCACATGTCAATAACCGATTAATGATTAACAAACCATCTAATTCGATTAGTGGATCGTCAATTTCAATTATTAGGAAGAGTAATTTAATTAAGGGGTTATTGTTGAAAACATTCTCATTAAACTCTCTAATTGTTTTTTTATGCCTTCAATAATCTTATTTATAAAAAAAAAATGCCTAATGAAGTAATTATTTATAGAAAACATCCCCTTTATATTTTCTATACCTTTACTAATTCCATCACATGCGCGCGTCCGTGAAATTTTTTTTAAATCGTCATAACTAATTCAAAAAAAATCAGAAAATTAAAAAAAATATATTTTTGAATAAATCTAATTAATATTTACGTCTATGAATTTTTTTGAATTTTTTGAATTTTTTCGAATTTTTTTAATTTTTTTTTCGCAGCCGTGAAATAAACATGAAATTTCGTGTCTGCGAAAAAAAAAATAAAAAATTCAAAAAAAATCAAAAAATTCCGAAAAAAATCATAGACGTAAATATTAATTTGATTTATCCAAATATAATTTTTTTTGATTTTTTTGATTTTTTTTGAATTAGTTATGACGATTTTAAAAAAATTTCACGGACGCGCGCGTGTTTATTAGTGTTTTTCTTATTTTTTCTTTCGAAGGTCCAACCCATTTCACTAATAATTCAAGTCCAAAATACCCCTTAGTGGGCTACGTTACAATTTAGTGGGCTAGTTGTCAAACATTCTATCATACAACTATTGGGTTACAAAAAATACATTTACGACCCACAAAAGCTCACACGCATCTGCTCCCCATAAACTCCATTCTTATCAGCGTATCACTTCTCACTAAATAAAAGGCTTGCAGCTGTCACAAAATGGACATTTTAGGTGGATGAAATTGACCAAGTAACGACTTGTGCAGGTGAGCGACTTGGTTAGGAAGAGATTTCACCATCAGAATCAAAGCAGATCATCCCCATCATCATGGCGGGATTGTGGGCTCATTGACGGAGAAGACTGGAACAAACATCTACAACCCGGTTGATGGCGTGCTGGGCTATGTACAAACATTTGGTGGGCTTCCGTACATACATTTGGTGGGCTCTGTACAGACATTTGGTGGGCTCTGTACAAATATTTGGTTAAAATGATGGATACACATATTTTAAGCAACATTTGCATATTTGCCCATGATAAAGATCAATATTTAGAGATTAAAAATGACTTACATTCACAATACAAGTGTGACCAGTAACATTTGAAACCACTACTCTCCAAGCATCATTAGCTTCACGAGCAGAAGAAATCCAAAGCTTCACTTCCCATTCCAAACACCTAATTGATGCATTTTCACACCAACTGAACCACTAATCTCATGTGCCATATCTTCCAATATTTTCTCCACTGCACTTTCTTCATTCCCATGATTTATCTCAGCTCTCATATCTACAACCCGGTTGATGGCGTGCTGGGATTTGTACAGACATTTGGTGGGCTCTGTACAGACATTTGGTGGGCTTGGTGGGCTTGGTGAGCTCTGTACAAATATTTGGTTAAAATGATGGATACACATATTTTAAGCAACATTTGTAGATTTGCCCATGATAAAGATCAATATTTAGAGATTAAAAATGACTTACATTCAAAATACAAGTGTGACCAGTAACATTTGAAACCACTACTCTCCAAGCATCATTAGCTTCACGAGCAGAAGAAATCCAAAGCTTCACTTCCCATTCCCAAACACCTAATCGATGCATTTTCACACCAAATGAACCACTAATCTCATGTGCCATCTCTTCCAATATTTTCTCCACTGCACTTTATTCATTCCCGTAATTTATATCAACTATCCTACACCATAAATCATCAAAGTTAAATAAAAATTGGATCAGAAAGGGTTGATCGGTGGCGGCAGATTGTGATTGGATTTGTGGAGAGGGGGGCTGCAAACTGTTCAGAAAGTGGTGGCTGTGTTGGTGGGCATGAACGGGCATAAGATGTGGTGGTTGTGTTGGGTTGTTGTTGTGATGTGGAGGTCGGAGGTGATGGAGATGGTTTGGGTTGGCGGAGGTTTGGCCATGGCTGGAGAGGGTTTGCTACAGAGGGTGGGGAAAGATCTTACTGGTCGGAAAGTGGCCGTTGTGTTAGTGGCTCGAACTGACAGAAGGAGTGGCGGTTGTGTTGGGTTGATGTTGTGATGTGGAGGTCGGAAGTGAGGGGGAGGGGTTGGATTGGCGGCGGTCTTCTAGCGTTGGCCATGGCTGGTGAGAGAGGATAGAAGGAACCCCTATTTCTCTTGCGTGTATAAATTAGAAAAGAATGGTTTTAGTGTATAAAAAGAGAATAGGGTTATATTGGGTATATCATAAGTCTAAAAATAAAATTTGGACCTTATTCATCTAAAATTTTGGGCTGGACTTCTTAAGACATAATTTTTTGGGTTCTGGACTTAATTAGAAATTATCTCTTAATTATAAGGGTAATTTGGGATGGGGCTGTTTTCAATAAATATTTTTTTCTAGGCACCTTTTTCTAAATAAGTTTTTTAATAGGCATCAGTCAACAATTGACTCTTTAATTAATTAGTCACTTAGATCGATTAAATAGCCCATGCCCCTATAAAATAATATTCCAACCTAAATATTTAATTACTATATAGGCGGTAAAGGTATTATATAAATCTAAAAATAAACGCACCAAACACTTAAAAAAAACCATTTAATTAGAGTTTCAGTGCAAAATAAGAAAATAAAGAATCTAGGATTCAAAATATAAACCAATATCTATGAAATTAATGTATTTTGAAGTTAAGAAAAATGATTTGTAATGATGTTATATCGATATATTTTTTATATAGAGATGATTTCTAATTAAGTTTATAACTCAACAAATCGTTTCTTAAGAAGTCCAGGTTAAAAGTTTGGATAAATAGATTCCAAAATAATTTTTTAGACTTATGATTTACCTAATACAACCTTATAAATTATAAAAAAAAAATTAAGATAAAAGTATACAACCTGAAACGTTGAAAAACAATGAAACATAAAAACCTACTCGTACTCATCTATTCACCGTCGCATTTAAACAAAAAGCAAAAAAGAAATCCCTTCTCACCAAACTGCTCACCTGCACAAGAATATGCCGCCATTCTCCACCATCTTCAACACATGGCTTGACTATGGAATCAACAATCTAGCCCACCAAACACAGAGCCCACCAACGAAATCTATTCTCACCAAACCGCTCACCTACATAAGAAGCCGCTGCCATGCGTGGACCATTCTCCACCGTATTCAATAGGGCTTGGCCATGCCATCAACAACCGACAAAAGAAACTGTCGCCACTCGTGGACCATTCTCCACTATCTTCAATCGGCCTTGACTATGCCATCAACAATCGAGCCCACCAAACTCATAGCCCATAAGCCCACCGAACCCAGAGTCCACCATGCCACCAATAGGGCTTGTCAAAAGTTTGTTTCAGTTGTTCTCCGTCAATCGAGCCTACGAGCCCACCATGGTGATGGCGATGATCTGATTATGATGGTGAAACCTCTTCCCAACTAAGTCGCTCACATGTACAAGGAACTTCCGCCACTCGTGGACAATTCATCTATCCCAAATCTTCTTCTATCAGAATTCTTCCACATTCTAGATGGTGGTGGCAGTGGTGATGGTGATGTGTCGATAGTGATGGAAGAAAGATTGTAATTGAATATAATTATTATATTAAATATGAATTAAAAATACATTATAACAAGAGTTTTTTACCTAAGGGGTTTTGAAGACACCCCCTATTTTCATTCCCAACCCCATTTCCCTTCTCTTCTTATTAAAAATCTCAAATTAGATCTTACACTATAATCCAAAAACCCAATTACATTTTTATCTCCTTTTGTTTTTTGTTTCCTATATATACTATTTTATATTAGAAACTATTTCATTCCTTATCTTCACTTTTCCTTTTCATGTAAGCCTATTACCCAATCAATTTTGAATCTCTCTCCTCACTCTCTCAAAACCTCTCGAAAACCGCCTTGGACCTCATTCATCTCCGGCGTGAGATGAACCAACTCGTTCCCCTTCATATCCATGGAAGAAAACCGCCAAGCCTTGGTTACGGGAGTAGATCTGCTCTCCTTCGTAGCCATGGTATTGAAGATGAAGCTTAGCCAAAATAAGAGACAAGCAGCAGTGTTTGAGTTGATCAGAAAACGGAGCTCAGGTGGAGAGCACAACCGCAACAGCCTTCGAACCTGCCTTGTCAGAGCTGGAGAGCACGACCTGAGCTTCACTTAGATCTAGATCTCCAATGATGAACGAAGCTTCACTTAGAAGCTCTAAATCTGGAGAGAACGACTCCTGTGAGATGGTGAAAGACTTCTGTCGGAGCTGCTTCGCCTGGACTCGCCATAGTGGCTGGACTTGTAGACGTTGAAGACTCCGGCGCTGGTTCCTCAAATAAGCTCTTGGGTTGAGATGGTGAAAGGCTTCTGCTGGAGTTCGAATATTGAAGACCGGATCGGGTCTTTGAGCATCTTCACAAATTTGTTTAGCGAAGCTTGAGCTCTGTCGTCCTCTGATGTGTTATCACGTGAAGCTGTCATGCTTTTTTTTCTTTTAATAGTCAATATAGTGTAGATGTATTTTTTCTTTTTGTTCGCAAATATGGTCAAACCCGTCAAAGTTAGATTTTTTCTTAGTTTTTGTAATAGTTAGGTTTAGCTGATTGTTTTAATCATTAGGTGTTTAAAATTGGAATAAGATATAAATTTATAGTAATACTTTTTTATTTTGACTAATACTCTATATGTTTTATAGAGTTCTCTATTATTTTATGGAGTACTCCGTTTTTTTAAATATTAATCTGTAATTTGTATTCCAAAATTCACTGTTTTAATCATGTTACTCATCAACTTCTACGATACTCCATATTATTTTCCGATACTTTATACCTTTTTTCTGACACTCTATACCTTTTTTCCGATACTCTATTCTTTTTCCGGCGGTGGGTGGTGGCCGGAGTTCGGTAAGTGGTGGCGGAGGTCGGTGGGTGAGTGTCGGAGGTCGATGGGTGGTGGTCGGTGGCCAGAGTTGAACAGTGCCAACACTTTTTTTGTCTTTTAGTGTGTATTCTATTATATAAATGTATTTTACTATTTGGTCATCCTTGAGATCCCTTTAAAGAACTAAGATTTATACCATTCCTTATAGATAAAAAAACAAACTCTAAAATCCTATATCTCATTCACCCTTATAGCAAAACTAAAGGTATTTTAAATTAAAAGAATAAAATTGGTACTCCCTCCGTTTCAGAATGTTTGTCCACTTACTAAAAATGTAGTTTCAAAATGTTTGTCCGCTTAGAATATCAAATGGGTGAATTATACTTAGGGTCTTGGAGACCATATTTTTCTCTATAGATTATGGTCCAGGAATTCCTTCTTATTAGAGACCTCTGTTTTGACAATTGTCTTTCCTATCCTTAATAACACTAAAAGACAAAAAAAGTGTGATGTCATTGTTTCTCTCTCCACCACCTAGCACTACCCACCTACCTCCGATCTCCGACTACCTACCACCGACCTCCGACCTCCGACCTCCGACCTCCGACCACCGACCTCCGACCACCGACTACGACCATCGACCTCTGACCGCCAGAAAATTGCGGAATACTCTATAAATTTGCGGAGTACTCTCTAAATTTGCGGAGTGCTCTAAGAAAATTTCGGAGTGCGCTAATAAAATCTCGGAGTACTCTAAGAAAATCTCGTAGTACTTTGAGAAAATCTCGGAGTACTCTTAGAAATAGGGGAGTACTCTAAAAAAATTAGAGAGTAATTTAAAAAAAGTAATGAGTCTAAATAAAAATTAGTGAGTATTAATACTCACATATTATTATACAAGAAAAAAAGGGAAAATCTATCTAGTTTGACCAGATCTAGATCTGGTCAACCATGTCTACCGAAAAAAAAATGGAAGCTCCGTTCTTGCGCTGCTGCCTTCTTCTCTGGCGCTCGAGCTGTCATCAATGGATATTGATCTCACGGAGTTGCAGTGAAGCTCATCGAGAAGGCTTGCTGTTCGAGAATCAAGGTCTCGTCGGAAGTGGAGGTGGTGGTGGTGGCTTCCTCGAGCGAATCAGGTGGTGGCTCCGAGCTTCTCTTCTCCGGCGAGATCCAGCAGAGCAGGAAGCTTCTCCTCTCCGGCGAGATCCAAAAGCATCTTCTACCTTTAGATCCAGTAGAGCAGGTAGCTCCGGCTTCGTGAATCAAGTGGTGGCTCTGAAGCGTGAAGCGTGAGAAGAAGGAGAACGAATAGCCATCTCCGTTGTTGCGAGCTTGCCATGATCTGTGTGGTGTTCTTCTCCAGCGACTGTGGTGCTTGTTTTGTCGAAGTGAAGCCATGGATGGAGCTTGGTGGTGGTGTTGGTGGGGTGGCCATCGGAGCTCTTGAACGGTGCATCGCGAACGGACCTCTAGTGCTCAGGAAAGACCATTGTTGCAGCACCCCCTCGACTTTTAATAGAAGGTGGTGGAGGTGTTATGGTGGCGGTGGCGGTTTTGGAGCTATGAATTAGCTCACGTCGGAGGGGGAAAAGTGGGGAGGAGAGGGAGGTGAGAGAAAGTGGATATGAAAATAGAAAAATAGGGTTTCTAATTAGTATATATAGAAGAAAAAAAATAGAAAGAGGGTATAATTGTAATTGGGATATTAGGTCTCATGTGTTAAATCTTGTTGGAGGTCTTTAGTAAGAAGAGCAAGAAAGAGAGGTTTGGATTGGAAAAGGGGGTGTGTGTTCAAGACCCTAAGTGTCACTTTCTCATATCGAAACACTTTTTACCTTTTTTTTCCACTATTATCCCCCATTAAAAAATTAAAATTTATGTTTCCAATATACATTTAAAATATCAAGACACTTTATGAAAGGTACTTTTGTAATAGGGAGTGCAATAATTACATTTCTTAATTTGTGTGAAAAGCAAAATGGACAAACATTTTGAAACGGAGGGGGTATATTATTAGAAATTAAGAATATCATAACTTTATTATTAATTTAGAATTAAAATTTAATCTTATATAAAAATAGAATTATTTTAATTAAGCATAATTTTTGGTAATTAAATCTCCCTTTCTAATTATATAATGCATGTACTTCTCTTTCATAAGATTTCTATCTCATCAAGTAGAGCTAAGAACCGGTAGGGTTCCAACTCTAAGGAAAAAAATCATTGGGTTGCCTGGATCATAACCACCAGGGCCGGCCCAGGGGCTGGGCGACCAGGGCGACCGCCCAGGGCCCCGAGCGGACCGGGGGCCCCTAATTCCTTATGTGTATGTATATATATATATGCATAAGTTCAGATAAGTAAAATTAGGTTCGTTAAATGAACAAATACTATGCTTTGACGGGATGGTTAAGTGCTTGTTACATTTTCTTGCTGACTTAAGTTCGAGCCCCACAAGCCAATGTTTAGTTTTTTCATTTAATTTTTCTTAAACTACATTTTTCTTATATTTATATTTTGTTTTTTTAATAACTATATTTTACTTTTTTTTTAAACTACATTGTTCTATATCATTAATATTTTGTTTTTAAAAAACTATATTTTACATTTTTTTACATCATTTTATATGATTTATATATTTCTTTCGACTCAATTTCGAGTCTTTCTATGCTTACATTTTTGTAAACTACATTTTACGTTTTTTTTTTCTTAAAACTATATTTTTTTCGTTAATCAATTTTTGTTTGTAATTAAAAAAATTCTATTTCAATCTAACATATACTTTACAAAATTATCTAGTTTTATGGTATGACTTTTTTTAAATATAAATAATGCAAGTTGATTATTAAAAAAAAATTAATATAATAAAGTATTTTTAGTTTTTAATTATATCTATTACAATATATGTGAAAAATATATTGTTAGACTTATAGTTTACTCAAAAAATGTTAGATTTGTTTCTTTCTTATTTAAATTTTATTTTTATATTAGTTAATATATTTATATTACATTATGTATATGTTAAACTCGTTCGAATCCGTCGAAATACAACCAATGCGCAATTTTAGATTTATATTTGAATGAATCAAAATCAGAGTCATATTTTCATTAATCAATGGTATAAGGTTGTCATATTATGATTTATTGCTACTTTTAGTTTGATTTTTATTTTACTATTATAAGAGTTAATCGTGATTAGGTTGCCAACGAGACATTGTCCAAGTGGTAAAGGTTGAGGAGACTCCATAACCAAGAGGTCTTGAATGGAAATCTTATTGAGTTAAAAACGACTTCAAGTCCAAATTACCTCAATGATGTACATTATGAGAGGGAAAATAAAAGTTACGATCAACAGTTTCTCCGACGAACACTCTAAATTTGTTATATATTTTGAATTATATATTTTTTAAATTTAAAATATTCAACATATAATAAATAAAAAAATTAATGTATATTTAATTATTTCACATAAATCTAATATTTATTTTGAATTATGTACTAAAAACATCGAAAGCGTCGGTTTCCATTGTAAATGTTGCATCTTAATTTATTATCAAAATTAGTCGATCTTGGGCCCAATTTAAATTTTCGCCCAGGGCCTCCATATTACCAGGACCGGCCCTGATAACCACCACCCCACGATGACCACTGGATCACAATGACCACCGTCTTTCCCCACCTTTGGGATCCAGAATAATTGTGAGCCACCATGAGCACCTTGACCACCCACACCGCCATGAATGCCAATTCCACCAGCGTTAATCAACGGCTCACAAATCCCTAACTTCACCTTAAACAGGCATATAAATACAAATATATATATATATATATAGTAAAAAATATTAAATGAGTAGAGTAGGTACTCTTGATAGCTTGATAGTATATAATTTAAAAAAGCGGGCGTTGATCATCACGTTTTTCTGATATATACATAAACATCAGAGAGAGCGTTGAGTTGTATAAAAGCAGTAAACAAATTCCAAATATCGTATCACAACTTGAGAGACTTGATTAATATATAGGTAGATAATTCTCAAATTAAGAAGGTCTTGATTAGTTTCAAGAATAATTAAGAAACAAGCATGGCTTCAACTTCAGGAACCAAAGAGAAAGTGGCATCATCTTCAGGTATCAAATTCTTGCTTTCTTTCTTTGTTCTTTCTTCTTTAGATTGATACGTTCAAGAGAATGTATGTCTCTGTTGTTCTTCTTCTTGCAATATGATTATGTTCTGTATTTAATTTAATTTCATTGCCATTGAAGATATCCTGACGTGCTTCATTGAATTTATAAATTTTATTTTTTAATACAGAAACTTTCTGTGGTTTTACTTTAAGATTTCTGCTTTCTTGATTCAGACAATGGAGCAGAGGCTTCAACTACAATGGAGTTCAAACGTTTTGACATTGTTTACGGTGACGTAACCGACCATCTTTTTGTCCCCTACAGTAAGCGAAGGAAGGATCTAAATCGCTTAACATGTAAAAAGTTTTCTCTGCGTAAAAATATCATGAAGCAATGGAGAATACTCGAAGAAAATGTTCCAGATTCAATTTACATTCAAGTTTATGAAACGAGAATTGATTTGCTTCGAGCTGTAATCATAGGTGCCCCAAGAACACCTTATCACGATGGTCTCTTCTTCTTCGACATTCTTTTACCTAAGGGTTTCCCAAAACATCCACCACTAGTACACTATCATTCTCACGGTTATCACTTAAATGAAAAATTTAAAAAGTCTGATGAGGTTTGCTTAAAACTCATCAACACAGATGGTCAAAGTCAAACATCAAAAAGGTGGAACCCTAAAAAATCTACGATTCTTCAGATTTTAGTCTCCATCAAAGATGATATTCTAAATGCTGAGCCTTTCTTTAACCACTCCGAATACGAATCTGTTGATAGATCCTCTTGGAAGGAACAATCCATTGCTTATAACGAGACTACCTTTATAAAATCTTGTCGGACTATGCTGTCCAATGTGCAAAGCCCACCAAAAAAATTTGAAAGTTTTATTGGTCAACATTTTCGCTCGAGAGGAAAATTCATATTGGAAGCTATTCAAGCATACATGAACGATCATTGTCTAGTTGGAACATATGTAGGTGAAGGCTCATCTTCATTGAACCCTATAAAGCATTCTGATGAATTCAAGTCTGATGCACAGCTGATTTATGAAGATCTTGAAGAAGCTTTCAATACTATGGAAGAGGAAGCAATAAGGCAAAATGTGGCTGGGCAAAGAAACAGTAGAGTTTCTCAAGCTATTGATCAAAAGCCTAAACGTAAAGATGGAGCTTTACAAAAGATTCTCAGCCTGTTCAAATGTTTTGGGGGACAATGAGTTTAGAATGTAGTGAACAACACTCTTGACAATGATAATATTTCTGTAATGGCTGGCTTTTAACTTTCTGTGGCCTATCAAAATTATGATAGACATTATCTGTCCATGACTTGTATTTACTAGATTAATTAACATACTTGATTTGTAGTGACGAATAGTTTATGAGGTTTTTTGTAGCAATATATCTAAATCTGTCCTACAGTCAGCGAAGAAATGATAGATAGGTGTATGTGTTATAGTTTTTTATTGCGCAGTTAGTCCTTGTGTTATGCGAAATTAGCAAATAGCGAAAACCTAAATGAAATCCCACAATTTGCCTTCTCATATCACACAAGAAAAGATTGATATTTTTGTGTTGGCCAAGGATGGGAATAAAAAAGCATTCTGGTGGGGCAAAGCTGATTGTAGGTCTACAGCAAATCGATCACACTCTTATTAATAGAGAATTGCTTCAGTATGCCTCTCAGACATATATATAACTTCTGCTAAGAAGTTGGTATATCCCAATAACTTTTGGCACATGCCAAATACTCCCTCTGGCCCATAAATGTGTCTGCCTTTGATTTTACACTTACAATAAGAAAATTCATTTATTAACTTCCCACAATATAAATATTTAAAAATTTAATTAGGAGTAAAGTAAATTATAAATTATAAAAAATGTCTTTGTTTTTATGATTGAACATATATTAATAGACAATTATTTTAAGTATTATAGACACATTTTATGGGATGGAAGGAGTACAAAAATCCCACAACATTTATATAAACCGTTCATTCTCATTTCATACGGCATAAGCTATTAAATTACACGTTTTCATCTTTTCTTTGGTCTTTGAAGTTTTCTTTCTCTCTACACTAGTCTACAAAATACAGGTTTAGTTCATGATAAAAAAATAAATTCTTTTTTAATTCTACATATATAAGAGTAAGAATGGGGATTAAATTGCCAAAAACTATTTTTAGTGGTATTATTGGTGTTATGAGGACTATGACCTCACGACATAGGGTGCTTTTATTGTAAGTTTGGTTTTTTTTGAAAGTTTTTAATTATTGTTTCGTTTGACTAAAAAATAAAATAAAGATTTGTATAGGGCAAATAGAATTGATGTTTTGCTCCTCTTAACTTTTACTTGCATACATGAGAAGATGAGAGCATCATAAAATAGTATAGTAGTACAATCCTGAAGTGATATAATGATATTATGAAGTAATATGATGACTATTTCATAAATGAGGAAATCCCATTTTTAGGCCATTACCTATGACCTAAAAATATTTTTAGGCCAAACGTTTCAAATGTTACATTTTTAGACCAAACGTATTCAAAACGCCCATTTTTAGGCCATTTCACTAATTTCATGAGATATTTCATTGATTTTAAGGACAATTTAGACACTTTAGACCGATTTTCTAGTTTGTGATGCGGCCAAATAAACATATAGTTTATTTAAAATGCCTAAATTGTCCTTAGAATTAATAAAATATCTTATGAAATTAGTGAAATGGCCTAAAAATGGGCATTTTGAATACGTTTGGCCTAAAAATATGACTTTTGAAACGTTTGGCCTAAAAATATTTTTAGGCCATAGGTAATGACCCAAAAATGGAATTTGCTCTATTTTAATTGATCATGTTTATTCATACATCTTATACTCTTCAACAGGGATTTGAATATCTCTTATACTCCTCATATTCCAAGCAGAGCTACAAGGTAAAAATTTAAAAACAAAAAACATTTTTAATAGAAATTATTACCCAAGGGATCTTGAAGACACCACCTCAAGACCCAACAACACCAGTTGACTTTCTTCTTCTTACTAAAGGCTACAAACTAAATTTAACACTATAATCCAAAATCTCAATTACCTTCTTACCCTTTTTTGTATTTTAGTTCCCTATATATACTATTTCTATTCAGAATTATTTTAAAACCCTAAGCCTCTCTTTTTTCTCTCTCTTCTCTTCCTAGACCTCACGTCAAATTCTTAGCTCCTATCTTCTCTCTCTTCAGAAATCCATGGCTGCGATTCAAGATGTGAGAAAAATAAAAGAGCTGGAGCTTGAAGCTCCGTCCATGGCGGATCTTTTGTGCAGAGTTGGAGCTCGAAGCTCCGTCCATGGCAGATCTTTCAAGCAGCGGCGGCGGCGGTAGCTAGTGACCAACGAAACTCTTCTTAGATCTCGTGGTGGTTCGAGGTGGTGCAAAGGAGGTGACGAAGCTTGGTTCGCTGGTGTTCAAGCTTCGTGAAGTTGGAGCTCAGATCTTCCATGGATTTGGTTTCGTTCATGTTCAAGCTTCGAAGGTGGACAAATTCGAACCACGCTCAGCAAGTTCGAACCACGCTCAGCAAGTTCGAACCACGCTCAATAAGTTCGAACCACGTTCAGCAAGTTCAATTTCTTTTTCTTTTTTCATTTTTCATTTTTCTTATTCGAATAGGTCATTTTAATTTTCGAGGCCATACTCAGGAGATGTTAATACTCATAACTTTTAATGTATAGCTGATTTGTGTTAATATATAGCTATTTTGTGTTAATTTATAGCTGATTTGTGTTTAATGTATAGCTGATTTGTGTTAATGTATAGCTGATTTGTTAATACTCAGTAAATTTAATGAGCATACAAGCATACTCAGTAAATTTACTGAGCATACGAGCATGCTCAGTAAATTTACTCATCAGAAAAACTCAAATATTCAACAACTATTTTCGATGCTCAACACTTTTTGCCGAAACTCAGTAAAATATGCTCAAAAAAATATGCTCAGTACTTTTTCCGGCGGTGGTCGGTGGTCGGTGGTTGTGGCCGAAACGGGAAATTATTGATTGTTAATGAAGGAGGAGAGAGAAAAAATGATAAAGGAGGTGAGAGATTAATGGTAATGGAGGAGAGAGAATAATGGTAATGGAGGAGAGAGAATAGTCTATTTTTTTGTCTTATATACAGTATAAGGGTAATAATGACATTTGTCAATTTTGAGGCCTCTAAGTAGGATAGAGGAATCACTTGGTTCCCATGTGGCACTAAGATGCTCCTCAACTCCTCTTGAGTAATTGACCCTTTTTAATAAAATTGAGAATGGTAAAGATATACATAATTGACAATTAATTTTTGTGAATGAATATCTATCTAATTTTTAGTTTATATATAATCTACAATATTTAAAATTTATCACCAATTATTATCTTCAACAATATCTTTTAAATTTAT
Organism: Nemophila menziesii; assembly: GCA_029959085.1. Taxonomy (NCBI): domain Eukaryota; kingdom Viridiplantae; phylum Streptophyta; class Magnoliopsida; order Boraginales; family Hydrophyllaceae; genus Nemophila; species Nemophila menziesii. Next base: position 3,859,168 of record JARWIR010000038.1, on the reverse strand, counting down.
CTTTTATCTTTATCTTTATCTTTAACAAGAATTTAACAAGAATCGTACATGTTTATTTTAATTTAAATATAAACTACATTATCTAATATTTTATCTACCGATTTCCTTAAGTAACTAATTTAAATTTATTAAACTCTACCTTTTATTCTCTCTAAATATAAATGAAAAAAAAAATTCCCTCCATATTATTTTGGCTCAGTTATATATATATATATATATATATATATATTACAAGGTTTTCTGATAAGTGGTGGCCAAGATTGATTCTGGCCAAACATAAGTGGTGGTCAAGATCGTTTCTGGCCCCACCTATCATTAATACCATTAATTAATTCTTAATTACTTAATAAAAAATATAAAATAAAAAACCTTAAATCACTCTTTACATTTAATTTATAATATTTATATAATAAAGCATAATGTACCTAACTTCTCATATTACTACTCAAAAATCTCTAATTTCTCTTATAATTCTTTTATTCTTCTCATAAATATCTTAAAAAAATTTATTTTTTATTTTCTCAATTATTATATCTATATGGAAACCACATTGATCTTTTAAAATAAAAATTCTCAAATTGGAAATATGGGAGCAATGTATTAACCTACACGATTTTTCGAAAAGCCAATGAAGGAAAATAATATTGAAATATATGGTGGAGTTAAAAATAACAATAATGATAATAATAATATCTTGAAATACTTAAGAACAATTGGGCAAATTCGATTTAGACCTTTATAATACCATTAATTAATTCTTATTTACTTAATAAAAAAATATTTAAAAAAACTTAAATCACTCTTTACATTTAATATAAATTTATAATATTTATATAATAAATCAAAATGTACCTAACTTCTCATATTACTACTCAAAAATCTCTATCTTCTCTCATATCCATAACCTTAGACCCTTAACTATCAACCTTAACCTTAACCTTAACTTTACCATTAACCTTAACCTTAAACTTAACCTTAACCTTAACCTTAACCTTAACCTTAACCTTAACCTTAACCTTAACCCAGACCCAAACCCAAACCTTAACCTTAACCTTAACCCAAACCCAAACCTTAACCTCAACCTTAACCTTAACCTTAACCTTAACCTTAACATTAGCCTTAACCCATCCTAAAACCAAACCCAAACCTTAACCTTAACCTTAACCTTAACCTTAATTTCAACCTTAACCTTAACTTAACCTTAACCTTAACCTTAACCTTAACCTTAACCTTAACCTTAACTTAACCTTAACCTTAACCTTAACCTTAACCTTAACCTTAACCTTAACCTTAACCTTAACCTTAACCTTAACCTTAACCTTAACCTTAACCTTAACCTTAACCTTAACCTTAACCTTAACCTTAACCTTAACCTTAACCTTAACCTTAACCTTAACCTTAACCTTAACCTTAACCTTAACCTTAACCTTAACCTTAACCTTAACCTTAACCTTAACCTTAACCTTAACCTTAACCTTAACCTTAACCTTAACCTTAACCTTAACCTTAACCTTAACCTTAACCTTAACCTTAACCTTAACCTTAACCTTAACCTTAACCTTAACCTTAACCTTAACCTTAACCTTAACCTTAACCTTAACCTTAACCTTAACCTTAACCTTAACCTTAACCTTAACCTTAACCTTAACCTTAACCTTAACCTTAACCTTAACCTTAACCTTAACCTTAACCTTAACCTTAACCTTAACCTTAACCTTAACCTTAACCTTAACCTTAACCTTAACCTTAACCTTAACCTTAACCTTAACCTTAACCTTAACCTTAACCTTAACCTTAACCTTAACCTTAACCTTAACCTTAACCTTAACCTTAACCTTAACCTTAACCTTAACCTTAACCTTAACCTTAACCTTAACCTTAACCTTAACCTTAACCTTAACCTTAACCTTAACCTTAACCTTAACCTTAACCTTAACCTTAACCTTAACCTTAACCTTAACCTTAACCTTAACCTTAACCTTAACCTTAACCTTAACCTTAACCTTAACCTTAACCTTAACCTTAACCTTAACCTTAACCTTAACCTTAACCTTAACCTTAACCTTAACCTTAACCTTAACCTTAACCTTAACCTTAACCTTAACCTTAACCTTAACCTTAACCTTAACCTTAACCTTAACCTTAACCTTAACCTTAACCTTAACCTTAACCTTAACCTTAACCTTAACCTTAACCTTAACCTTAACCTTAACCTTAACCTTAACCTTAACCTTAACCTTAACCTTAACCTTAACCTTAACCTTAACCTTAACCTTAACCTTAACCTTAACCTTAACCTTAACCTTAACCTTAACCTTAACCTTAACCTTAACCTTAACCTTAACCTTAACCTTAACCTTAACCTTAACCTTAACCTTAACCTTAACCTTAACCTTAACCTTAACCTTAACCTTAACCTTAACCTTAACCTTAACCTTAACCTTAACCTTAACCTTAACCTTAACCTTAACCTTAACCTTAACCTTAACCTTAACCTTAACCTTAACCTTAACCTTAACCTTAACCTTAACCTTAACCTTAACCTTAACCTTAACCTTAACCTTAACCTTAACCTTAACCTTAACCTTAACCTTAACCTTAACCTTAACCTTAACCTTAACCTTAACCTTAACCTTAACCTTAACCTTAACCTTAACCTTAACCTTAACCTTAACCTTAACCTTAACCTTAACCTTAACCTTAACCTTAACCTGAACCTGAACCTTAACCTGAACCTTAACCTTAACCTTAACCTTAACCTTAACCTTAACCTTAACCTTAACCTTAACCTTAACCTTAACCTTAACCTTAACCTTAACCTTAACCTTAACCTTAACCTTAACCTTAACCTTAACCTTAACCTTAACCTTAACCTTAACCTTAACCTTAACCTTAACCTTAACCTTAACCTTAACCTTAACCTTAACCTTAACCTTAACCTTAACCTTAACCTTAACCTTAACCTTAACCTTAACCTTAACCTTAACCTTAACCTTAACCTTAACCTTAACCTTAACCTTAACCTTAACCTTAACCTTAACCTTAACCTTAACCTTAACCTTAACCTTAACCTTAACCTTAACCTTAACCTTAACCTTAACCTTAACCTTAACCTTAACCTTAACCTTAACCTTAACCTTAACCTTAACCTTAACCTTAACCTTAACCTTAACCTTAACCTTAACCTTAACCTTAACCTTAACCTTAACCTTAACTTAACCTTAACCTTAACCTTACACTTAACCTTACTTTACCTTACCTTAACCTTAACATTAACCTTAACATTAACCTTGACATTAATCTTAAACCTTGACCTTGAACCTTAAACCTTAAAGCCTTATCATCATCTTTACTTAACCTAAACTTTAACCGTAACTCTTAACCCTTAACCTTAACCCTTAAATCTCAAGCCTTAATCTTTATCTTCACCTTCATATTAGCTTTAATCTAAACCTTAACCATAATCTTAACCTTGAAGTTAAAACTTAACCTTAACCTTGAACCTTAAACCTTGAACTTTGAACCTTAAACTTTATACCTTAACCTTAACTTTAATTCTAACCCTAACCTTAACATTTATCCTTTAAACTTACCTTAACCTTTAAACCTTTAACTTTAAACCTTAACCTTAACCTTAACTTTCATCTTAACTGTAACCTTAACCTTAACCTTAAACAGATGAAGAATCATCGCGCTAATATTCGACCTTAACCCTGGAATTTCGTTAAACCTTAAATGTTTAATCTTAAACCTTAACTCTAACTTAATCTTAATCTTAAAATTAAATTTAACCTTAACCTTAACCCTTAACTTTAACCTTAAAATTAACCATATCCTTAACGTTAACCTAAACCTTAACCTTAACCTTAACATTAACCTTAACTATAACCTAACCTTCTTCTTGATGAGCAAAAAAAGAACAACCTTAACCCTAACTTTAACCTTGACCTTCACCCTAGGAACCCGTATTTGATTTTCGTTAACACAACAAATTTTTTCTTCAGTGTCTTCAGACACGGGTTTTACCTAGTATATATATATCAGAAAAAATGTCATTTTAACTCTACCACGTTCCGCAACCTTCAAGTATAACATTTTATATACACCTTATACCAAAACCGTTATCTTTTCTAATATATTCTATCTAATATATTGTGCATTTGTTTCGTGTGTGCTAGGCAAATTTTTCACCACTCTCTAATATATTGTGCATTTGTTTCACCTAACCTTCAAGTTTTAAGCAGGTGTGTATTCTTTCTTTTTTTGAAAGAAATAAAAAATTAAATATATTATTTATATTTATTTATCTCTTTATACTTTGTCCGCCCAATAATTAGTTACCCTTTTATTTTGAATTTAAAATTCAAAAAGGAATCGGGGAGTTATAATTTTACGTGGATATATGTAAGATACAACAATAAAGTTGAAGTCAAAGGATTTGACACTTGTAAGTTGAACTTGCGAGGTGGTCAAACCTTGTACCTGCATGATATACTTTACGCACCTGACATTCGACAGAACTTAGTCTCGGTCACTGTTCTTCTAGGATTAGGTTTTGATATGCATTTTCATAACAATCAAGTAGATATCTGTTATGACGCTAAGTATTATGGTTCTGGTTTTATTTTGCATGGTTTAATTATACTAGATGATGATAACTCGTTTAATAGATATTACGTAAGTAGTTGTTTTTCTACTAATACTTCTTCTAGTAATTCTAACGTAGAAGAAAATGTATGTCATGCTAGATTAGGTTATATTGGACAAGACCGTATGAATTTGTTGGCTAAGGATAACCTTTCGGGTTCATTGACTAAAGTCAACTTGCCAACTTGTGAAAATTGTCTAGTAGGTAAACCAAAACGGAAACCATTTAGAAAGGCTAAATGAGTCGATTACCCATTACAAGTAATTTATTCAGACATCTGTGGCTCAATGAGTGTTCAAACTAGGCGTGGGGAATGTTATTTCATCACTTTTATAGATGATTTCACTAGGTTTGGTTATGTCTATTTGATTTCTCATAAATTCGAAGCATTGAAAAGTTTTGTGACATTTGTCAATGAAGTAGAAAATTAGTTAGAGAGAAAGGTCACAATGTCCTATAATCCTCGAAGAATAATGACCGAGACTAAGTTTTGTCGAATGTTAGATGCGTAAAATACATCATGTAGGTACAAGGTTTGACCACCTTGCAAGTTCAACTTACAAGTGCCAACTCCTTTGACTTCAACTTTACAAAAGAAATTACATAAATTATCAATTCCAGTTAAACTATCAGGCTCTGATACCAATTGATATCATTTAATTAGAATAAAAAACAAATACATACAAGAGGTATCAAACGTGTTTACCTCTTGAAGAGCAGCGGAAAATCAAAGTGAATGAATTGCTTGGATCACGGATTTTCTTACGGAGAAGAAGAGCCTTGTTCACCACCTAAGAGCCTCAAATATTTTGTGTCTGTTTTTTTTCTGAAGAACATAGAAAGATGAAAAGAGAAGAAGCTTTGTTTTTCTGATAAGAGATGGATTGACTTATATTTTCTATCAAATAAGTATATGTCGTTAGTTATAAGATAATAGGTTGGGTGGTTTATATAACAAACCCACGTAAAATAATAACTCCATATTTCCTTTTTGAAATTTAAATTCAAAATAAAAGGGTAACTAATTAATGGCAGACAAAGTATAAAGAGATAAATAAATATAAATAATATATTTAATTATTTTTTTCTTTCATTCTCCCACTCGCCCATAATGAAGTTACAACTTATCCATACAATCCACACCTCACCATATCTTCCCATATATACACTTGAATCAAAATATCATCATACTTGGTAAATAGGTCGTGCGACCAGAAAGCTTACGAGCATACGTTACTAATAACATGTTAGGGTACATAGTTTCTCAAAATAGTTCTCGTCCGTTACGTATCCTGCAGTACCCCAGACTAATAATATGTTGTATCATATTACAGTAACTATGACCCCTTTAAATTTATATCACAACTTCTATGCGAAAAAGAGTTCACTGTCATTTAATTTATGTGTCTCACTATCGTGTTATAGTCCATATTGACTAACATGGTCGGTTAACCTGCAAGCACACATTTTGATACACTGTTCTAGTCTTCCCTTTACACTTATATCCTTTTATATTGATTGGATTGATTTCCCAAACATACCACATTAGACCAAATCATTCATGATCATTGGTAATATGTTTAAAGTAGCATACACCTAATCAAAATATCAAGATATAGTCAAAATTAATAAGGGCACAATTCAAAGGCATCACACAGTGAAGAAACAAGGATCAATTCTTCACTTCTTTTTGGTCGAACGCACACGCCGTATGACACACGTGCTTTGGTAGTATTCATATATCTCAAATCTGTATGTCAAATCTTATAAATACCATACGATTATATAATTAGACAATCCTCGTTGCCTAAGATGAATTCTTTGATCGATCAACCCTTATATGAAATCAATCAAGAAACTCGTATCTGGCTATTATAGACTAAGTAGATAGTGTGATTCTACTTCGATCATAACATAAGTTTAACATGGTTTATCCATGATTATGATCTCATCTTAAAACTTAGTTAAGGCGACTATCTTAACTCAAGTTATCTTAAGGGTTCTAGACTACTATGAGTTAGTCTCATCTTTGCGCACTTCTTGTTCCAAAGGCGATTGCCCGTGCGATAGGGCCAATCTCAGTCTATAGGACATACATACTTACGGAATCATACACATTATAATACATATCAAACATGATATTATTAAAAGAAACAGTTAAATAAACATACTAATGGAAATATATACATGAATGCACATAAACTTGCAATAATTCATACATTATATCTTGCTTAATACTATAGATCTAACGTGATCCATAAATACATCTCTTGGGATAGCCTTTGTGAATGGATCAGCAAACATGTTGCGTGTGGGTATATATTGCAAAGTAACATCCTTTTGTGCAATTATATCTCTAACGAAATTATACTTTATATCAATGTGTTTGGTCTTGCTGTGATATTTAGGATCTTTCACATAAGCCATTACAGCTTGACTGTCACAGTATATCGTAATTGGACTCCCGCTATCACTCGAGAATCCTAAATGTTCAAAGAACCTTTTTAACCAAACAGCTTTCTGAACCGCAGTTGAGCAAGCTACAAAACCAGCTTCAATCATTGACAAAGATACACATGTTTGTTTCTTGCTACTCCATGTAATTGCGCAATTATTCACAAGAATGCATAACCTGAAGTGGATTTACGCCCATCTATGTCACCAGCCCAATCAACGTCTGCATATCCTTCTAGGCGTAATCTATCTCCTCAAAAGCATAAGGCATGATCTTTAGTGCCTTTAGGTTTCTCAATATCCTTTTCACAACTTTCCAATGGTCTTGTCCCAGGTTTGATTGAAAATGACTAACTAAACCTACTACATAACATATGCCTGGTCTCTTACACATCATAACATACATAAGACTACTAATGGCACTAGAATATGGTACTGTTGACATTTTCTGTTTCTCTTCTTTAGTACTAGGACACATGTCTAGAGTTAAGTTTATTCCCTTTGCTACATGGGTGTCAATGTAATTGCACTTAGTCATACTAAAGCGCTCAAGTATATTCATGATGTAAGTCTCTTGAGATAAAGATAATAGTCTTCTAGACCTATCTCTGTGAATCTTAACACCAAGAATATAATTTGCTTCTCCCATATCTTTAATATCAAATCGAGAAGCAAGACACTTCTTAGTAGCTTGAATAAACTCTTTACCATTCCCAGCTAATAGGATGTCATCCACATATAGAGGTAAAATTACAAAATTTTCTCGTAACGTTTAACATAAACACAGATTTCATGAAATCTTAAAAGTTACAGTCTCGAGGCTTGCTTAAGACCATATATTGATTTTAACAATCAACATACTTATTCTCTTGATCTTTTGCAACGAAACCCGAGGGTTGTTCCATGAAAATAACCTCTTCTAAATCTCCATTTAGAAATTCAGTTTTGACATCCATTTAATGCAACTCCAGATTGAGGTGCTCCACGATAGGTAAAATAAGACGTATTGAGGTATATCTAACAACATGAGAAAAAGTTTCCTCAAAATATATTCCTCCCCGTTGAGTATAGCCTTTCACTACCAAGCGAGTTTTATACATGTCAATGGAATTGTCAGGTTTCCTCTTTATTTTGAGAACCCATTTGTGCCCAATTTCCTTACGTTCTTTTGGGAGATCAACCAGTTCCTATACCTGTTTTTTCTTCATCAACTATATTTCTTCTTCCATTGCTTTTTTCCATTCATTCTTAGCGGGACATGAAAGTGCTTCATTAACTGTTCGAGGTTCTTCTTCGTCTTGTGGAGTTATCATAAAGGCTTATCCTTTAATTTCAAAACGACGTCGAGGAACTAAATCTCTAGCACTTTTCTTAGGTTGGGAATTTCTGTCAACCTCACCTCTACTAGGAAAATTATTCTTTAAGAATGTGACATCTCGTGACCCAATTTCAGTAAGACCCCATCTTTATGTTCACCAATAAACACATATCCTTTAGAGTGATATGATATCTAATAAAGATACACTTCTTTCCTCTTGGACCTAACTTCCCATATTTATGAGATAGATCATGAACATAGCTTGCCGACCCCCAAGGTCACAAGTATGACAAGTTAGGTTTCCTACCTATCCATAGTTCATAAGGAGTTGATGGAATAGTCTTTGTGGGTACTCGGTTAAGTATATAACAGGCGGTAAGCAAGGCATCTCCCCAATAAGATATTGGAAGATTTGCTTGTGCCATCATAGACCTAACCATTTCCAGGAGTATTCTATTCCTCTTTTCAGCCACACCATTCTGTTGCGGTGTTCTAGGAATTGTAAGCTGTCTTACTATCCCTTTTTCCATCACACAGTTCTTTAAACTGACCAGATAGATATTCACGTCCATGATCGGTTCTTAAGGTTTTCATTTTTTGTATATTATCTTCTTAATTCTTGTATTTCTATGTGTTTTATAGGTGTGTATTCTTTATCTTTTTCATACTATCTTCTTTTTGGACAATTGATCCCTCTGTTTTCATAAGTGTAATAAGCATTAATGTTTTGAATCTAGCCCTACACATGGGAATATTTTATACTCTTTGAAAAACAAGGTATATAAAACTAATTTGAAACACGTTATATGATATTGCAAATTAATAATGAATTAACTAACACATGATAAAATAGAGTAAATAAGGGATCTTTTGAAAGAGGCGAACCAGAACTGTAAGATTGTCTTGATTAGTGTAAATTGCACCATTGGTCCCTCTGTTTTCATAGGTGTACTAAGCATTAATGTTTCAAATCTACCTTTACACAAACATGTAAGATTGTCTTGATTAGACTAAATTGCACCATTGGTCCCTCTATTTTCATATGTGTATTAAGCTTTAATATTTCGAATCTACCCCTACATAGGGGAATATTTGATACTCTTTGAAAAACAAGGTATATAGAACTAATTTGAAACACTATATATATGATATTGGAAATTAAAAATGAAAAAACTAAAAAATGTGATAAAATAGAGTAAAGAAGTGATCTTTTGAAAAGAAACGAGCCATAACCCATGATCTCGCGCCATAATAAAACATAATTAGGACCCTATACTTTGTGAAAAAAGCACCACATGTCCTTAAATTATGCAAAAAATCATATATGTTGAGTTAATTGCATTAAAGGACCCTATACTTTGTGAAAATACACCTAAGGTCCTTAGCATATGCAAAAAAACTAATATATATAGGGACCTATAGTGAAATTTTACAAATATACTATATTTGTAGTTAATTTCACTATAGGGTCTTGTATTTTGCAAAAAAATGCACTCCAAGTCCTTAAAATTTACAAAAAAAAAAAAAAATTGTACTTAATTTCACTATAGGGCCATATATTTTGCAAAAAAGCAATACTGGATGCAAAATAATCTATATTTGAGTTAATTGCACTATAAGGCATTATATTTTGTGAAAAAATCACCATAGGTCCTTAAATAAAATTATGCAAAAATCATATATCTTGAGTTAATTTCACTATAGGGTCATGTATTTTGCAAAAAATGCACTCTAGGTCCTTAAACTATATAAAAAAAATTATCTTTGTACTTAATTGCACTATAGGGCCATATATTTTGCAAAAAATGCACTACTGTATTCAAAATAATCTATATTTTGAGTTAATTGCACTATAAGGCCCTATATTTTGTGAAAAATCCACCACATGTCCTTAAATTATGCAAAAAATCATATCTTTAGTTAATTGCACTATAGTGTCCTGTAATTTGCAAAAAATGCACTCCAGGTCCTTAAACTATACTAAAAATTCTATCTTAGTACTTAATTACACTATAGGGCCATATATTTTGCAAAAAATGCAATATTGGATGCAAATAACCTATATTTTGAGTTAATTGCACTATAAGTCCCTATATTTTGTAAAAAATCCACCACAGGTCCTTAAATTATGTGAAAAATCCTATATCTTGAGTTAATTGCACTGTAGGGTCCTGTATTTTGCAAAAAATGCACTCTACGTCCTTAAACTATACAAAAAATTCCATCTTTGTATTTAATTGCAGTATAGGGCCATATATTTTGCAAAACAAAAACACTATTGGATGCAAAATAATCTATATTTTGAATTAATTGCACTATAAGGCCCTTTAATTTCTCAAAAAATGTAATCAAAATATAAAATAAATGGATATTTACTGCCAAAACAATCGAAAAAATAAATTAAAAATAAATCTTACAGTTGTAACCTAAAAATAAGACAATCTCCACCAGTTACGTTAAATGGATATTCACTGCAAAACAATTGAAAAAATGCAGTATAAGACCAATGTGCTCACTTCCCTGTATCCGCTATTCTCAGCATCACTTCTCATACGGTGAAGGCTTCCAACGGTTATAAAATGGCCATATTAGGATTTGTATAAAAATATAATCGTATATTTCTGAAAATTTGTAAAAATGATGAGATTGGATAAAATATAATACAATTCTTTAGAGTTTCAATGGTACGGGAAGAAATCAATGTAAAGAATTAGGTAATTTGTAATTAATACCTGGGTTTGTAAGATTTAGGGAAGATTACATTAGGGAAGATATCGAGTTTGGGATAAGAAGAAAAATATAAATAAAAGTGGTGTGCTGTTGGGTTCAATTAGAAAAAAAAAAAATGTAAAAAAAGATATAAATAATTTAAATTGTATTAGTCTACAATAACATATAAAAAAATTTAATTGGATAAAAAGTTAGTAAACAATAAGATATTTTTTATATTTATATTTTAATATACAATATTTTAAAAAATTGATAATATAATGAAAAATACTACTAAAATTAATAATTACTAATTGTGGTATTTAGTATATCCGTATTTTATTATAAAATCGTAAAATACTATATTTTTTGTTAATAAACTAAAAAATCTAATGTTTTAATTAGTAATCGTATTACTATTTGAGTGGTTTGCAGTTGTAGATAATATTTTTCCATTTCGAATACTCACTTTTAAAATATATAGCATACAAATATTTACACATAAATTTTCTTATTCATAGTTATTCTTTGCAGGCTAAAACAAAAAAATAAAATGGACACACTCGAAATGTAGTCAAATAAATGTGTGCTTGATCACATTAAACGAAAGAAAGAAAGTTATTATTCATTTAAAAGTACAAACGTTTCTCTGGATCTGCCCCTTGCTATATGTCATAGTTACCACGCTCCCTCAAGATTGGCCAATAACAACTATTTTGCCAAAACTAAATAATATGGATAAATTAGAAGATTTGGAAGTTTTACTTGATGATATTGAGTTTACTATGCTAGCAGATATAACCCTTGCTAACATGGAGCATGCTACCTTATATTCGATTGAGCAATTTATCAATGTTATAGGTTTTATGGAGTGAATTTTAATAAGTTGGCCTAGATTTGACAATAAATTTATTGTATTGATTTTCTACTTTTTCATAAATAATTAGGGAGTCATTTGTAATAAATTGTTCTTGATTCGACAATAATTTGATTGTATTGTTGAACTACTTTTTTATGTATTAAAATAAATTAAATTAAGTTAATAAAATTATACTTACATTTGTCATATATAAGTATATGTTTTGCTAGATTAATGGTTTCATTGTACAATATGTAATATGGATTTATCATTTTATTACCAAATGTTAATAAATCCTCATATGTTCAGATGATTTATCTATCAAATGACGAGCGTAGCGAATAACAAAAATAAGGTCTCAAAAATGAGTGCATCCCGAGTCCAATCGAATGCAAAAATTCGCGGACCTCAAGTAAGCCTATAATTTCACTTTTTGATTTATTAAGTAATGCTTTATTAAATATATTTTAGTTTTTTCTTTTTTAGTCCATTGTGTATGAACAATTTGACACATAATGGATGAAATTGGAGTAAAGAGTATACCATTGGCAACGTGTTCGAGAGGATTGGAGAAACATGAAATCCCCTTTCTTGATTCTCTAGACTCTGTTGGGACAATATTAATCTAGATATGACATTATCAGCATGTACCTTTGATTTGTATAATTCAAACATGTACTATTAACTAAAAATTATAGGTGCATGATGATAGTTTTATATGTAGAGCTATATTATCCGGTCAAAGGATTGAAAATCAAGAGATGGAATTTCATGTTTCCCCTCTTCCAAATACCCTCACTCAACAGCCCAAATTCCTCCTAAATACGACACCAATGGTATACTATTAGATTCTTTAATCGATTATGTGTATAATTATTGCCACTGCTCTTAACATGTAGTTTTAACAATGAGTTAAAGGTACATGTTGATAAATTAATATCCAGAGCACCATTATACCGTCAGGATTTGGAAAATTTAATGTTAACCCCCTTCCAAATACCCGAGCTCAACATGAAAGTCTACCCTCAAACACGCAACCAACGGTATATTATTCACTTATCTGGTCAATTTGTAGATATGTGTTAAATCTACCTATTATTTTAACATGTATGAGTAACTTGATGTTTATTATACAACTTAAAGGGATCGGTAGATAATTCATTTCCCAAAAGAGGCCAGTCAAGCGAAACATCCAGAAACGTGTAAGAGAAGATCATATTCCCAACCAGCGACGGCTAAAGACCAAGACATTACACATATATCTAACCGTCTAAAGTTTCTTCTAAATTCAAATGTAGAACCTGCTAATTCGTTGCAAAATATGAATACATTGAACTCACCATTACCGATCCAATAACACCTATGAGGTCATGTCTCAACATCGACACATAGAAGTACAATGGTTTTATCTTGGTGATATGAATGTATAATGCAAACATTGCCATGCTTTACACTGGAATGATGAAAAATTGGCACGTTCCGGTGTTGCAAAATTCGGCAAATGTTGCTTTCAAGGAAAAATCAAACTATCTGAACTACGCACACCCCCGTTAGAACTAAAAGAATTGTATACGATGGATGTACTAATTTGAGTAAATCATTTCGAAGTCACACAAGAGCGTATAATTCATCCAATTCTCTTACGAGTTTGGCAGGCATCGTGCATGAATTAAAAAGATGGAAAGGGTCGTCTACATTTATGATACATGGAGAGTTGCGACACCTAACTGGATCATTAATACCACAAACTGATCAAAACCCCGTATATTCTCAGTTGTATATTTTTTATCCGGCAGAAGCCTTAGCCGCCCGCATTAACAGAAATGATAAACTAAATCTAGACGTATTTTGGATAATTCAAGATTGTTTAATAAATAACAACCCATTACCTGAGAAATTTATTCAGGCAAAATATATCTTAAGTAAGAAAGGTAACGTGCCTAAAAATATTCCAGCATCTCTGCATTATTTTAAGGCAACCAATAAAAGGAGATATAATCTTCCAACTGCAGATGAAGTGGCTATGATTATACCGGGTGATGGAACTGAGATAAGTTCAACGATAGACATTATTTTACATCTAAAAGGGGATAATAAATTTATGCAGATCAATGAATGTCACCCATGTTACCTACCTTTACATTATATTCTTTTATTTCCATACGGGGGGCTTGGACGGGATCCCGATTTCTTAAAATGTGATGTGAATAATAATGAATATTCCACTTTAAGGATGACTCAGGTGGAGTACTTCAGCTACCGGCTCTTTCAGCGTAATACAGAATATTCCACTATCCTTAAAGGAGGAAAACTTTTTCAAGAGTTTCTGGTAGATGTTTGGGTCTCGACAGAGCAAAATCGATTAAATTACATTAAGCATGATCAATCAAAACTTAGGGTTGAAGTTTATGGTGATCTTAAAATGCCAACATATAAGGTTTTCTTCCCACTGATGTTGGTAAGCGAGTCATCATTCTGTCAAGTTTCATGGGAAGTTCAAGAAATATGCACGAGGTATTCCAGGATTCAATGGCTATAACCTGCTACAATCAACATCCGGATATTTTCCTAACTATGACAGCAAATCCAAAATGGCCAGAGATCGTCGTCGCTCTACTTCCACATCAAAATGTATACGATAAGCTAGATTTAGTTACACGTGTATTTGAGTTGAAAAAATACCAACTATTGAAAGTAATTTATGAAAAAGGTGTGTTCGTATTACAATTTGCAAAAGTTTATACAATTGAATTTCATAACAGAGATCTACCACATATGCATTTGTTGATATTCTTGGCGGGATCAGATAAAATTCGAACAAGTTTGCAAGTCGATAATTTAGTATGTGCAAAAGTTCCAGATCCACAGGATAACCCTCTACTATTTATAATTATTAAAACCTCCATGGTTCATGGAACGTGTGGTTCTCGGAATACAAAAGCAACATGCATGGAGAATAGTAAATGTCCAAAGAAGTATCCGAGAGAATTTATGGAAACCACAAAGATGGATTAAGATGGATATCCAATTTATCTTTGTCGTGATGATGTTCGTGTTAATGAAGTTAGAGGTTTGAACGTGGATAATAGGGATATAGTACCATACAATCCATATCTTTCAAAGATGTTTGATTGTCACATAAATTTTGAAGTTTGTGCGGGAATAAGGTATGTCAAGTACATCCACAAGTACATATACAAATGACATGACCGTGCACCAATGGTGTTGGGTGAGGATGAGGTCAAACTATATCTTGATTCCAGATACACCTGACTCTATGAAGCAGCATGGTGTATATTTCGATATCATTTGCATGAAGAGAGCTCCATAGTAGTACGATGACATCTACATGTCTCGGGGGGGCATCAAGTTGTGTTTGATCCAGAAGATTCAATGGATGATATTATTTCGGGGGTAAGTGTTCAAAAATCAACATTAACAGGATTTTTTGAGTGTTACGCGAATAATGATTTTGCACGTAAATTTATGTACCAAGAATTCCCACAACATTTTGTTTGGAATAAAAAAGATCAGCTTTGGATGGTAAGAAATAGAGGTTTTGCTATTGGGCGCATTTACTTTTCTAGCCCTAACTGTGGAGAAAGATTTTACCTTCGTTTGTTGCTCACTGTTGTCAAAAGACCACGTTCGTTTGAGTGTTTAAGTACAATTAACGGGCAATTGTTCGATACATTTAAGTCAGCGTGTTCAGCTAGAGGACTCTTAGAGGACGATGGCGAGTAGGTGTAATGTATGAAAGAGGCTTCAGATTTGCAAACCGGATATCAGTTGAGAAGTTTATTTGTGATCATATTAACTCAGTGTCACCCACTTGATGCACACGAATTGTGGAGAGATTTTTTTGTGCACATATGTGACGATCGTGCACACACGATTCGTACATCATATGAAATTCCCAATCTCACTGAAAAGGACGTGGAAGACTGCGGTTTATATCTAATAGAAGAATAGTTGATGGAATCGGCAAAAACTTTAAGGGACTTTCCTACGATGCCACAATCAATGGGAAATTAGAACTCGGTTGTGGAAAATCGATTTATAAGAGAGCATTTACAACTTCAAAGGGAATCAAAAGATATGGATGTAAATATAAATGGTGATCGACTTAACAGTGCACAATGACGTGCATACGATAAGATCGTTGAATCTGTGTTTAATAATAAAGGTCTGACTTTCTTCTTGAATGGAGGTGCTGGAACTGGAAAAACCTTTTTATACAATACAATTTCAACAAAATGTCGGAGTTAGAATTATTTTTTGATTAATGTAACTTCTTCAAGAATCGCTTCTTTGTTATCGATTGGAGGTCGAACTGCACATTCCATGTTTTCGATACCACTGGAAAGTGTGGAAGTCATATTTCTAAACAATCCCTCCAGGCTAAATTGATACAAAAAACAAGTCTCGTAATTTGGGATGAAGTTTCGATGCAAAATCAAAATTGTGTTGATAATCGAACATCACATGATATACCGAAAAATGAGCAACCATTTGGGGGCATCACTGTTGTTCTCGGAGGTGATTTTCAACAAATTTTACCTGTTATACCAAAAGATGTATGCAAACAAATAGTGGGAGCCTCATTAAGACGTTCTTTACTTTGGGAAAAAAATCATGTGCTTACATTGAATATTAATATGCGTCTCAACAACTCAATTAGCGTGAACTCTGATTTTATAGAATTCTTACTAAAGGTGAATTAAATGGTTTTCTTAATTTTAATAAAGAAGTATATAATTATATTCAAAATATTAAGTGTTTGTTAATTATTCTAGATCGGCTCTGAACCCAGAAGAATTAATGGAGATCCCAACGACAATGTGCAAGTGCACAAATTTGAACGATTTGATATCTACAATATATCCCAACTTGTGTGACTTTGAAATTGTAACTAACACTGAAAGAAATAAATAAAATAAATATATTATATTTAATTTGATTTGATTTTCTTTGTCCTCCAGAATTCAGTTATTAATTATTTGTTTTTTTGAATTTAAAAATTCAAAATACATTTTTTGAGTTATATATATCTTACGTGGGTTATTGGGTCCTTCTCTGATAAGAAAACAACTAACCCACTAAATCCTCATATAGGAGTTAGAAGTCAGATACAATTCCCTATTCATTCAACGCTTAATATCCTCTCTCTATATTCTTCTCTGCTCATAAGAAATACGCGAAAAACAATTCACTGAATCAAATAATCAGAGGCCCTTAGGTTGTGAAAAAAGGCTCTTCTTCACCGTGAGAAGATCCGTGATCAAATCTGTTTAATTCGTACTCTGTTTCCGCGGCTCTTCAAGAGGTAAACAAGATAAACCTCTTGCTTTATATCTAATTAATTCTTTCATATGGCATCAGAGCGTGAATAGATTAATCAGATGGGTTAATGTATATTATTATATTATGTGAGCGATTGAAAAGAAAGAATTTTTTTTGTCAAAAGTTTTTTGTTCGGCAATTTTTAGTGAATTTGTTTGTTATGATATGTGAATCATCAAAGTCATGCTACTGTATTGAATCAATCAAAGTCAAAGTCTCATTATGTGATATGCTTCTCATTATGTGGCACGCTTAATTGTACGACCGTCATTTAATTATTTGATTGCAAAATTAGTTTTTTTTACCAAATGTATCAGTACCACATTGAAATTTTGTTTGTCGTTTTTTTGGTTTCGTGTGCTATTGTTACTTTTCTAAATCATTAGATTAGTAGATGTACAATGATTTGTTTTGTAGATATTGTAACATGAATTAGATTTATTAAAATTAGATGACTATGAGCCAATGTATCTGACATGAGTTTGTGATACATTTTTTTTTTTTGTTTGTTTGTTTCATGCTCTTCTAGAGAGAAGTGCTGAATTTTTTTCAAGAGCCCGGTTGTGCATTAATTTTTGAATCTGTGAGATTTTCTTTTAGGGCCATTTGAATTACTGTTTATGCAAAACCCAATTTTGTTATTTTATTTGGTCTGTTTATATATTAGGTAATAGGTTTGTATTTGTAAAGTCAGCCTATTCTTATTTTAGTTCGTGCCTGATTTGGGCCTTAGGAATGCATTTTTTTTGTTTAATTTCGGACTTGGTTTGGGCCAACGAATGCATTTTGCACTTTTTTGTTTAATTTTTCGGACCTATTTTTTTAAGCAAAATGAAACTACTTCTAGGGTGATTCAAACCTGAACAGATCATTCTAATGGCATATAACCTTACCAGATTCGCTGCTTAACTTATTGTTAATGAACATAGTTCCTAGAAACATTTTGTAAACTGTTTTTTTTCTTGTATCCTAATCGATTTTGGTGTAACTTTTATCGTTCTTATTTTTCTATATGTAGAAAATGATGGAGACACGATCCAAGTAGTCACGGGAATCAAGGCTCCGCCTATTGAGAGATTACTGAATGCTTCACAGGAACGTAAGAAATCCAAATGGACCATTAAGGGTTCATACACCTCGTCGAGCAAGGACACCTAAACAAATACAAGTTTTGAGGAACAGTATCTGAGCACTCCACTATAGGAAGAGACCTAATCACACTTTGGTGCAACATGTAGCAATTATGAATAGGTTGATTCAAGATGTCATCAATTGGGGTGATATCATATGCAAAAATCACAAGGTTGAAGTCCTTCGCAGAACTTTGCCGGGAGAGTTGCAAAGGGATCTCGATATCTTATGGGAGTATGAATTTCCGGAGAACCATGTTCATGGACGAGATAACACATATGAGTGGCTTGTGTATGCTTTGACTGAATCTCACTTATGGAGGCATTTTAATAATTCCATTAGGTCGGACCAATGCAGTTGTGGAATGCATTATCCAACCACTAATGTTACTAGATATTTTCTGATTGAAAAATATGAGGAAGTGAGATTTGAGGAGTCAATTCCAAAATTAAGGTTTTGGATATGAAAAAGTATTTGCTAGTTGAACTTGCAGTAGGTAGTTTGCTTAAGTAGGTTGTTTTTTTCGATGTTTTTCATTCCATGTTCGTTAGAAATTACATTAGTTGTTTTTATCCCTTTGATTCAGTATTTTCTTTATTGAACATATTTCTTAAGTTATGTATGAATTCAACTATTTTTTCTTTGCTTTTATGCTTTAGATGTTTATTTTCATACAATATCGCTCTATTTATGTTAGAGTAAGTGGGAGTTCTTGAAGAACTTATTTTTGCGGTTAATGAAATTGATTGAATGATTAAGACAAACAAAATATGGTGATTCATGATTGGAACATAGTGAGCTTTCTTTATCACTTATTTTGTTATCTTTATTATTCATTCCATTTGCATTAATAGCTTAAAGTTGTTAAATAAATGTATGTTATTAATGGAAATCTCTTACTTTATAGAGAAAATGGCATCAAAAACATTATTGATCTCAACAAAGGAGAAAAGATGAATGGTGAGAACTATAACCTTTGGAAGCTCAAGATACACTATGTTCTAGAAGAGCAAGATGTTCTTGAGGCTGTTAACAACATCATGGCTTAGCCTAAGGAAGGCAACACAGCTCAAAACAGAAAGGACATGGAGGCTTATGAGAAGTGGAAAAAGAAAGATTCCACTGCAAGAGGCATCTTGATAGGCTCCATGAATGACGATCTTGTCTCTGAATGTCAACGATACCTCACTGCTCACGAGATGTGGAATGCTCTTAATGAGAAGTATTGAGGTACGAATGTGACTAAGTTACGTCAATTGACCATTAAGTTTGACACTTGCAAGAAGAAGGCTAATCAAACCATACAACAACATCTCCGAGAGATGTCTAACATGATTAGGGAAATTAAGAATGCAGGTCATAACCTTACTGATGAACAACAAGTTCAAGCTGTGATACGATCTCTTCCAAATAACTGGGAGCATTTGAAGATAAACTTGACTCACAATGACAACATCAAAACCTTTGATGATGTTGTTCGTCACGTGACATTGGAAGATGAACGTCTAGATGCAATTAAGCCTCAGGGTCAGGCTTATGTTGGTGAGTCAAGTTCCAACAAATTTTCTGGCAATAAGCGCAAGAACAATGGGAAGAAGAACGGAAATGAGCATGTTTCCAAGAAGAACAAGAAAGGTGGTAACAATAAGGGAAAAACGTTTTCGTAAGAAGAAATACAAGAGTAAGATGAAATGCTTTAACTATGACAAATTGGGTCACTTCGCTCGCGAGTGCAGCGAGCCCAAAAAGGTAGCAATGTCATTTACTTCTTGTAATTTTACTTATGTTACCAGTACTGTATTGTTTGCCTATTCTAATCCTTTGTGGACTGTGGACTCAGGAGTGACAGACCATGTAGCCAAAGACCGAGAGGCATATGTAGAGTACCGTCGGATTCTAGAGAGATCAAGGTGGATATATGTAGGAGACAACAATAAAGTTGAAGTCAAAGGAGTTGGCACTTGCAAGTTGAACTTGCGAGGTGGTCAAACCTTGTACCTGCATGATGTACTTTACGCAACTGACATTCGACGGAACTTAGTCTCGGTCACTGTTCTTCTAGGATTAGGTTTTAATTTTTATTTTTATAACAAACAAGTAGATATCTATTATGACGCTAAGTATTATGGTTCTGGTTTTATTTCGCATGGTTTAATTGTACTAGATGATGATAACTCGTTTGATAGTTATTATGTAAGTAGTTGCTTTTCTACTAATACTTCTTCTTCTAGTAATTCTAATGTAGAAGAAAATGTATGGCATGCTAGATTAGGTCATATTGGTCAAGACCGTATGAATTTGTTGGCTAAGGCAAACCTTTTGGGTTCGTTGACTAAAGTCAACTTGCCAACTTGTGAAAATTGTCTAACAGGTGATTAGTAACGTATGCTCGTATGTTTGCCGGTCGCACGACATATTTGCCAAGTATGATGATATTTTAATCCAGGTGTGTTATGGGAAGATATGATGTAATGAGATGTGCATTCTATTAATAAGATATAACTTCATTATGACGAGTGTGAGAATGAAATAAATAAATAAAATAAATATATATCATATTTATTTAATTTGATTTTCTTTGTCCGCCAGAATTCAGTTATTAATTGTTTGTTTTTTTGAATTTAAAAATTCAAAATACATTGTTGGAGTTATATATATCTTACGTGGGTTATTGGGTTCTTATCTGATAAAAAACAACTAACCCATTAAATCCTCATATAGGAGTTAGAAGTCAGATACAATTCCCTATTCATTCAACGCTTAATATCCTCTCTCTATATTCTTCTCTGCTCATAAGAAATACATGAAAAACAATTCACTGAATCAAATAATCAGAGGCTCTTAGGTTGTGAAAAAAGGCTCTTCTTCACTGTGAGAAGATCCGTGATCGAAGCTGTTTAATTCGTACTATGTTTCCGCTGCTCTTCATGAGGTAAACAAGATAAACCTCTTGCTTTATATCTAATTGATTCTTTCAAACATGTATCTTAATGAACGCGATATACTGCCTGCGCGAAATGACGATGTTAGTGAGATAAAAAATCTTGCACTTGGTATTTTCCCTGGAATACTACAGACGTATCTAGCAGCTGATAAGATGATTGAAGAGGATCAAGTAGATAAATCTATAAGGTCTCGATATCCAAATGAGTATTTAAACTCATTCAATGCAAGTGGGTTACCTCCGATTAAATTGGAATTGAAAGTGGGTTCTCCTATCATGTTGTTAAGGAATATTGCCACGAATGACGAATTGTATAACGACACGCGGTTAATGGTTGTCAGGTGTTCAACACGTGTTATTGAAACCCGCATTTTGAATGGACATAAATCGGGTAATTTGGTATTCATTTCAAAAATATCATTGACACTTTATGACTCGGAAGTACCATTTGTGATGACAAGGAATTTCGTGTACGTTTATCCTATGCCATGACCATCATTAAGTCACAAGGTCAATCTGTAAAATTCGTTGGGATCGATTTACGAATACCTGTATTTAGTCATGGACAACTGTATGTTGCATTATCTAGATGCACGAGTTATGATCGCTTACGTGCACTTCTTCCTGATGGTGAACAAACAACAACTAATATTGTATACCCTGAAATTTTGATATAATGTATATTATAAGTAAGCACACAACACGAATGATCACACATATATATATATATGTATTTCTTATTTATGTCATTATATTGTAACTAATATATAATTGATATTATTATACATATTTCAAAGAAAAATAAAATAATCGAAATGACTATCTACAAAAGTCGTGCAATAAACCGTGTTGTATTTTACGACGAAATCCACAACTCATGAATGTCGTAAGTGAATACATCTTATACACAGTACTTAGTTCGATTATGTATATTTTATTAGTAATATACACTTGCATTTATTTGTAGGTACAATTTTTTCGTACAATGTGATTGTAACATTAAGGGACGAGGATGAATATATCGCATAAAATATCCACAAGTAAGATGATAAAAACTCTTATTTCTAATTTTTTGTCTACGACAAGTTCGTTGTCTTTAAATAATATTTAATTTTAATTATATTTGTAGCAATGGAAGAAAATCATGTGTGATGACTGGATAAAAGAAAAATGATTGGTTAGATGGAATCTCAGTCACATGGTAAAAATTCACATAAATTTAACACTAATGTGTATCATATTTAAATTATAAACTAATTTTTCTATTCTTTTCAAATGAACATATTGTCGTTCAGGTTCCCCACATTAGGCGGTATATGTATCTTGACACAGCGACATTTTGTAGAGTTATGAGATCTATGCACGCAGATTAAAAATTCAATTTTATACGATCCACACATTTTGATTCTATTACCTTTTAGTTATTTTTGTATTTTAACTTATTTATTAGTTGTTTGATGAATTATACACATATTTATGGTTTATTTGAATTTTATAACCAAATTTTTCATATTGTTTTTTTATACACTTTATCTGTAATTTTAGATTTTACATATTTAAAACAAATAATCATTCTAACTTTTAAACATTTGCTATGTAAAAACGAG
The DNA here is from genome assembly GCA_029959085.1 of Nemophila menziesii. NCBI lineage: Eukaryota > Viridiplantae > Streptophyta > Magnoliopsida > Boraginales > Hydrophyllaceae > Nemophila > Nemophila menziesii. The sequence continues at coordinate 3,836,155 of JARWIR010000038.1, read as the reverse complement.
AACAATTAATTGGAATTTTAATTTTGGAGTGTCTTGAGACAAAGCTATACTTATTACTTTAAAATTTTTATATCTTTAGGAGAAATACTCACCTGAAGGGGGTATGCTTTTCAAAGAGATATATTACGGATTTGGATCATTTACTGACTTGATTGCTATACTAACTCTACTAACTCCAGTCACAATTTAATAAGGCTTTTAGCATTATCTTTATTTATAATTAAATTACTATATGAAAAAATAGGAAGAGAGAGAAATAAATTATAAATAAAAATAATGCTATAAATCAATTACTTATGATTGGAGTTAGTAGAGTTAGTATAGAAATCAAGTTAATAGATGGTCCAAATCCATATATTACCTTTTTGGATAACACAACTAACTATACAATATAACTTCATACCTCAGGTTTCATGGTGGTGGAGTCTTTTGCTGAAGCTTAAGCACTATTAATCAATCGTTTAAAAACTCCCCCTGAAATTATGTAACAGAATTAATCTACCATGAAGTTTAAGAATCAAGCCAAAATTTATTATAAGAAAGTTACATCGTTTAGGATATTTGGAAACAAATGTTTTTTAGATACCACCTAAATGGCCATCATAAATAGCAAAAAGGCCAAATTCACGTCCTTAAAATTGATCAAATTTGGCAACATATGATAATTTGCTTTTTTTTTTCCTGATGTATGGGTGTCGGGGTCAGCTTACGCGCACCATGACTGTTCCTATAGGAAATATACACACCTTCTCATGCATACTTCTACTTAATCGGAACTAGGTTACCCATGTTTAGGGAGGGGACTCGAACTTTGCACCTCTTGCTTACCCTTTTTAAGGGTTCAAGAAATAACAGAGAAGATTCGAACCTTGTACCTCCTAGATGAGATGATAATTTCTTTTCCTTTCACCAAAAAGAAGCCATATATATATGACAAGCCCTCTGAGTTTCTTCCTTTGCCAGACCCATATGAAAAAACCAGTATAATTCTATACTTCTATTATAATTATCTTACAACCTTCACGATACTTTGGATTAAAAACAAAATAAAAAATTGCAACCAAAAAATATTTATAGCAGATCATAACCCTTGTGAGAGCTAAAAATCAAAATTATTTTTAAAAAATTAATGAATAAGAAGTAAAAAGAGAAGCTCACCTTAGAATAGACAGAACCAAAGCAGCAAAAATTATCCATGCACTTATTTTTACTCCACTTAACCTTCTTCCTTTACTACTAAACATCAACTTTACACTTCATCTGTGAATTGTAATTATCAAAAAAAGAATCTGGATCAACAAATGGAATAATCGAGAATCAATTTTTATTCAAGAATCGAGGAAGTAAATCAAAATTAAAACATGTGTATATGAAAATTACCACCTTCCGATCGACCAATTCCCGAACAAGGTAATTGAATTGACTACTTCACTAAAAGTACTATGTTTATGATAATTCTACGGTGCAGATAGAAAAGAAAGGGAGGAATTTTGGGGAAAATAAATTGCTAAAAGGCCCTTCTTTTGTTCTGGTGTAAATAGTATTTTAATAAAAGTATAAAACAAAATCAATAATACTCGATATTTGATACATTAAGCAATGCATTAAGAGTACTAACCGAAACTTCAAAACAATGCACAAATTGTTAATATTTGTCTTTTAAATTATCCAAATTGGCATTATAGGTCTTTATATTGACAAAATTGCAAGTCTGATCCCTATATTATCATCATCGTCATCCAATAAGTGTATGAAAACGAACCCAAATATGTGCAGCAAAGAATCTATCTATCATCTAATCTGAATTTGCATTTGAATAATGTCTATACACTATAGTAGTAGTACGGATGTATTAATCATAATGCAGGGTAGATAAGACCATCAACATAATGCAGCCAATAGTAGAGCTAAGAAATTTCTACTTGCATGATGATAAGGAAGTGCACGAAACAGTAAAACAATTTAGTTGAGAAATTAGGGTTGACTAATTACATTATGTCAAAGAAAGGGAGATGAACGGACCTGTGAAAAGGAGAAGAACGTGTATTGTGGTGGCAATTAATTCCACTGAGTGTTTTGGTGTGTACGTATTCTGAGAGAGAGAAAAAGAAGGGTGAGTTGAGAAGAAGAACTTAACTAGGCGTATATTTTATAATTATGTATTTATTTAATATATATATTTTACGGAGGAAGAAGTCAATGTAAAATAGAATTCGATTAACAACAAACAGCGATAACAAATCAAATTCTAGTATAAATATCCCACAAAATCTGTTAAACCATTCATTCTCACTTCATAAACTATCAAATTACACGTTTCTCATCTTTTCTCTAGTCTTTGAACTTTTCTTCTCTCTACAATAGTCTACAGAATACAGGTAACTCTTATTTTCCTACTTTTAGCTGTTTAAATTTTTTTAATTTTAAGAATGAACACGCATGATCTGAGTATTAATTGTTGTTTATATGTTGTATGTCACATGCCTCTCGTCCATAATTCCTTAAAATCTACTATTTTAATTGTAACCACTGATATTATGTTCTGCTTATTGAATTAATAGTGATTCTTGTAATGAGTAAAGCTAAAGAAAGAAAGGTTAGAGGCGGATTTTAGAGGCTGCATGCAAATTTCCCTAATCCTCTTTTATGGAAAAAATGTCAATAGAAAAAAATAAATAAATAACCACAACACTTTTGGCACTAGGATAAAAATCTCTCCATGCCTAGGTTCATTATATAGAGTAAAGGGACATTCTAAATGGATAGTAAGGTATCACTTTTAATGTCTCCTTTGCAAAACATGCGATTCTTAGGTAAACTGATGTATATAGTACATAATGTTTTTTGGCCAGCAAAATGTGCTTGAATATTCTGAGATTTGTGTTTTCTTGATCAGATCAATGGAGTTCAAACATTTTGACATCGTATCAGATGTATCTGATCATCATTTTAGTAACAGGTCCGGGGATGAAACATGCTTCACCAATGCAAACAGTTCTGTGTATCGAAAGATCATGTCAGAATGGAAAATCCTCAAGAAGGATCTTCCAGATACAATCTACGTTCAAGCGTATGAAACTAGAATTGACTTGCTTCGAGCAGTAATCATAGGTGCCGCAGGAACACCATATCAAGATGGTCTCTTCTTCTTCGACATTGTTTTCCCAGCACAATATCCATCCAAACCTCCAGAAGTGTACTATCATGCACATGGCCTTCGCATAAATCCCAATCTTTATGCTACTGGGTTGGTTTGCTTAAGCCTCCTCAATACTTGGAGTGGTGTAAAATCGGAACTTTGGATGCCTAAAAAGTCTACAATTCTTCAACTTTTAGTCTCCATTCAAGGGCTTGTTCTAAACAAGGACCCTTACTATAACGAACCTGGGATAACTGAGAGTGTAGGTTCGATGAATTCCATTACTTATGCACAGAGGGTCTTTATCCTATCTTGTAAGACTATGCTGTACCACTTGCAAAAACCACCCAAGAATTTTGAGACTTTTGTTATTCAACATTTTCTTGCCAGAGGAGAATTTATATTGGCAGCTATGAAACCATACAAAAAAATTCAATTTACTGGTGCAGGACATATGTTTAGCTCATCTATGGTGTCCGCTAAAAAAGTTATTGCAGATCTTGAAGGAATTTTCAAAAAGATGGCCATTGAGGAGACAAAAGTGAAAATCATCATGGTACCATCAAAAAGTGTAGCCGATCTAAGCGGAGAACCAAAAGCATCTATCACTTCAAAACCTCAACCAATTGTCGAAAAGCCTAAACGCAAAGGAATTTGGAAAACTATTATTAGCGCATTCCAGTGTATCAGGAAAAGATGAATTTGGCAAATATAGTAGAATTGACAAATCACGGAGGTCTACTTGACAATCTTTTTGTAAGGATAAGGATTTTTGTTAAAATTTATAATTAATAAATAAGTTATTAGTTGTTTAAATTTTTAAATATCTAAATGTTCAAATTGTGTTGCCCGTTGTAGAAAAAATCGTTAACCGTTACTCATTGTAATTAATTTATAAGTAGATGGATCCTCCTTTGTTGATTAATTTCATCTATTTTTTCTTTATTTATTATTAGTGGTAAGATTTTATTTTGCAGAAATATGTCTAAAGACACCTTTGTTTAACCAGTCATTTTTAGATTTGATGGCCATTAGGATCATTGGAGTATGTTCATTGTAAATTTTCTACGGTCCAAAGAATACTGGACAATTGTAGAATTAGGTGTTCCTGAAATGGATGATAAAGAAGTGTAGAATTAGGTGTTCCTGAAATGGATGATAAAGAAGTGTTGACACGGGCTCAACAGGAGAAATTGGCGGATCAGAACTTAATGGATCTCAAGACCAAATAATTATTTGTTTCAAGCAATTGATCGGGCTATTTTGGAGACAATTCTCCAAAAGGATACTTGCAAACAAATTTGGGATTCAATGAAAAGAAATATCAAGACTCATTTAGGGTGAAGCGTGCACAACCTCAATCAAACCTTGATAAAGGATTTCGAGACACTGCAAATGAAAGATGGTGAGTCAATTACTCATTATTGTGAAAAACAATGACAGTAGTAAATAAAATGAGATTTCATGGTGAAAAAATAGACGATGTGGCCGTTGTTGAGAAAATTCCGATCTTTGCTTCCAAAATATGATTATGTTGTATGCTTGATTGAGGAATCCAAGGATATTGATGATCTATCATTTGAACTTCAAAGTTCATTTTTAGTTCATGAACAAAAGATGAATCGCAATTCACCATCTGAAGTTCAGGCTCTCAAGGTTCTTCATTTACTTAATCTTCAAACAACAGAGGAAGGGGTAGAGGAATAGGAAGAGGTCAAGGAGGACAAGGCGACAGAGAAAATCGGGATAGTCAATATCAACAGTATGATAAATCAAAAATTTAATGCTACTGGTACCACAAATTTGGTCATTATCGTTTTGAATGTCACACCAAACTTAGGAATGATAATAATCAAATTGAAATAATCAATTTTGTTGAAGAAACAAATTATTATGAAATATTACTGATGACTTCTCATGATACTGAAAAACAACATCAGTTCGATGTTTGGTATATGGATACAGGATGCGGTAACCATATGTTTGGAAGTAAGTCTTCTTTTATTATTTTGAATGAAGATTTTAATTCTACAGTATGTTTTGGTTATTATTCTACAATGACAGTATTGGAAAAAAGGGATATTAATATTAAAACCAAGAACGGTTTCGTAGAAATAATTTGCATTGTTTTTATGTTCCTGAGCTGAAGAGTAATCAATTAAGTGTTTATCAATTACAAGAAAAGGGATATGTAATAACAATTAAAAAGGTTTCTTGTGAAATTTATGATCCCAAAAGAAAAGCAATTGTTGTTGTGAAAATGAGTTTAAACATGTTATTTCCTATTGAAGATTCAAACTTTAGAACCTTGCTTGATGGCGGAAGTAAAAAATCCTTTGTGACTTTGGCATTTACGCTATGAACACCTGAATTTTGGACTACAAAAGAAATTTATGGGAGAAGATCTTCCTGAAATTATAATACCACCTAGAATGTGTAATGAATGTGTTGTTAGTAAACAACGTCGTTCATGATTCCCTCAGATAAATCTTAGAGAGCAAAAAAGGTTTTGGAATTGATTCAATCAGATATTTATGGCCCAATAATTCCAACATTAAATGATGGTAAAAGATATTTTATTACTTTCATTGATGATTATACTCAAAAAACATGGGTTTATTTTTTACAGGAAAAATCGGAAGTTTTTACAACATTTGAAAGTTTCAAAGCATGTGTTGAAAAGGATCAGAAAGATTTATCAAAAGTTTTCGCACAAATCGTGAAGCAGAATATTGTTCTAAAGAGTTTGATGTTTATTGTAATGAACATGGTATACAGACTACATATACAACTCAGCAAAATGGTGTATCAAAAAAAAAGATAGAACTATTCTCAATATGGTGCGAAGTTTGATAGCAAGAGTGAAAACTCCAAAAACTTTTTGGCCTGAGGCAGTACATTGGAGCATTCATGTACTGAATAGAAGTCCTACATTTGCTGTTCAAAATATGACACCTGAAGAGTCTTGGAGTGTTTGTAAACCGGTTGTAGATTACTTCAGAATATTTGGTTGTATTGCTTATGCTCACATTCCAGAATAGCCCAAAAGTAGCTAGATGATAAAAGTGAAAGATGTATCCTTCTTGGTGTAAGTGAAACATGTAAAGTGTACAAATTATACAATCTGATTACAATTTTTGTATTAGTCGAGATATAATTTTTTATGAAGAAAAGGCATGGGATTGGGATAATCAACAACCTACTCAAATAACTTTTGAAGAAGAAAGGTCGCAACCTTTACTATCATAAACCCTAGAAGCTAATATTGGAGAAAATTCAGCATCTGAAACAATTCAAACAAGTCGTGTGCGGAAGAGACCTGCTTCGATGGTTGATTATGAGGTATCTGAAATCAATCAGTATGATGGTCAAGTATCTCATTTTGCGTTATTTTCATATTCTGATCCTACTATATTTGAAGAGGCTATAAAAGATCATAAGTGGGGAAAAAAATGGATGCAGAAATTTATTCTATTGAGAAAAATGATACATGGGTGCTAACAAATCATCTAGATGGACATAAGACGATTGGTGTCAAATGGGTTTATAAGACAAAGTTGAATAAAAGAGGAGAGGTTGATAAGTACAAGGTCGTCTTGTTGAAAAAGGCTATAAACAAGAATATGGTATCGATTATAAGGAGGTGTATGTTCCTGTAGTAAATCTTGACACTATTCGGTTAGTATTATCGACTGCAGATCAACACTCATGGATTATATATCAACTCGGTGTAAAGTCATCAATTTTTACATGAAAATCTGGAAGAATAAGTATATGTTGATCAACTTCCTGGTTATACTGTCACAAAATTAGGTATATAAATTAAAAAAGCTTTATACGAACTAGAACAAGCACCTGGAGCTTGGTATAGTCGTATAAATGATTACGTAGTAAAAGAAGAATTTATTAAGTGTCCTTATGAGCATTCGTTTATACAAAGATCAATGGCGGTGAAATAATGCTTATAATGTGCTTATATGTTGATGACTTAATTTATGTTTGTAATGATGGAGCCATGTTGGAAAATTTCACGAATTCTATGATGAAAGATTTGATATGACAGGTTTAGGATTAATGCGATATTTTCTTGGCATTGAAGTATAGCAATCTCCTGCTGACATTTTTATTTTATAAAAAAAATATGTTTTTAATGTTTTAGACAGATTTGAAATGAAGCATTTTAATCCTGTCTTGACTCCAACTGAGTATGGCCTAAAACTCACCAAGAATGGGATTGAGAAAAAGGTAAATGCTATATTGTACAAGCAGATTGTTGGGAGTCTTATGTATTTGACATCGACAAGACCAGGTATCACGTATGTTGTGAGTTTAATTAGTAAATACATGGAGAATCCATATGAAGTGCATCTTCTAGCAGTGAAGAGATGTTTTACGTTATTTAAAAGGCACAACTGATTTTGGAATCATGTATAAAGTGGATAGAAAATCAAGGTTGGTTGGTTTTTATGATAGTGATTATGTTGGTGACATTGATGACTAGAAAAAGCACATCCGGTTTTGTGTTTTTAATGAATTCTGGAGTTGTTTCATGGTCTTCAAAGAAGCAACAAATTCGTACTCTATCAACTACTGAAGCGGAATATGTTGCTGCAACATTAGGTTCATGTTAGGCAATGTGGTTGTGAAGGTTACTTGAGATATTAAACAATAATCAGGAAGGTCCAACTACAATTTATTGTGATAATATTTTTGCAATAAAATTATCAAAGAATCTAGTTTTACATGGAAGGAGCAAACACAGCGATGTACGGTATCACTTTCTACGTGATTTATGCAACGAAGGTGTTATTGAGTTGGTATTTTGCAAAAGTGAAGACCAGATTGCAAACTTCTTAACCAATCTATTCAAAATTACAAATTATAAGAAACTTAGAAGAATGCTTGGTGTATGCTCCATGTCTAGCAACAAAGGTTAAAATGACTTTTGTAGATTTCAGTTTAAGGGAGGATGTTAGAATTTATAATTAATAAATAAGTTATTAGTTTTTTCAAATATTCAAATTGTATTACCTTTGTAGATTAAACTGTTAACATTTACTCATTGTAATATATAGGTAGATGGATCCTCCTTTGTTGATTAAAATATGAAATCCTTATTCTTTTTCATCTACTTCTTTATTTATTATCAGTTTTACTTTCCATCTGTTCTTGTAGGTTATTTTAAAGAGATCTACATCACATTTCAAAAGGTTAACTACTTAAATGCCAACTTATCTTTTAAATGATTTCCCAAAAATCTAGAAAACACTATAACAAAAAAAACACATATAAAAAAATATTACAAGGTTGAGGAAGAAGATCTCTTATTCCAGAGCTAAGAAGTTAATGTCGGACATGGTGAATTCAGAAATTAGTTGACTTCAAATTTCTTGTGAAGACAGAGTTTTGTCAATGGAACTCAAGTTTTGTCAATGGAGTTCAAGCTTCTCGTCTTCAGTCTATGGTTCGTGAAAACGGAACTCAGTGTTGAACAATATTTAAATCGAAGATGATGATGTTTCTCAGTGTCATGGATATTGTTCAATGTTTGTTTTTCCCGCTTTCACCTAGGATGCTAAAGAGATGGCTATGGGAGGGCTTGGCAATAGGAAGAGTCTAAGAGCGGCTATTGAATCAAGCGGAAAGCTATAGAAATCAAGATACCAGTATAACTTTATTTACTTAATGTTTGGGTCAAAGAAACTGGTGATGTGGCTCAGTGTTCATTTTGTTGTTCAATGTTTGAATAGGGGGTGATCAAGACCATCCCACTCGGTAAACCCAATCCAAATCAAGGTCTTTTTTTAAGGTTAAAGGGATATTTTTAAAATTGGCTCAAAAATAAACTGGACCTACCTTCTAATTTTTAAAACTCGAGTAAAATAACTTGGGCTTCCCATTGAATACCATCAGGTCCAAGCTGAGTTGGCCCCACAACTGTAACAAAAAAAAATTATACATATATACGGTTTTAAAGTAAACATTTCATTTTTCTGCCTTTTCGCTTGACTCTCGTGTACACTTTTTTATCTCTTATCCTCTTCTAAATATGAACAAACCCTAACTCTACCCCATCTCCATCCCTTATCCAATCTTGTCCCGTGTACTAATCTATCATTAATCACATATTTCCCTACTATAGTACTCTTCTCTGCCGATTTTTGGGAAGTGTTCTTTGTTTGGGTTGAATGATTATCTATGAATGGAGGATTTTTTAGGATATATATGAGTGGGTTGTTTGAAACCATTTCCACCAAGGTAAAATCATGTTCCCCCTTCTATAATTTTTGTACCTATTTTAATTTAAAAAAATGGTTTAATCATATATTATCAGATATTTAGATTTGTCTAATTAGGTTTTTTTTTGGGTAGATCCATGCTTGGTGTTCATATGTGAGTAAAAACCTCATTTTATGTTTTTTTTGTTATTTTATTGATAATTTAAACTTGATACATTTTTGTTAATGCTAGGATTTGGATACCTTGATTTAATTGAGAAATTTATGTAATGAACGACATGGGTCAGATGAAGTTGGCACTTGGATATGTTGATGTTTCAATCTTTGTTTTGTTGATGAGAATTTGTGGATTATTTGAATTATTTATGGTTGGGTTCAAAATACTATACTGATATCTCTCGTTTTGTGATGCATTAATCCATTCACAAGACATTCTTTTGGGCGTTTATTGGGCCTAAGTGAGGGATTTTTCCCTAGTGTTCAGCATATCGTACTTTTCTCTCTTGTTTTGGACTTATTGCTATTTATAGAGTTTTTGTATCTTGATTGTGTTTTAAGTGTGTATCTTTTAGGTACATTGTTAATACAACATGCCAAGATGATGAGAAGAAATCAAAAAGTGAAGATAAACCCCAAGTCAAGGCGTAATTGGAGCTTAAAGTCACTTTATAAAGTTAGAGCGTTTACATGAACAATGGAACAATTAGGGCATAGGTGAGTGGACCATTGGATACTATATTAGGACCTATGATCCCCATATAGCCGTTAACACAAACTGAGTTGATAACCTCTCCTTCTGGCATTGCAAAGTTAATCTGGACTCAAATTTATAGATTGTTGATTGTGTGTATATTAAGCATGTGTGTGCATTATTTATTTTACATTACTACATGATATATTATAGGATATTACTCTAGGATCATTCATTGTTTTCAATTCTTCTTATTGTTCTCCTGTTTTAGACTACCCTACTCTTCTTATATTTATTGTATCGGGACGATAAAACTTTGAGTTGAGAGTCTTGACGTCTCTATATTTGTGATATATTAATCTATACTTGAGACATCATTTTAAGGATATTTATTAATTAACTTCGGTATTTTTCTCCATTTATTTATACTTTGTCTAGTTTTAGATGTTTTGCTATTGTATGAGCTTTTGCGCGTAATTTGTATGTTATTTGTGTAGAATTTAGGTATATGGAAGTTATTACACCTATGGAAAATGATTTGAAGTGAAAAAACGAATAAAATATCTTAGTCAAAGTCAAAAAGGAAAAGTTTGGATATATTGGGAAAGTAAAGAAGCTACCAAAACTACAAATACGTCCACTAATTAAATTTTTGCAGAAATTTGGTCAGGAATTAGGAGGAGAATTTTATATGAGCAGATAGATCATTTAACTACGGTCGTTTTCATATAAAGAACATTAAATTTCGATAAGTAACGAAGAAGATATGACCAAATCAAAATCTGCAAAGGTTTATCCTGTCCTACAATTTACGAATACGAATTTTGATAAGATTATGACTCTTAACTTAGGGACTACTCCATATTTCGATCAAAGGCCTATATATATTCATTCCTACCTTAGAGAAATCATCTTTACTCAGTTCTTAATCAATATTACACCAAGAAATCATCAGGAGCAGGATGACAAGAAAACAAGAAGGAGTTGGAAGCTATTCATGCTATTCCAACCCTTCACCTTTGCAATTTACTTTCTATTTTCTCTAGTATGAACTAATTCTATTTATCTTGAGATTATCATATGGGTATGAACACTAGACTTGTTTTGTATCAAGTTTAATTTGGGATGTCCTTTTACATTTAACTGAAAATAGTAGTGATATCTCTATTTTTATGTGATTTGATGTATTATTTGTAATTTTTGCGGTTGCAAACGTATAGGATTACCATAGTAGTTAGATGGTCACCCGGAAGGGGTGTCTAATTATTGAAACACCACATAAACGTCTAGTGTGCGGTAGTTATCCTGACGGGCTTGCCTAACTAGATAGTCACTAGGGTTAGAGATTAACCATTAATAATTGTGCAGGTCCCCTTACTCAAGTCCCTTGATAATTGTTAGGTCGCCACCTAAGTCCACCCAGAAAGGGGTTAGGAGGAATATAGAATCCTGGCTATTGCATATCACACAATTCTCCCTTACATAAATAGGTCATAACACAAGGATAATGGGGATTATTTGCTATATCTCGAGCTAAACTCTCATACTACTTCTTTCTTTCTCTTTATTTTCTTGTCTTTAATTTTAATAATTAATTGTTTAGAGATAAAACTAAACAAATATTTCAGAGTCTTTCAGCGTATCATTCTTCTAACTTCCTTTATCTGCACTTTATATTGCATTAGTTATAGCTAACTTTTGTAGTCCCTGCGAACGAATTCAATTTATCAACTAACCTTGCATACGATTTGTGATACTTGCAGTGAGTAACGTAGTGGGCTAGGGTGTTTAGTCCTTTAAATATATATATATATATCGTTATTTTATCACACCCTAACCACCACTAGTGGGGCGTGGTGGTAAGGGGAGAGAGAGAGAGAGAGAGAGAGAGAATTTCATAGTTATTTCGAGCTAAAAAAACTAAAAGGTGATATAAGGGTGAACCAAAAAGGGATGATAAATATCATTACTCTAATTATAAACAATCTCTAGTAATTTATTTTATTAAAAACTTTCTCATTAAATTAATAACTATAAATACCATATCTATTTATTTATAACTAAATTATTCTTATTTTATAATCTGTTATTTTTAATTAATATTTAGTTATTTTTTAATAACAGGCAAATAATTGGCGGTGACCCCCACTTCTGGCCACCACCACCTCGGGTCACCCTGACTATCTTTTCTAAAATTTCGACCACCACCACCATCTTCGATCAATTTTTATTTTAAATTTCGGCCACCACTACCAATTTTTTCGACCAGTTTTTTTCTTAAAAATTTCGACCACCACTGTCAAACGCCGCTGCAACCGCCACCACCACCACCACCATCTCCAACCAATTTTTTTTTTAAAAAGTAAAAATATTCAACCACCGCCACGCGCCGCCACTACCACTACGCGCCAGTTTTTTAAATTTTTTTGTCACCACCACATTCGGTCACTGCAGCCGCAGCCACCAACTTTGAGATCTCCAACAAATATGAAAGTTATTATTCAAAACATGTAATTCGTTATTAAAAAAATAAATAATACTATTCTTTTTCAAGTGTTAATTTTTATAAATAATTTTTATTTAGAATTATTTTTTTAAAATTAAGTTTTTCAATAAATTATGTTCAATAAATTACTACTTTCTAATATTAACAAGAGACCTTACGGTGAGAGGTACAAAACTCGAACCCTTTTCTAAATATGGGTTAACCTAATCATGATTTACATATATATATATATGGGAAGGCATGTATATCTCTGAGATTAAAAAGAAAAAACAAGAGAGTTGTGATATAAACAAGAGGATTTTCGAGAAACTACTGGGACTAGCTTAGTGGCCGGAACCCTGTCTCTCAACTAGGAGGTACAGGGTTCGAATCCCCTCAGCCGTGTTATTTCTTGAACCCTTAAAGGGGGTAAGCAAGGGGTGCATGAGGAGGCCATACATCGAAAAAAAAAAAAGAGGATTTTGGAGAGAAAGAAAAAGATTTTGGGAAAAAAAATGATATAACAAGAGGTCCACGTAACAAAAAAAAGAAAAAGACCTTAGTATATTACCCACCAAACAGTTGCCATTTCCGTCACTAAAAAAGCACCAAAACCTCATTTGCTTCTAAGACTAGAGTCAACTGCAGATCAATTCATAAAAATACATATATGAAGAAGATATAATTTTATTTTTAAGCAATTTTGTACATTAGAGAAGTAAGGAAATGAGGCGAAGTGGAACAAATTTCTCAATAGTAATCACAGTTTTATTGCTATGCGTAATAGAATCGAAATTGAAGTTTACTGAAGCAGCAGGAGCTGCAAAAGAGGCATATAGGAGGGATCCAGGTCATCCTCACTGGCACCATAACGCTTTTCATGACGTCAAAGATAGCGTTCGATCCGATGTTCGCCAAATCCTCCATACTCGCGCCGAGGTCCTATTATTTGTGCATTTTCCTCTATTTTTTATCATTAATTCTGCTGATTTTAGTTCGTTTTATTCATTATCTCATAAATTCTATTGAATTTTAATGATCTTTGAGTAATTTTATCGATTTCTTTATACTTCAGATTTTGGGAGGAGCAATTAAATAATTTCCGCATGCTCTCTATGTGTTCAATCAATTGTCTAAGTTGTAGTAGTGTTAACTCATGTACATTTTATATAGGATAAATTGCACAATTAGTCACAATGTTAACTAAATAGCCAAATGTACCCTTCCTCCACAGGGGTATATCTGCTAGTATTGGTTCTTTTACAAGTAATATGATTGTTTTTCTGTTTAAATTCCTTTGAGCTTCTTGTTATAATAAATACTTAAAAAATTTGCAGGTTCCATTTCAAGTTCCACTTGAAGTGAATGTAGTACTGATAGGTTTTAATGGAGATGGAGGATATAGATACACCATAGATTCACAAAAAATGGAGGAATTTCTTAGACTAAGTTTCCCTTCTCATAGACTATCATGCCTCGAGACAGGTCACCCAATTGATATAGAACATCACATTGTCTTCAATACATTCCCTGTAAGTATCCTTTAATTAATTAATTAATTTTCAATTTTATTCTTTAACCTTTCTTCTCTTAACAGGCTGGACAACCCGAGCTCATATCTTTAGAGAAAGCTTTAAGAGCATCCATGGCTCCTGCTGGAACTGCTAGAGAGGTAAACTTTATACTTCTATAACACATATTAACACACATAAACACATATAAATGAAATTTAATGAATTTAATGGTTAAATAATAGGCTGATTTTGGAAGAGAAGTTCCATTATTTGAAGTAGAAGCAACTAAAGTAGAACCAGAATTTCAAAAGCTATATTCTTACCTTTTCGATATGGAAAATGAAGAGTTTTCTCGTCAAGAAATGGATAGACCTTGGCCAAACGCAATTTTTCTCGTTAATTTTGATAAGGTTTTTTTATTACATATATAAATAACTCTTTAGTACATATATTTATCAAGTCTATTTTCAGGTAAGAATTGATCCAAGGAACAAAGATTTCGATCTCGATAGTTTAATGCATGGTAGAATCTTACCTTTAAACGAAGAACAAATGAAAAATCAAGAAGGAGGTTATGTTTATCGTTATCGATATAATGGAGGTGGAGCTTCTCAAGTTTGGCTTTCTTCTGGAAGGTAATTTTAAATCTAAATTACTAATTAATACACACATATATACCTAAATATGTTGGGTTTTTTTTCAGGTTTGTAGTGATTGATTTATCAGCAGGTCCATGTACATACGGAAAAATCGAAACAGAAGAAGGAAGTATAAATTCAAGATCATTACCACGTATACAAAACATAATACGAGGAACTAATGACCATAATACCCTTATCGGACAACTTTCATCATTAATCGCTACAACAATCGAACACGTAATAGCTCCAGACATAAGATTCGAAACCACAAGTATGACAACAAGACTACTTATACCAATAATCATCTTACAAAACCATCATCGATACAATATAATGGAAAAAGGACATAATTATAGTATAAACATAGAAGCTATAGAATCAGAAATTAAAAAAATGGTACATCAAGGACAAGAAGTAGTAGTAATAGGTGGATCACATGCATTACATCATCATGAAAAATTAGCTATAGCTGTTTCAAAAGCTATGAGAAGTCATTCACTTCAAGAAACTAAAAAAGATGGAAGATTTCATGTTCATACTAAAACTTATCTTGATGGAGCAATTCTTAAAGAGGAAATGGAACGTTCTGCTGATATATTAGCTGCTGGTTTACTTGAAGTTTCGGATCCCAATCTTTCTAATAAGTTTTTTTTAAGGCAAGATTGGGGTGAAAATGATGCTAATATTGATTCAGTATTGAAAAATAAACCTATTTGGGAAACTTATAGTTCACGAAGTAAAAAAAATAAGAAAAAGAAACGATCTGAGAAGAAACCTAGAGGGAATCTTTATCGTACATATGGTACTAGAGTCATTCCAGTGTAAGTAACTAACTATAACTAACTAACTAACCACATTTTTGTTTTTATTTGAGTAAATTCCATTTTTAGCCCCAAACGTTTAAAAAGTACCATTTTTATGCCAAACGTATTCAAAGTATCGTTTTTAGGCCATTTTGTTTATTTTGTAGATTTCTAAGGGTAATTTGGACATTTTAAATAAACTATATCTTTACTCCCTCTGTTTCACAATGTTTGTCCACTTACTTAAAAATGTAGTTTCAAAATATTTGTCCAAGACACTTTTTTCCTCTTTTTTCCACTATTACCCTTATTAAAATATTAGAATTTATGTTTTCAATACACATTTAAGATATCAAAAAATTTATGAAGGGTAGTTTCGTAATTGGGAGCATTCCTTAATATGTGTGAAAAACAAAGTGGACAAACATTTTGAAACCGAACGAGTATTTGACCGGGTACTCTATTTAAAGTGTCCAAATTGCCCTTAAAATCTATGAAATATCTCACAAAATTAATAAAATGGCCTACAAATGGTACTTTTGACTACATTTGACCTAAAAATGGTACTTTTGAATACATTTGGCCTAAAAATGGAATTTGCTCTTTTTTCTCTTTTTTTTTTTTTTGTTACTGATGAAAAGAAATACAGATTTGTACTATCACTAGCTGACGTGGATGAGAATTTAATGATGGAAGATGAAAGTTTAGTATGGACAAACAATGATGTAGTAATAGTACTTCAACATCAAAACGAAAAGATTCCATTAAGGTAAAAACAAAACCAAACATTTCATCTTCTTAATATATAAAAAAAACTACATAACAATTTGTTTTCAAACAATTTTACAGTTACGTGTCAGAATTAGAGAGAAGATACGCAAATCCAATACAAGCACAACGTCATATATTAGCAGGTCTAGGTTCAGTTATAGGAGGATTAAGCGCACCTTATGAAAAAGCTTCACATGCTCATCAAAGACCTGTTATTAATTGGCTATGGGGAACTGGATGTCATCCTTTTGGACCTTTTTCTAATACTTCTCAAATTAGTAAAATGCTTCAAGATGTTGCTTTGGTATGATATTATTTATATTTATCTCTTATTATAACATTATTAATAAATAAATAACTAATGTTGTCTTTTTTTATACAGAGAAATACAATATATGCACGAGTTGATAATGCTCTTCATCGTATTCGAGAAACATCAGACGCTGTTCAAACTTTTGCTGGGGATTATTTAAAAACTTCGTTAGGTGAACCAGTTAAAGGGAAGAATAATAAGTCAAGTACTGAGTTATGGTTGGAAAAGTTTTATAAGAAAACTACTAGTTTACCTGAACCTTTTCCTCATGAATTAGTTGTTCGATTAGAGAAATACTTAGATGTAAGTAAAAGTTATAATTTAATATTATTGATTTTTATATTAACTGATTAAAAATAAATGACAGAATCTTGAGGAACAGCTAGTGGATCTTTCTTCGTTATTATATGATCATCGCTTAAAAGATGCTCATGCTAATAGTACTGAAATTCTTCAAAGCTCTATCTTTACTCAACAGTAAGTCAGTTATTAAAATCTTTTATTTTGATTGATTTATTAATTATTTATTATTTGTGTATTGATTATTATGCAGGTATGTAGATCATATATTGGCAACTGAGAAGGATAAGATGAAATGTTGTAGTATTGAATATAAATACCCAATTCACTCTTCACAAAATTATATATATGCTGGAATCCTTTTAGCTGGGTTTTTTGTATATTTTGTTGTCATTTTCTTTTCGTCTCCTGTGCGTTAATTTTACCTAGTAATAGGGATTAATTCAACTTCTACCTCAAATTTGTAACAGAATTCAATTTTGTCAAGGACCAAGAAATGAAACTAAATTTTTTTGTGACTTGATTATAGAATATGAATATGAATTGATGATAATCTGTTGCACTTTCCTAGGATTTTGATTTAATGTGTGAATGCATATTTGGTTGAGATAATTATTAGTTCTAATATACTAAATTGGGTTTTCATATTGTTGATCGATTATGACTATGAGATTTAGTAACAAGTGTAAGCAATAATGGGATTGCTTAATGTGAGAGATTATTTAGGATATTAAATTCAGATTACGCTATCACTGATATTAATTTAGAATATATACAAATTCGATTATACTAGACAACTATTGAAAGACGATACAATGGTGTAGAAGCAGGTTACACGTTAATAGAACTATGCTTATTATATGTCTCTCTTGAGTATTCTTCCCACACTGACTATAAAACAAACTCATTGTTGTAATGACGAACAATTACGAATCACTATCACTATGGGCATGGTTTCTTTTGACAGCTCAATGAATGAACCATCGGATATTAAAAAAGTACAAAGTGTATAAGGAAACTGCAGTTTATTCAAATACTACGAGTTACAATTACATGAATTCTAATCGAATATCATAGTTATGGTAGTTAGTTTCTTACTATTACAAACAATCTAATTACTAATTGCATACTCTTACTGTGAGAGATAGAGACAGAGATTTTATTAAATTAAATAACTATCTATTAACTTTGTTTATCCTTAGCTCTTGCATTCTATCTTCTATCATTCAATTATTATATCTTCATTTTTTTTTTCTTGAGCTCGTTTATTTTTTAAACTTTTCTATTTTGTTATCTCCATTTAGTTGCAGTATCTACACACACGGAGGCCATATTTCCATAAGTCCGACTTAGGTGGTCAATGATGTCTCTAAATGTTTTGTCAAGATTAATATTTTATCAAAGTTGAGATATGTCAACTGGCCAAAACCTTGTTATTTCTTCAGTCTTGTCATCCATGATATAAAAAAAAAATAATTAATATTCTATTTCCTCTTCTTCCAGACTTTTAAAAACATCATTTTTCCAATTTGATTTCAATATCTCCATTTTAAACTCATTTTCGTCCCTACGGTTGGAAATCTTCATTTTTCTATAGATACTGCAATATTATGAAGTAACGAGGATACT
Organism: Nemophila menziesii; assembly: GCA_029959085.1. Classification (NCBI taxonomy): domain Eukaryota; kingdom Viridiplantae; phylum Streptophyta; class Magnoliopsida; order Boraginales; family Hydrophyllaceae; genus Nemophila; species Nemophila menziesii. The sequence continues at coordinate 3,817,630 of JARWIR010000038.1, read as the reverse complement.
AGATCGAATATGTCCTAAATAATAGGCAAAAATACAATATCATTTAGATATATCACACTCCTAAAATTATTCTTTGTTTGTCCTCAAGCAAAGGTAGGTTAAATATAGAAGAGATATATATCAAAGAATATAATATACACAAAGGATATACTCGGATGAATACAACCCTTTTTTTTTTTTGGACAACAAAAGGGTGAGGAAGCACCCAGCGGAGAGAACAAGCAGATTTCATCCTATGCCTAGTTTACTAAAAGCTATAGATAGATCGAAAATACTAAGCGTATTCCGATTAGCAAAAGTTGATGCGTGCCTAGCTTCCTTCGTCAACTTATCCGCTTCCCTGTTGAGCTTCCTGTTGATGTGCTTAAATGAAACAAGCCCTAGCTCTTCAGTTCTGTGGATAATTTTTCGTAGGATGGGTTGGATATTCCAACGTGCTGCTGACACCTGCTTTATACCTTGAATAATCTCAAGGTTGTCCGAGTGGATAATAATTTTCTTCTCCGGGAAGTTTGCTCCAAGTTGTGTAGCTTCAAGAACTGCTAACGCTTCTCCTTCCAGTGCTGAATTGCAATCCATACTACGACTTTGTTTGGTATTTGAGTTGTCTACCGTTTGATTACATATAACTGCAATTCCCGTTGGTTCCCATTTGTTCGAAAAAGAGGCGTCACAATATAATTTTATGTCTTCCTCTTGATCATTTCTTTCCATTTCTCCCATTTGTTCTTCTATACTATTAAATCCTTTATAACCTTCTCTGATCCAGTTAATCCCATGTATATCTTGCATAAGCTTTGTTGAGGCAATGTTGATCCCGGTTCCATTCGCCGCAATGCCTTCATGAATGCCTTTCATTTTTGCTTTCCAGATGTTCCATATGTTGATCATCAGAAAATCTCGTACTACTTTCTCGTCCAAACCCCCTTTTGTGAAAGATTTTATTGTCTTAAGAAACCACTCTTCAAACTTGTCTTCCATGGCCTCCTGTATTTTAATTTGTAGAAAAGATCCCGTCCATATATCTTTACACATATTACACTGGAGCAAAAGGTGTTCAATATCTTCTTTTCCTTGGTTGCACCATAAACAGTTTGTACCATCCGCGAAGTTTCTTTTTGATAGATTAGCTCTTGTTGGAATTGCATTGTTGACCAACCTCCATATAAATAATCTTATTCTTTTTGGGATATTTGATTTCCATATTGTTTTCCAAATTTTTTATTCTTGCATAGCTCTTGTTTTAGTTGTAGTAGCCTTGTTGTTGTTATGTTCTTCTACAATTACTCTATATCCTGTTTTTGTATTGTAATTCCCATCCTTAGAGTAGGGCCAAATAAATCTATCAATAGTACCGAATTCTTTAATCTTTGTCTTTTTTATAAGGTGAATAATCGGCTTTGGAAAAAGATTATCTAAGATTTCAGTATCCCATTCGTCCCTATCTTTCTTCATTAATTCTTTAATGTTTGTGAAATTTGATCCTTCCGGCTTCTCTAACTTCCATTCAGTATCTATCCACTTCTCGTTCCATATATTTGTATCTTTTCCGTTTCCAATTTTTTTTATACCATGTTTTCTAATGAAGTCTCTTCCTTCCATAATGCTTGTCCAGCTCCATGTCCTGCTTTGTTTAATTTTACACGATAAGAAATTAGATTTGTTAAAATAGATACCTTTAAGTAGTTTTGTTGCCAAATTGGTCGGATTATTCATAAGTCTCCATGCTTGAGCCGCTAATAGAACAGTATTTATCTTCTTGAAATCTTTAAACCCTAGTCCTCCGATTAATTTGTTAACCGTTATTTTTTCCCAAGCTACCCAGTGTATCCTATTCCTCTCTCCTGAATTCCACCAGAAATTAGATATAGCCGCAATAAGTTTATTGCAAAATTTGATCGGAAAAGAAAAGATGGACATATAATAATTTGGGATGGCTTGCAGAATAGCTTTAATAAGTACTTCTTTGCCCCCTTCCGACAGAAGCTTAGCTTTCCATCATTCGGTGTTTTTGAACACTTTTTTTGCTATCCATTCTAGAGATTCTACCTTTGATCTTTTGTGGCATAAAGGGATTCCTAGATAATATCCCAAGTCTTCCGTTTCTTTAATATCCATTTTTTTTGTTACTAACTCCTTCATATCATCTGTTGTTTCTTTACTAAAAATGATAGCTGAATTATTGAAATTAATTCTTTGTCCTGATCCTTTACAGTAAATATCAAGGCATTCTTTGAAAGAGTCAATATCTAAATCAATAAAGAAAAGTGAGTCATCTGCAAACAAAAGGTGAGATATCATTGGGCAGTTTCTATTAATTTTAATACCACTAATCAAATTATTTAAAACGAAATGATCAACAATGCTAATGAGAGATTCAGTCATAATAGAGAATAAGAAAGGGGAGAGCGGGTCACCTTGCCTAAGACCTCTTCCTGGTCTAAAATTTTCAAGTCTTTCTCCATTAATGGTGATATGAAAGGATACCGAAGTGATACAATTTCTCATCCAATTTATCCATTTATCAAAGAAACCTAACTTCTCTAGAACTTTAAAAAGAAAAGACCATCTTACCTGATCATAAGCCTTAGCCATATCAACTTTTATTGCTGCCAAATTTTTCTTGTTTTTTCTTTTCCTACTCATGAAAAAGGATATCTCTTGCGCAATTATAATGTTATCCTGTATAGCTCGTCCTTTTATAAAAGCAGATTGAGTAGGAGAGATAAGACTATTCATTATTTCTCTCAACCGATTCGACAGAATCTTAGTAATATTTTTATATATGAAATTAACGCAAGAAATAGGTCTAAAATCTCCTAAATTTTCTTGTGTTATCCCTTTCGGAATCAGAGTTATTAGCGTATCATTAATGGTTTCGACTGATCGATTATTTTCAAAAAAATCCATAATTACCTCTATAGCGTCATTTTTAATAATATCCCAGAATTCCTTATAGAACTTACCATTTAATCCATCTGGTCCTGGAGCTTTTGAAGCTGATAATTCAATGACGGCCTTCTCGATCTCTTCAATACTCGGTTTTTTCGTTAACTCTTCAGTCATATCTACAGTAAGCCGTGGTTTAATAAATTCAATAGCTTTCTCCATTGCTTCCTCTTCCCCACCGTTTTCTTTAAATAGGTTTTTATAAAAATCTTGGAAGCATCCTTTGATATTATCTGAGTCATCTATCCAGTTACCCTCTTTGTCTTTAATTCTAGTAATTCTGTTCAATTTCCTTCTTTTAATAGTAGCTAAATGAAAAAAATTCGTATTTTTATCCCCGTATATAAGCCAGTTCTGTCTAGCTCTACCGCACCAATATTTCTCTTCTTTTTCATATTCTTTTTTTATTCTTTCTTTAATATCTTGTTCTTCTATAGAAGTATCCTTATCAATATTGTTGTTTAAGTGAATAAGTCTATCCTGAAGTCTTTTAATGGTTATTTCATGATTTTTAAAAATTTTCGAACTCCAACTGCTAAGTTCTTTTTTTGTGTATTCCCTTTTATCCATAAATTTCGGCATAGGACAACTATTTTTGGGGATAGGCCAACTCTTTTCAATGATATTTTTGCAGTTCTCGTCATCAAGCCATCTAGTTTCGAATTTAAAGTGTTTTTTTTCCTATTTTCATGTTAATATTAAAATGAAGAATTAAAGGTGAGTGGTCCGACCCAATTGCCGGAGGTATGTAGATTTGTGATCTCGGGAATCTTTCCATCCATTCGAATGTTGCAAGTCCCCGGTCAATTCTTGTTTTAACATTCTTCTCGCCTTCCATCCTGTTTGACCAAGTAAAATGACATCCATTAGAATTAATTTCCGCAAGAGAATTAGAATTAGTAAACTCAATGAAAGCATTAATGTGATCAATGTTAGCCTGATTTTTGCTTTTTTTCTCTGTAATGTTGAGAATTTCATTGAAATCCCCTATAATTGTCCATGGTTCTTTAAAGCTCTCACCCCATTTCATAATTGCGTTCCAAGTATCTAATCTTATTTTGAAATCATTAGGAGCATGGATAAACACTATGTAATAAGCAAAGGAAAGTTCATTAATACGAGCTATAACAAAGGAATTACAACTAAAGACAATACGCAATTGCACATTAGAGTGCCACAAAATCAGGAACCCCCCCGAATGAAAAGCACTTCCAGTGGGTTCCACAAAAAAGGAGTTTTCAAAACCAAACCGAGCCAAAACACCTTGAGAGTCCACCTCTCTCAACATCGTCTCGCAAAAAGCCACCACACTAGGTCTGAATTGTGCCACCAACGAGCTAGCTTTGGTCAATGTTAAGGGCGCTCGAAGACCCTGAACATTCCAGAAAAAGGTCGTCACTTAATCTTTGCGGCTTTTTTGGAGTTGCCGCCTCCATTTTTTATCTCAAAGACCTCCTCCTCCTCATCAAATGCATCAGCATACTGAAAGTTCATGTCGTGGTCCTCACCTCCACCTTCATAGTCCTTCTCGAAGTAATTTTCACTGCTTTCAAAATTACCCTCATCTTCCTCTTCAGGCTCAAACTGTGAATCCTCTTCGTCAATCACTTTTGAGACTTTGTTCATGTCTTTACCCTTTCCCTTATGAGTGTTATTTCTTTCCTCCTCTTCTTTCTCGTTCTCCAATATACTGAATTGGTTGTTGTTGACGAAATCTTCAATGGGGACAACCACCCTAAGCTTTTTGAAATTTCCAGTCATCTTGGAGCTGACCTCACCCTGTCCTGATTCAATTCTTATTCCTCTTGCATCTCTCCTTCTCTTTACAGTTTGTTGAGTGTTTGATGAAGTATCCATATTCTGGTCAGAGGTAATGCTGGTATTAGCTACGTATTTTCCTTTAATCTTCCTCATTTCTTCTTCAAAAGCCATTAGTGCAGCTCGAATACTGCCTTCGTTACCATTCTCTCCCTCTTCTGTGATGCCATGAGTCCTTTTAAACGCTTCCATTTTTAGAGATGATTCGTGCAACTCATTACGTAGGTCATGTATTTGTTTATTCCAGTTCTCCCATTCCTGTTCTTCCTTATCCTTCTCTTCATCGTTCTGGCTCTGATTATTTGCCTTGCTTGTATTTCCCTTCTTTGTGTAGTTGAATTTGCTCAGTGTGTCATCTTCATGTTCACTGATTTGGATGCCTCTGATTGGATTACTGCTCCTATAATTAGGACCTGCATCTTTAACAGGCTTATCATTGTAAAAATAGTTAGTAAATTCCCCATTATTCTTAATATGAAGGCCATAAATCGGATTAAAGGGAGGGAACTTCGCCACATTATCAATGCTCCATGACACCTTCCTGCGCTCGTCAATATCCTCCACTTGCTTAATACTTTTGATTGGACATTCTCCATATTGATGGCCTATCTTCCCACATCTGAAGCATAGGAGTCCTGTGTTTTCGTATTGAAAGACCACCCATTCTGGCCCCTCTTCTTGATATAAGTAAGCACCAAGGGGAAAGGGGTATTTGGTGTTGAATCTTACACGAAATCTTAAAACCTTAACATCACTATTCTGCGTATTTGAAAAATCCACAGCTTCAATCCTAATAAAGCATACCTCAAGAGCCTTAACTGTGTCCATGTTGTTTTGTTTGAAAGCCAACCCTCTAACTTGGACCCAAATAGAGGAGTAGTCTGTCACCAAATCATTGAAGTCCACTACCAAAGGCCACATAGTCATGCTCAAGTGAAGTTTCTGATAGAGGCCTGGTCTCATTTCCCAAACTCGTTTGAATTTCTTTTCATTAAAGATTTCGAGTTTGAACATATTGTTTTTGACATCAGACAATCTGTAGTGACCTTGTATTCCCCACCTATCCTCGATGAATTTTCTGAGTTGGATAGCGTAAATCGGAGAGTCTCCAATTGCTTTGATGAGTATTGCTTTGTCCTCCTTCATATTCTCAGATAGGCGTGCTTTCAAGCCAATGTTGATAACCCCCAACTTACGAGCTTTGTGATCATTTAGAGGGATGATTGGTAAGGCGTGATGTTCTCTTGTTGCCATTGAAGTTCCTGCTCTCAAAGTGAAAAGAAAAAGCACACGAAACAAGAATACAAGGTAGGAGATAGAAATTATATCAGTTAAAGGGAGAAGAAAGAAAAGCAGAGGACAAGCGAGAGGGAAAGCAGAGGTGTAAGTGGTAAAGGAAGTATAGAGTGTGGAGTACCAATCCACACTGCAAGGTATATATAGGATGAAGTTTGATACTTGTGCTGAAATCTTCTTAGGAAAGCTAGTAGCTGAGTTGGTTCTTCGATAATTTCGGGTAATGGAGAGGTTCAAACCACAGCAGCTAATCTTGATCTTGTTACCATCATAATTACCTGACTTCATAATTGATTTTGGAAAAACCAAATAGCAATAATGCCCTCTATTGAACCAATTGTAGCGTGCTAAGAAGACACGCCTAGGTCCGTCTCTTCGCCTCCCCCATGTCGTTTTATAGTTTGTCCTTTTTTGTCCCTGCAGTAAACGAAACCCAAAAGCAAAGATTAACTTAATTAATTCGTTTCTTACCTCGGGACGCGATGAATTTTGGACAGCTGATAAAAGGGCATCGAAGAGATCAATCGCCGGCTCCCGTGTTGTTCGAAGCTCCTCATCATTAGTCTTGGTTTCAACAACCTCCCCGCAGCCTAGTTTATGTTCGACGGTTCTCCAAATCTTCCCATTATAATTGTTTTTCCCCAAAATGAAAAAAGTTGGACCTATTTGGAACCCAAGCATACCATCAGAAAAAACCCCCATCTCAAGATGAGGTGAAGGAGAAGCGTGTAAGAAACACCCTCCTCACGAGATCTTCACCCTAAGGTGATGATTAGTAACAGAAGAAACGTAAGAAAATCAGAAAAGAAGACGAAACCCTAGAGAGAAGAGAGAGTGTTTTATTTTAGTGAGAGAAGCAGCAAGAGTGTGAACACCCCAACCCATTTTAAATAGAAGTCCTATGAAACAATATAAAGTAAAATGATCTAATAGGGTGAGAGAGAAGAGTCAATGAGAGTCAAACGCTAAAAAAACACTCTCTAGCCATTCATACTACACTAAATATTTTCCACAAAATCCTTTCCTTTTTTAGCCACCATAGACCTTTTTTCCTCACTTTTTGCTTTTTTCTTTTCTAGATTTGTTGTTATTTCTTATCATCTGGAATCTAACAACAAATCAACTTTTCTTTCTTCACCCATCACCGACAAACTACCTTCACTCCTTAATCCCGACCCTCAACCTAAGTGTTTTTTACTCTTAGTATGACTAAAATGTTGAATTCAAACAAAGTTAATCCGATTAGTAGCTCAAATCCTCAACCCAAAACCAGATATAGTAATATCACGAAAGTAATCTTCTTTCCAAACAGTATTGATCATGTAGAAGAAGTTTCGAATGGTTTTCAACGCAAAAAACCAGAAGCAACTACACCTCGGAATCAAAGTATTGAAGTTCACACACCGGTAAACACTCTGATTCAAGTTGTAGCTGAGACGCCGGTGGAAAAAGTCATGAATAAGCCTATCATGTGGTCAACTCTCTTAAAAAAGGAGTTGATAAAGCCTTCAAGCTCAATTTTCACTCGCCAGAAAAACAGGGAGGTTAGAAAGTTATCAAACCACCTAGAGATGTTTTTGAAGAAGGAGATGAACAATGGGTTAACTGCCTAATTGGGGTGTGGGGATAGGTAAACCCACCCCAAACTCGCCCCATTGACATCCCTAGCTATTACTCAAGGTCTTGTGTTGAATTGTGCTAGAGATTTATTTTTGAGAAAAAGAAGAAAGGAGATCACACCTTTCTTTCCAAGATAATAGCTCTGCAACTTCTTTGCTCACTCCATCCATGAAAGGCGCTCTATGTAGTTGTCACCTCAGCACCGGTGAGTTCCTCTCGTTGGTTGGATAAATCCATAGAAGATAATTTCATATCTTCAAGATCGGGTAACTTCTTGTCGTGCTTGGATCTGATTTTGGTTGATTTAATACCTATATGCAAGCTAAAGATACTATCCTTCATGAATTTGATGAAGAAACTAAGTCATTTTTAGGCAAAGCATGAGATCAATTATTTGTACACCCAAGTGTTTGTTACTAACCTCCAAACATTCCTTGGGAGAAATTAGATCTTTCAAGAGTAATAGTGATCACATTTACATCTCTTATGAAACAACATATCCATCAAAGAATCTGGTAGATTTAGAGCGTGAAATGACCACTCAAGAACCCATGCACACTTCTGGGAACTTAGTCACCGATGGGATAAGTTTGGGGGCAATTCACTCGGAAATGATGCTAGAAACTAAGGAGGACTACAAGAGTATTCTACTAAACAATAGAAAACCTTTGGTAGGTATGGAACCCTAATATTTTGAACCTATTGAAGGACAAAAGTTGTAATTACTAGTTAGTGATGTCTTGACGGTAGAACAATCCTTTGGATTTTCCTTAATTGGCTATGTGGCAGGAGTTAAGAACCCGAACATGGTTCACATTCAAGGAACTGTAAAGCGTTGGGGAATGGTTTGTGAAGTTTGCAAGCACCCTATTCGATGGATCGTTTTTACTTTTGAAAATGATGTTGATTGAAAACTTATTCTATCTAAGGGCGATTATTCATCCTATGGTAAAATGCTCTTACTTTCCGAAATTCTGGATTTTTTTTACTTTAGAAAACTTAAAATCTCCAAGGTACGTGCTTTGATTATCAATCGAAATTTTTCGAACAAAATCGCACTAGCCTTGGAATTGCTAAGATCGCTTCTCAAGTTGGGAAGCCTATTCGTATCGATGGGGTTACTTTTATTAGTAAGTATATTTTATGTGCTCAAGTATTGATTGATACTAATTTGAACACGGAAAGAAAGGATTGTATTAAGGGTGCTTCGCCTAAGGGAAAGAGCTTTGAGCTTATGGTGGAATATGAGAATTTTTCCATTTGTTGTTCGAAGTGTAAATCATTTGGTCATTCCGAAGCTAATGCTATGTTTGGATTCAATTTATTAAAGGAAAAGAAATGAAATAAAAGGATTTAAAAATCTTTTCTATTGTTTGGATTGATTTTTTTATTAACAGAAAGGAATCGAGATGATTGAATATTCCTTTCAAAACCTCTAAAATTATAAGGGTTATAATCCTTCCATTTTGGAGTCATAATGAAAGAAAGGAAACTTTTGTTTTTATAATGACATAAATGACCTTTTAATTATTATATAATTCTTATATGGGTATTCAATTAATATAAAACTCTTCATATTTCAATATTAATAATCTGTATAGTTAAGAAGGTTTCATACACTTTTTCAATATCTTCTTTGCTTCATATCAAGTACGTCTTTTTTTATGTTTATTTTTAAATTATTTATTAATTGTGTTATTATAGAAATCGTTTATCATATAAATTTTGTTTTTTATTTACTAATTTTCGGAATTCGTATTAAAAACTTGTATAAATTTAAGAATAATATTTACTGATTTTCATGTTAATGTATAGATTATTTGACATTCAGTAATGTTCTTAAATTTGTTATATATTTATTAAATAGTTAATTTATGTGCCTGTAAAACAATGAGAGTGTGTAAATATCTTACTTCTGAACTGAAATTTTGGGATATATAATATATTTATTCAGTCCAGTATATTGGTAACATGATTTGAGTGATTGAAGAGGAAGAAGATATATACTAACAAAAATAAAAGTAGATTGACCACATATAAATTATATTGAACATCCATAAAAAGTTTTTACAACGATATATTTAAGTAGTCTAATATATTGATAACATGGTTTTGATCTTTGCAATTTTGTTTGCCGGTAGTATATATTGTTTACCACTAGAGATGGAGTCATTTTGATGCAAATCTTCCAAGGAAAAGATTGTGGAGCTGGGCTAGCTTATTCAAAGGTCCTCAATTCATAAAACAACATGCGATTTGACACATTGAAAATGGACTCAATACTAATATCTGGGATCACAAATGGATTAAAGGTAATTTTACCTTGGACAAACCCATTAATTGTCAATTTGAGAGGGTGGCTCATTTATGTTGGCATATAGCCTCCCTAATTAGGTGTTTTAATGTGACAAATCCTCTTGTGTTTAGTGTGCTATTTTCTCTTGTTATTAACATTCTTTCTTGCACTATATTTCATCAAAAAGCTCTTTCATATTTTTGTTGTTTAAACTTAATTGTTTTATCTTAGAATCTTATTCTCATACAAATGCTATTAACCATATCTCTTTGTTATTGAGAATTTTCCTTAGTGTTCAAACTTCAAAGATTCTTAGAATATTGTTTACAACAACTTTCATGAAGAGGTATTATTGATCAAAGTCATTTCCTTCAAAGTTTACTAGGCGCGGTACACCGCTACGGTATACCGGACCAAGCGCGGACCAGGGCGCGGTATAGAGGACTAGCCCGACCAGTAAGCAAGAAAATTAAACACTGAAGCGCGGTACACCGCTGCGGTATACCGCAAAGAAGGGTTTTCTGCACAAAAGCCAAGTCATAAGAAATATATCCGTTGGGAGATTAATAGATCCGTTAGACTCAAACCTTATGACCGTTGGGAGCCATTTTCTTCTATAAATTGAAGCTATTTCAAGGCTACAACTACACCAACTAATTACAAACATTAAAGGGCTTAATTGCTATCATTCAAGAAGGTGTCAAGTGCTATAAAAAGTCAAATTCAATCTTAGTGTGCTTATTAATCCTTACAAGGAGTTAATCAATTAAGCCACAAGGTTCTATCCACTCAAGAAGGAGTATACAAGCTTATAGTCATATCCACTCTTTAGGAGTTTTAGAAACAAGCTTTAATTAGCAAACCTTTAAACACTTTGTTGCTATCCTCTTAAGTCTAGGTCTTGTAATAGATAGATTAAGAGAGAATTCAAGTATAGGGAGTATACTTGGTGTCCTTGTGTTGTGATTACGCAAGTGGTGTGTCCTTCGTGTTATCGAAGAGTTTGTAAAGGTTATTGTGTTCTCGACCCGGTTAAGAGAGACACGGGAGCTTAGTGAAAAGCTTGAAATCCTAAGGAGGCTTCCTTAGGTAGTGGATGTAGGGAAACCGAACCACTATAAATCGTGTGTATCTTTCTATCCCTACTCTCTTACTTTCCGCACTCTATATGTTTGATTATATGCTTGCATGAATTGTTTATCTAGTATATCTAACATATAGTCTTCTAGAGTAGTTTAAGATATTGGATTAGCTTTTCATTAGTTATACTTTTATATCAAACCTTAATCTTTACATTGCATGATCCTATAAGTGTTTGATTTATATTAGTTGACTTAGAAGTTTTCTCTTAAACTTATTATTGTCCAAAAGATTTTAATTAGGCATTATCTTATTAGTAATCCTATTCACCCCCCCTCTAGGACTTTCAATTGGTATCAGAGCCTAACTCTACGTGAATAGCTTAATCGTTAGTAGAGTAAACGATATGGAATTTAATCTTTTGGAAAGTTCGTCTTCTACACGACCTCCACTTTTTGTAGGAACTTACTATTTCGCTTGGAGAACAAAAATGGAGGAATTTATCAAAAACGAAGATCCCGATCAATGGAGAATTGTAAAAGAAGGTCCATTTATCCCTTATAAAGAAGAGTTAAATGAAGAAGGAGTTCTCAAGCTAAGTCAAGAAGAAAAAGATTTTGATGAACTCACCATTGAGGAAAAGGCTAAGCTCACTCAAAATGCAAAACCAATGTACACTCTCATTCGTGGAATTTCCGAAGAAATATTCACAAAAATGTTAGATTGTAAAACCGCAAAAGAGCTTTGGAATCGTTTGGAGTTTATATATGGAATTGTCAAAAACAATGAAGAAGAAGAAGTCTCAATCCATAATGAATCTCAAAACGATTTTAAACCTAATCATGAGGTAGCACTTTATCCTAACTCTTTGTCTCTTCCTTATAATTATTGTGATATTAGACAAATTTCATCCCTCCTCAAAATCCTTGACTCTCAAATCCATTTAAATAATCTTATGTTAAAAAAGGGTAATATTGAGCCAAAGAAGTGTTTTAAATGTTTTATTACCTTGGATGATATTCTTGGCAATACTAAAAACCCATGTTTTGAAAACATTTTTATCTTTAACAAATGGAAACATCCTTTGAAGAAAAATATAGAAGGTTTTAAAAAATTGGATGAAGCTTTTTCCCTTGCTCTTGATGCTTTAAAAAATCATCCTTTCTCAAATGTCACTCCTTTTGATCCAAATGATTTTTTCAAAGAAAAGTTATATGTTAGTGATAATTTGGATATTGGAGAAAATGGGGAAACTTCTTGTTCAAAACCTCTACATGGGTACTCTATTCAAAAAGGAAGTTATTGCAACTATTGTGGTAAACCCGGTCATCATGCTTCTACATGTCATTACCATGAACAACTTATTAGTGGTTCTTTGATACCTTCATGGGAAAAACCAATATGGATCGTGACAAATGCTAACAACATTTCCGGATCCATTCCACCTCGGTTACCATAGTAATATGCATTGAAGGTGTTGAGCGTCAAGAAAATGGAATTTCATGCAATAGGACGTTCAAACCTCATAAAAGGAAAATACGGTGAAATTCTTTCCTCTCTTGTGTTTTTGTTTATGTTTTTATTGTGTTTTATGTGTTTTATCAACTTGTGATGCTATCTTGAAGTTCTTGACCTTTTTCATGCTTTAGTTTTGCTTTATTCTTGCATAGGGTCTTTTTGCACTTTTAGAAAACTTAGGGTCTTTTGTGAAATCAACTGTTATATGCGTTTTTAGCTTCTCCTTGGCTTTTCTTTTCAAAACAAAGTTGCTTAAAATTATTTTATATCATTCCGAGTCTTTTGGGGAAGTTTCGATTGTGTTTCGGGAATATTTTCATTGTGCAAAACGAGGCCTTGTGCGGTGCACCGGACGAATCCCGCGGTACACCGCACGTAAGGGTTTTGACTGTTTTAAAGACCCGTTTTTCTGCAAATCTTCTTCATTCTTTCAAAACTCCTTCTCCTCTCCTCCTCTTTGGCGATTTCCGGCCACCCACCTCCGGTTCCACCACCAAAAACACCCTCCTTCACCACTAAATATCACTCCTACTTCATTACCCATCTCATTACTCACCATGGTTAGAACAAAATCAATTGCTAACAAGAAAAAGGCTTCCACCGGAGCCTCCTCAAGCCGCCAACGTGAACCTTCTCCGGCGAAGTCACCATCACCACCACCACCACCACTTCGGCCATTCGATGTTCTACCGGGAAGAACAATTTGCCCTTCGGCCTTTCCCTCGGGTGATGATTCTATATTTAAACTATTTTCATTTCAACAATTTCATCACATATTTGCTTTTTCGGGTAGTCATTTGGCAACCGGGTTAATCGAAGATTTTTATACGAATTTTGAATTCAATCATGCTAATATTTCGGTTAAATCAATTGTATCGGGTACCGTTATTCGTTTAAAATTGAATGCTTTGTGTTCTAAATTTGATGTACCCTCGGATGGTTTTAGCGGGTTTTGGTCGAGTGGTTGGGATAATTCAAATATAGATATTGTTGCTCAAAATGAAGTGAATGAGTTCGTTAATAGTAGAATGGTTATTACGGATGGAAATTGGAATATTCGTAACTTTGACCCGGAATTTATCGTGGCCCACAAATTTCTTATCTCGGCCGTTATTCCGAAAGATAAGCATGATGCCAAGCTTATCCCATATGAAGCTTATCTTTTATTCTTGATCTTCTCCAAACAACCTATAAACATCATTGCTATTATGCTAAAATGGATGAATCACGCTCGTGCCTCTCGGGATAAAGTCCCTTACGGTATATTTCTATCCAAAATCTTTGAGTTAAATGGTATTTCTCTTGGAGGAACTAATGTGAAACCAATGAATAAGTCATGGAACTTCGATTATCTCACGATTCTTAGGATGAAATTTGTTATTTATAACAACACATATGTTTCGGTCTCGACTATTAATCGTATCACGGATGATAATATTCGTAATCGCATTCTTGGAGCTAAAAGCGAAACCGATGGTCCGGAACTTGAGACTCTTATTTTAGTAGATAACCCGGATCAACAAAACCCAAATCCAAATGAGCCCACTCCTAGCCAACCCATCAATGTTAATCCTCCTAATCCATCCGGTTTCGAAAGTGCTATGTCTCGGTTTATGGATTATATAGGTAGAAAATTTGTGGCTTTGGAAGATAAAATAGAAAGTAAATTTGGAGTTTTGGAAGAAAAGATTGGGAATCTTGCGAATGAGCTCTCATGTATAAGAAGTGATGTTTCTTGCATTCGTGATGATATTGGAAATGGTAGTAGATCTAGGAGCCGCTCTCCTCGTAATTATCGTTAGTTCGTATTGATTTGGTGATTGGTGCTTGGTGTTTGGTGGTGGTATTCATAATCTTTCTTAGTGGTTTATGAGTCGTTAATTGCTTATGTGGTTTTTTATTAAAACTTGTTTTATGGATGTTTATGCTTTTAAGTTTGGGTCCGTGTTTTGGACATCTAGGATATTACTATTATGGTTTTCTATGTTAGGATGCTAAAATGTTTTATTTGGTTAATTGGTTATTTAGTTGTGCTTTTATCTTGATTGTTGTTGCCTATCTTTGTTGATTTGATCTTTATGTTGCTAACATGATCTTTGATGTTATAGGTACTTCTTGATATTGCTTCTTAGTCCCTATAGTTCGCTCTCTATAGCATTGTTCCTAACAAGTTTGATATTTGCATTGTGGTCCCAAATAGATTTTTTCAAAATTGCGTTTAGACCCCAAAGTTTTGAAAAATACATCTTGACCCCTTGTTTTTCAAAAAATACATTTTACCCCTAAATTTTCTTCAAAATGTTTTCAAGTGTTCTTTTTAGGGTAAAATTGTCAATCAAACTTTTTCAAAATTAAAACAAAATCTATGCATTTTGTAAGGGGGAGACTTTGTTTAAAATTTTAAAAACTCACATGCTTTATCTATTCTTTTATTTCTTATTGCACTAATCATTTGTGTCTTTAGAAAGCATTTGAAATGAACATGTATCAATCAAGGAGTTGGTAAATATCTATCCTTAACTCTTGCTTTGCAATTATCTATCTTTGTGCATCTCTTTCTAAAAATCGTTTTTATCCAAAACTCTTGCACAATTGTTTAAATCTATTCACTCGAGTTGTCTTTGCTCTTCTACTCTTAGTTGTTTTTACCCCGTCTTTTTGATGAAGACAAAGGGGGAGAAATATTATGTGCACTAAAACTTTCAAAACTTGCACGTTTTAAACACTCACAAATGCTTTTCAAAACTTATGCTTATTGTGAGGGGGAGCTTTATTTCATTGTGCTTAAACCTTTATATCTTTCCTAAGGTGTTTTAGTGAAGGATTTGTCATCATCAAAAAGGGGGAGATTGTTGGCATATAGCCTCCCTAATTAGGTGTTTTAATGTGACAAATCCTCTTGTGTTTAGTGTGCTATTTTCTCTTGTTATTAACATTCTTTCTTGCACTATATTTCATCAAAAAGCTCTTTCATATTTTTGTTGTTTAAACTTAATTGTTTTATCTTAGAATCTTATTCTCATACAAATGCTATTAACCATATCTCTTTGTTATTGAGAATTTTCCTTAGTGTTCAAACTTCAAAGATTCTTAGAATATTGTTTACAACAACTTTCATGAAGAGGTATTATTGATCAAAGTCATTTCCTTCAAAGTTTACTAGGCGCGGTACACCGCTACGGTATACCGGACCAAGCGCGGACCAGGGCGCGGTATAGAGGACTAGCCCGACCAGTAAGCAAGAAAATTAAACACTGAAGCGCGGTACACCGCTGCGGTATACCGCAAAGAAGGGTTTTCTGCACAAAAGCCAAGTCATAAGAAATATATCCGTTGGGAGATTAATAGATCCGTTAGACTCAAACCTTATGACCGTTGGGAGCCATTTTCTTCTATAAATTGAAGCTATTTCAAGGCTACAACTACACCAACTAATTACAAACATTAAAGGGCTTAATTGCTATCATTCAAGAAGGTGTCAAGTGCTATAAAAAGTCAAATTCAATCTTAGTGTGCTTATTAATCCTTACAAGGAGTTAATCAATTAAGCCACAAGGTTCTATCCACTCAAGAAGGAGTATACAAGCTTATAGTCATATCCACTCTTTAGGAGTTTTAGAAACAAGCTTTAATTAGCAAACCTTTAAACACTTTGTTGCTATCCTCTTAAGTCTAGGTCTTGTAATAGATAGATTAAGAGAGAATTCAAGTATAGGGAGTATACTTGGTGTCCTTGTGTTGTGATTACGCAAGTGGTGTGTCCTTCGTGTTATCGAAGAGTTTGTAAAGGTTATTGTGTTCTCGACCCGGTTAAGAGAGACACGGGAGCTTAGTGAAAAGCTTGAAATCCTAAGGAGGCTTCCTTAGGTAGTGGATGTAGGGAAACCGAACCACTATAAATCGTGTGTATCTTTCTATCCCTACTCTCTTACTTTCCGCACTCTATATGTTTGATTATATGCTTGCATGAATTGTTTATCTAGTATATCTAACATATAGTCTTCTAGAGTAGTTTAAGATATTGGATTAGCTTTTCATTAGTTATACTTTTATATCAAACCTTAATCTTTACATTGCATGATCCTATAAGTGTTTGATTTATATTAGTTGACTTAGAAGTTTTCTCTTAAACTTATTATTGTCCAAAAGATTTTAATTAGGCATTATCTTATTAGTAATCCTATTCACCCCCCCTCTAGGACTTTCAATTTATTTGATAATAACACGACGAACTGGAATATGGTGACCCTCAATAAACTATTCCCTTCTAACATTGTTGGTGAAATTACTAAGATTCCTATTATGCTCCTTCACGAAGAGGATAAACTTATTTGGGCAGATGCTAAAGACGGGGTTTACTCTACCAAATTAGGATATCACAAGCTAGTAAATATGGATATTGCTAAAGAAGGCCAATCTTCTAAACAAGGGGAAGAAAATAATAGTTCTCTTTGGAACACAATTTGGAATTCTTGTGTTCCAACGAAAGTTAGGAACTTTGGATGGAAAATTTGCAATGGGGCTCCCCCAACTAGGAAAAATTTGAAATCCAGGAAATGTACTTTAGATGGGACTTGCAGTTGGTGGGAAGAAGGCCCTGAAGACATGGAACATTTATTCTTGAAGTGTCCTTTTAGTTTGGCATATTGGGCAAATTCCGCCATGCAAATTAAGGTTGATAAAAACTTTAAAGGTAATTTCTCGTCCTGGTTCCTTGAGACTATTGAAGCTTATAGTTTAAATGGTTGGAACAAAAAAGAGATTATGGCTTCTATCCTTTCAACTTGTTGGTTTATTTGGAAAGCCAAAATAAGAGGATTATTTGATAAGGTTGAATGGAATATTAAAGAAGTTAACTATAAGGATTCAAGTATGCTTAATGATTACTTTCAACCTAAGAATAGAAAGGACATTGTTAGAGGCGTTAAAGAGATAAACTGCGACTAGGAAAAAGAGATTAATAATCCACTTGTAATAGATGATTCTGATCTTCTGTGGACTTGTGATGCTTCTTTTTCTAAAGAGTGGGAACCAGCTGGCATAGCAGCTATTGGAGTTGATAAAAATGGCATTATTACTGAAAGAATTTCTAAGAGGTTTTGTATTGAAAGCCCGATTGTTGGTGAAAGTTGGGCTCTTCTACTTGCTCTGAGGAAATCAGCTTTCCTCAAGCATCGGAGTGTGTCTTTTTAATCCAACAACCTTGAACTAATTCAAGGAATATCTCAAGATTTGGTTCTTCAGTGGCAAATTTATTCTCTCATTGCCGAAATGAGGAACTGGCCTCTAAGTTTAAAGATTGGAAAGTGTGTCATATCAGTAGGAAATTTAACAGAACAGCGGATGCCCTTGCTAAATGCACGAGACGAAACATTAATCTGCACCAGTGGTATGACTTTACTATTTTAGGCGCTTATGCTTTTCTTAATCAAATGTGTAACTATTGTTAATTTTCCTTTATTGACAAAAAAAGAGATGGAGTCCTTTCAATTTGTTGACTCATTTGCAAGTTCAGCATATGGACTTATTCAAGAAGTTTTTTATGAGGATATGTGATTTTTTTGTCAGAACAATCAACTTCTCTAGTTTTTGTCATCTTGTTTATATTATATATTAAACTATTATTATTTTGGTTCGATGATCATTGTATATTCAATAATCTGAATTTGTTGGTAAATGTATGTAATATAAAAAGGGTATAAATGTATATTTAATTTAAAATAATCTTTTCCTTTCTATTCCATTTCTAATCTAAACAAAATTTGTTATAAACCGTAGCTTTCATTTTTTTGATAAATATATATGAAATCCAAACAAAATAATTCATTTATTTTCCTTTCCTTTAGTATTTATCCTTTCCTTTCTGAAAGAATTAATTAGATATTAAAAGCAAGAGGATTAATTAGGAATACCTCTTGAAAAGCAGCGGAATCCAAAACGATTGAGAACTAGATAATCTTGTGGCCGTGGATCTTCTTACTGGAAGAGAGACCTCTGTAATCACCACCTAAGAGCCTCCGATTAATTGATTTTTGTGTGTGAATATTTTTGCAGAGAAAAGAGAGATAAGTTTTATGCGTAGAATGATGATAAGATATTAGAATAGGAGTTGTCAGACTTCAAACTCCTATTTGAGGATTTAGTGGGTTAGTTATTTTTATCAGATAAGAACCAAAATAACCCACGTAAGATATATATAACTTATTAAATGTATTTTGAATTTTAAATTCAAACAAATAATTAGTAACTGAATTCTGGCGGACAAAGAAAATCAAATTAAATAAATATAATATATATTTATTTTATTTATTTCTTTCATTCTCCCACTCGCCATAATGAAGTTATATCTTATCCATAGAATCCATATCTCATTTCATCATATCTTCCCATATACACACCTGAATCAAAATATCATCATACTTGGCAAATAGGTCGTGCGACCAGCAAGCATACGAGCATACGTTACTAATAACCTGTTAGGGTACATAGTTGCTCAAAATAGTTTCATCCGTTACGTATCCTGCAGTACCCCAGACCAACAATATGTTGTATCATATTACAGTAACTCTGACCCCTTTTATATCACAACTTCTATGTGAAAAAGAGCTCACTGTCATTTCGTTTGTGTGTCTCACTATCATGTTATAGTCCGTATTGACTTACATGATCGGTTAACCTGCAAGCACACATTTGATACACAATTCTAGTCTTCCCTTTACACTTATATCCTTTTATATTGATTAGGTTGCTTTCCCAAACATACCCCATTAGACCGAATCACTCATGATCATTGGTAATGTGTTCAAAGTAGCATACACCTAATCAAAATATCAAGATATAGTCAAAAGTAATAAGGGCACAAATTAAAGGTATCACACAGTGAAGAAACAGGGATCAATTCTCCACTTCCTTTTGGTCGAAAGCACATGTGGTATGATACACATGTTATGGTATTATTCATATAACTCAAATTGTATGTCACAATTTTACAAATACCATACAGATATATAATTAGACAAGCCTCGTTGCCTAAGATGAATTCTTCGATCGATCAACCCTTCTATGAAATCAATCAAGCAATTCATATCTGGCTATTATAGACTAAGTAGATAGTGGGATTCTACTTCGATCATTATATAAGCTTAACATGGTTTATCCATGTTTATGATCTCATCTTAACATTCAGTTAAGGCGACTATCTTAACTCATTTTATCTTAAGGGTTCTTCACTGCTATGAGTTAGTCTCATCTTTGCGCACTTCTTATGCCAAAGGCGATTGCCCGTGTGACGGGGCCAATCTCAGTCTATAGGACATACATACTTACAAAATCACAAGCAATATATATAATACATATCAAACATGATATTATTAAAATAAACAGTTAAATAAACATACTAATGGAAATATATACATGAGTGCACATAAACTAGCAATAATTCATACATTATATCTTGCTTAATCCTATAGATCTAACATGATCCATGAATACATCCCTTGGGATAGCTTTTGTGAATGGATCGGCAAGCATATTGCGTGTGGGTATATATTGCAAAGTAACATCCTTTTGTGCAATTATATCTCTAACGAAGTTATACTTTATATCAATGTGTTTGGTCTTGCTGTGATATTTTGGATCTTTCACATAAGCCATTGCAGCTTGACTATCACAGTATATTGTTATTGGACTCCCACTATCACCAGAGAATCCTAAATGTTCAAAGAACCTTTTTAACCAAACAGCCTCCTGAACCGCAGCTGAGCATGCTACAAATTCAGCTTCCATCGTTGACAAAGCTACACAGGTTTGTTTCTTGCTACTCCACGAGATTGCGCAATTATTTAGCTAGAAAACATAACCTGAAGTGGATTTACGTCCATCTATATCACCAGCCCAATCGGCATCTGTATATCCTTCTAGACATAATTTATCTCCTCGAAAGCATAAGGCATGATCTTTAGTGCCTTTTAGATATCTCAATATCCTTTTCACAGCTTTCCAATGCTCTTGTCCAGGGTTCGATTGAAAACGACTAACTAAACCTACTGCATAACATATATCTGGTCTCGTGCACATCATAACATACATAAGACTACCAATGGCACTAGAATATGGTACTGTTGACATTTCCTGTCTTTCTTCTGTAGTACTAGGACACATGTCGAGAGTTAAGTTTATTCCCTTTGCTACAGGAGTGTCAATGGCATTGCACGTAGTCATACCAAAGCGCTCAAGTACATTCATGATGTAAGGTTCTTGAGATAGAGATAATAGTCTTCTAGACCTATCTCTATGAATCTTAACACAAAGAATATAATTTGCTTCTCCCATATCTTTCATATCGAATTGAGAAGCTAGCCACTCCTTGTTAGCTTGAATAAACTCTTTATCATTCCCAGCTAATAGGATGTCATCCACATATAGAGATAAAATTACGAAAATTTTCTTGGAACGTTTAATATAAACACAGTGGTCTTCACTTATCATCTCAAATCCATTTGACGAGATGACCTCATGAAATCTCAAATTCCACTGTCTCGAGACTTGCTTAAGACCATAGATTGATTTCAACAATCTACATACTTTATTCTCTTGATCTTTTGCAACGAAACCCGAGGGTTGTTCTATGAAAATTACCTCTTCTAAATCTCCATTTAGAAATGCAGTTTTAACATCCATTTGGTGCAACTCCAGATCGAGATGCGCCACAATAGCTAAAATAAGACGTATTGAGGTAAATCTAACAACAGGAGAGAAAGTTTCCTCAAAATCTATTCCTTCCCGTTGAGTATAGCCTTTCGCTACCAAGCGAGCTTTATACCTGTCAATGGAATTGTCAGGTTTCCTCTTTATTTTGAGAACCCATTTGTTCCCAATCGCTTTACGTCCTTTTGGGAGATCAACCAGTTCCCATACCTGGTTTTTCTTCATCGACTCCATTTCTTCTTCCATTGCTTTCCTCCATTCATTCTTAGCGGGACATGAGAGTGCTTCATTAACTGTTCGAGGTTCTTCTTCATCTTGTGGAGTTATCATAAAGACTTCTCCTTCGATTTCAAATCGGCGACGAGGAACTAAACCTCTAGCACTTCTCTTAAGTTGAGAATCTTGAGAAATAGGATTACTAGATGATGCAATGGTTTCTTCCGTCTCAAGATTTAGAGGAGTGTCCGTCTCTATTTCTTGAGTATGTGTTACCTCCTCAGGTGTCACATTTGTTTGCATATCATCTTCCTGAATCTCATTTAATTCACATAAAATGGAATTTCTGTCAACCTCACCTCTGCTAGGAAAATCATTCTCTAAGAATGTAACATCTCGTGACTCAATTTCTGTAAGACCCCCATCATTATGTTCACCAATAAACACATATCCTTTAGAGTGATCTGGGTATCTAATGAAGATACACTTCTTACCTCTTGGACCTAACTTCCCATACTTATGAGATAGATCATGAACATAGCCTGCCGACCCCCAAGGTCGCAAGTATGACAGATTAGGTTTCCTACCTGTCCATAGTTCATAAGGAGTTGATGGAATAGTCTTTGTGGGTACTCGGTTAAGTATATAACATGCGGTAAGCAAGGCATCTCCCCAATAAGATATTGGAAGATTTGCTTGTGCCATCATAGACCTAACCATTTCTAGGAGTGTTCTATTCCTCCTTTCAGCCACACCATTCTGTTGTGGTGTTCTAGGAATTGTAAGTTGCCTTACTATCCCTTTTTCATCACACAGTTCTTTAAACTGATCAGATAGATATTCACGTCCTCGATCTGTTCTTAGGTTTTTTACCTTCCTCTCTAACTGATTTTCCACTTCATTGATAAATGTAATAAAACATTTCAATGCTTCGGATTTGTGAGAAATCAGGTAGACATAACCAAACCTAGTGAAATCATCTATGAAAGTGATGAAATAACGTTCCCCGCGTCTAGTTTGAACACTCATTGGGCCACAGATGTCTGAATGAATTACTTGTAATGGGTACTCGACTCGTTTAGCCTTTCCAAATGGTTTTCGTTTTGCTTTACCTGCTAGACAATTTTCACAAGTTGGCAAGTTGACTTTAGTCAATGAACCCAAAAAGTTCGCCTTAGCCAACAAATTCATACGGTCTTGTCCAATATGACCTAATCTAGCATGCCATACATTTTCTTCTACATTAGAATTACTAGAAGAAGAAGTATTAGTAGAAAAGCAACTACTTACATAATAACTATTAAACGAGTTATCATCATCTAGTACAATTAAACCATGCGAAATAAAACCAGAACCATAATACTTAGTCGTCATAATAGATATCTACTTGTTTGTTATGAAAATGCAAATTAAAACCTAATCCTAGAAGAACAGTGACCGAGACTAAGTTCCGTCGAATGTCAGGTGCGTAAAGTACATCATGCAGGTACAAGGTTTGACCACCTCGCAAGTTCAACTTGCAAATGCCAAATCCTTTGACTTCAACCTTATTGTTGTCTCCTACATAGATCCACCTTGATCCCTCTGGAATCCGACGGTACTCTACATATGCCTCTCGGTCTTTGGCTACATGGTCTGTCGCTCCTGAGTCCACAGTCCACAAAGGATTAGAATCAGCAAGCAATACAGTACTGGTAACATAAGTAAAATTACAAGAAGTAAATGACATTGCTACCTTTCTGGGCTCGCTACACTCGCGAGCGAAGTGACCCAGTTTGTCACAGTTAAAGCATTTCAACTTACTCTTGTCTTTCTTCTTACGGAAACGTTTTCCGTTATTGTTACCACCTTTCTTGTTCTTCTTGGAAACATGCTCATTTCCGTTCTTCTTCCCATTGTTCTTGCGCTTATTGCCAGAAACTTTGTGGGAACTTGACTCAGCAACATAAGCCTGGCCCTGAGGCTTAATTGCATCTAGACGTTCATCTTCCAATGTCACATGACGAGCAGCATCATCAAAGGTTTTGATGTTGTCATTGTGAGTCAAGTTTATCTTCAAATGCTCCCAGTTATTTGGAAGAGATCGGATCACAGCTTGAACATGTTGTTCATCAGTAAGGTTATGACCTGCATTCTTAAGTTCCCTAATCATGTTAGACATCTCTCGGAGATGCTGTTGCATGGTTTGATTAGGCTTCTTCTTGCAAGTGTCAAACTTAATGGTCAATTGACGCAACTTTGTCACAGTCGTACCCCCATACTTCTCATTAAGAGCATTCCACATCTCGTGAGCAGTGAGGTATCGTTGACATTCATAGACAAGATCGTCATTCATGGAGCCTATCAAGATGCCTCTTGCAGTGGAATCTTTCTTTTTCCACTTCTCATAAGCCTCCATGTCTCTTCTGTTTTGAGCTGTGTTGCCTTCCTCAGGCTGAGCCATGATGTTGTTAACAGCCTCAAGAACATCTTGCTCTTCTAGAACATAGTGTATCTTGAGCTTCCAAAGGTTATAGTTCTCACCATTCATCTTTTCTCCTTTGTTGATATCAACAATGATGGTTTTCGATGCCATTTTCTCTATAAAGTAAGAGATTTCCATTAATAACATACATTTATTTAACAACTTTAAGCTATTAATGCAAATGGAATGAATAACAAAGATAACAAAATAAGTGATAAAGAAAGTTCACTATGTTCCCAATCATGAATCACTATATTTTGTTTGTCTTAATCATTCAATCAAAATCATTAACCGCAAAATAAGTTCTTCAAGAACTCCCACTTACTCTAACATAAATAGAGCGATATTGTATGAAAATTAAACAACTAAAGCATAAAAGCAAAGAGAAATAGTTGAATTCATACATAACTAGAAAAAACATGTTCAATAAAGAAAATACTGAATCAAAAGGATAAAAGCAACTAATGTAACTTCTAACAAACATGGAATAAAAAAACATTGAAGAAAACAACCTACTTAAGCAAACTACCTACTGCAAGTTCAACTAGCAAACACCTTTCATATCCAATATCTTAACTTAGGGATCGACTCCTCAAATCTCACTTCCTCATATTTTCCAATCGGAAAATATCTATCAAGATTAGTGGTTGGATAATGCATACCACAACCGCATTGTTCCGACCTTATGGAACTATTGAAGTGCTTCCATAAGTGAGATTCAGTCAAAACATACACAAGCCACTTATATGTATCACCTCTTCCATGAACATGGTTAGCTGGAAACTTATCCTCCCATAGGATATCTAAATCCCTACGCAACTCTCTCGGCAATGTATTACGAAAGACTACCACCATGCAATCATCACAACATAAGCCATCCTCACCCCAATCTATGACATTCTGAATCAACCTATTGACAATTGCCACGTGTTGAATTAGAGTGTGGTGAGGTTTCTTCCTATAATGGAGAGCTTGGATACTGTTCCTCAAAGTTTGTTTTTGTTCTGGTGTCCTTGCTCGACGTGGTGTATGAACCCTTAGTGGTCCATTTGGATTTCTTACGTTTCAATGAAGAATTCGGTAATCTCTTAATAGGCGGAGCCTTGATTCCCGTGATCCCCTGGATCGTGTTACCATCATTTACTACATATAGAAAAATAAGAACAATAAAAATTACACCAAATTCGATTAGGAAACAAGAAAAAAAAACAGAATACAACATGTTTCCAGAAACTATATTCATCAATAATAAGTTAAGGCAGTGAAATTGGTAAGGCTACATGTCATTGGTATGAACTGCCTACTTTCGACAAAACAACAAAAAACTTTTTCTGTCACTCACATAATATAATATATATATATAATGATCAACCTTATTCATATGGTATCATTATAATTGTTAACTACTAATACAGTAGCAAAAAGAAATCGACAGAAAAATATAATTGTTTTCTTTTTTAAAAAAAAAATTTAAACCTAATAAAAACTTTCATGCTCTGATACCAATTGAAAGAATTAATTAGATATTAAAAGCAAGAGGATTAATTAGGAATACCTCTTGAAAAGCAGCGGAATCCAAAACGATTGAGAACTAGATAATCTTGTGGCCGTGGATCTTCTTACTGGAAGAGAGACCTCTGTAATCACCACCTAAGAGCCTCCGATTAATTGATTTTTGTGTGTGAATATTTTTGCAGAGAAAAGAGAGATAAGTTTTATGCGTAGAATGATGATAAGATATTAGAATAGGAGTTGTCAGACTTCAAACTCCTATTTGAGGATTTAGTGGGTTAGTTATTTTTATCAGATAAGAACCAAAATAACCCACGTAAGATATATATAACTTATTAAATGTATTTTGAATTTTAAATTCAAACAAATAATTAGTAACTGAATTCTGGCGGACAAAGAAAATCAAATTAAATAAATATAATATATATTTATTTTATTTATTTCTTTCACTTTCCTTTAATAAATTGAATTGTTTGATATCCTGGAAAGGAAACACATTTTCTAAAACACGTGTATCCAATATTGAGTCTTCAAGAAAAACCCTAAACAACTATTCAAATATACAACACAAGTTTTCCCATCTTGTCTCGACTTGAAACTTCATTCTTTGTGGGAGCTCCGTAGAAAAATGAGCCCGGAGTGCAACTCCTAGGGCAAGAAGAGATATATTCCTATAAGTTTTCCTTGCAGCCGAAGCATGTGACATATGAAAGTGAGTGTACTGGTGAGATTTATGGAGATTACTTTAATCAGAATAGTGCGAAAACTCCAAAGGAGCTCCCAGCTTGTACTTGCACTACAACTCGGCCAAAACAGCTACAGTCCCACAATAATAAGAATATATCTCTTCTTGCCCACAAATCTTATCGTTCGTTCTATGCCCTCCGAAAATGTTGGTATGATTGTTACGACATATACGAAGGGCTCATCCCATAACTAACAGGGATAATTAAACTTTTCAGAAAGAAGAATATTGATTTTATGGCTATTTTGATTTCTGTGCTACATAGGTGTAAATATTTGGATAATTGCATCAAAGAATGTTGATAGTGTAGGATCCAAAATAAAGTTGAAGTTGATGTCCTTAAACTTACTCCTCAAATTGTTCATTGTAAAATGGTATATAAGATAACATATATTAATTTTTATACGTCTTTTATTTATGTTTTAAATGATAAAGAGAAGAGACTTATAAAAAGAGTTGGTGATCATGCTACTTTTAACACACCAGTTTTTCCTTGATGATTTTAACAATATATTAAATTGTGAAGATAGAAAAATTAAAGAGTTGTAACTATGTGAGTTTAGAGGATATTCAAAATTCCGGTCAATTAGTTACGTGAGTTAACAATCACACAGCACTCGAAAGTAGTATGTGCATGGAAAGTTCTTCAAAAATCAAGTGTCTTAGATCATTCACCATAATCATTGTAATTCATTTTGTAATGTCACGACAATTATCCTATTTTGTTTCTTTAATATGTCGATGGAACCTAAAGATTATGGTGATATGTATGGAACAAAGCTCAGGGTGGATATACGAAGCAATATTGAAGTGCTTGAAGTCAGATTTGAAGTGCTTGAAGTCGGATTTTATGTGCTTGAATCAAATATTTACATGGAAATCATTCTTCTCAGAAGAATCAAAATCTTAATCTTAAGATCTGAAACCTTAATCCTCTCATATCAAAAGTGATTCTAGATTTAATTGTCTTGAAGGATCCAAAATATTAATCTTTTGTTAGAATTCAAAATCTTATTAAGCCATTCAGAATATTAAGCCATTCAGAATTTGGTCACAGTTCTCAACAATCAACTATTCTCCCATCTTACTTAACATATTTACTCACTTTTATTTCTCTCTTTAGATATCGCTACTCTAAAAATCTTAATGAAGTATATGACACATCTATGAAATGTAATCATTTTGATTATTTTTATACAATTGAATATAAAGAAAAATAGTGACTTCACTTTTTGTTTATAAAAAGTGAAAACATATAAAATTTGGTTAAAACTTCCAAATGTATTTTGGAAAGTAAACTTAATTTTGAAAATGATAAAAGAGAATGATCAGATAGAGCTAATACATGATAAATAGCTAGCATATCAGCTGTCAAAATTGTAGTAAATTCACATCATCTCATTCTCTAATCAAATATTGACAAGTAGATCTATTAGAAAAAATAATCAAACACTGTGTTACTAAAAAAACAAAGAGTCTCAGACATCCAAGGAAGGAAAAAGCAGCATTAGCTCTCAAGCCTGGCGAAGGCGAAAGCTCTTAGTCGGCAACTGCGAATGTTCTTGAGAAACAAGCCTTAGATTTATCATCATCGACACATCACAATATTAATTAAAACAAATATTCAACAAATTACAAATATTAATCTAAGAGAAGATCAGACTAGCTTTCTAGACTGCATTATCCATCAAAAAGCAACTAAATACATTTAGCTGCTCAGAGCCCAGTGCGATCATCATTTCCAAATCTCAAACCAGTTTAAAATAAATACTAAAACATAATAAAATAGAAAAATAATATAATTCGACAAATAATCCTCAGAATGAAAGCTTACATTTGACATCAAATTAGACAATCAGGTCTCAAAGATATTCATGCCATCATAGGAATTAACCGCCATTGAAAAGAAAAACGTGAAAAAATGAAGATTTAGCAGGATTATGTTCATTTTAATATCTTAAACCAGATTAAAAAAATACTAAATTATAATAAAATAGTAAAAAATTATA
This sequence comes from Nemophila menziesii, assembly GCA_029959085.1. Taxonomy (NCBI): domain Eukaryota; kingdom Viridiplantae; phylum Streptophyta; class Magnoliopsida; order Boraginales; family Hydrophyllaceae; genus Nemophila; species Nemophila menziesii. The sequence goes on along the minus strand of JARWIR010000038.1, from coordinate 3,789,401 downwards.
AGAATTGGGCAAATTATCCTCAGAATAAAAGCTTATACTTGACATCAAATTACAATCAGGTCTCAAAGATATTCATGCCATCATAGGAATTATCCACCATTGAAAAAAAAGAAATAATATTAATAAGAAATACAGATTTAGCAGGATCTTATTCACTGCGCCTGGTGTATAAACACAAAGGCGGAGCGACTCAACGACCTTGCATCGTTTCTATGCCTCTCATCGTATTATAGATTCATGGAAGAAACCTTGTAAATTAAGTGAATTAAAAGGCTTACCAACAAGAGGTAATTCATACAACCACTTCACTATTAATATACAAAAACACAGCCAGAAAACACACAAAAAGGTATAAATGAACGAAAGAATGAATGAGGGAGATATGAGGGTTTGATAAATTCGTTCACGGCTTCGGCTTAAATATTGGCAGATGGGACTAAGGGTTTCGTAGAGCAATGGGCCGTTAATGTATAAGGCCGGCCCGTATACTTCAAAACAACCAACTCCTTTACTATATAAATTATTATTTGTAAGCCCAGTAGTATATGTTTTAGGCTAATAGGGAGGTTGATGGAAAAAGTTGCAATTTATCATCCTTCTATTATGAATTATGATAGAAGGTAGAACAAGAAGTTAAAAGAGATTACTTTTTTTGGACTATATTTGGTTTGAAAAAATTTATTCTTTAAAAAAATTCTCTCTCTTGAGCTGCTAGCGAAGATAATATCGTTCGTTCTTCTCCCACATATCCAATATGGTGGAGCCGCCGATAAGAAAGTCGTCAGCCACCGAGCCGGCTAGAGACCAAGCAAGTGACGTTATGGTAGTGGACACCGCCACGAATAACGAGTTAGATAACGAGCAATTTGAAAGTCCTAGAGGGGGTGAATAGGATACTAATAAGAGTAATACCTAATTAAACATCTTTTGGACAATTATATATTTAAAGAAAAAATTCTAAGTCAATATATATATATATATACACATACCAAACTTCAAAGGGATCATGCATTGGTGTAACTAGGTTTGATATAAATAAAAGACGAACAATCAAAATACGATAAGTAAAGAGGTAAGGGATAGAAAGTACACAACTATGAATAGTGGTTCGGTTATCCCTACTCCACAACCTTAGGATGCCAAATTGGGATTTTAAAGCTTCTTAACTAAGCTTATGTGTCTCTCTTAACTCGTGTGGGAACACAATACCCTTACAACCACTTCGATTACCATGAAGTCAATCTTGTGCTATCGCAACACAAGGAAACTGAGCGTACGCCCTTACTCTCACTCTCTCTTAATCTATCTATTACAAAGACTAGATCTAAGAGGATAAAAATAAGTGTTTTATTGGTTGATGTACTTTTCTAAGAACTCCTAAAGAGTGGATAGAACTTTAAGCTTCGAACTCCTCTTGAGTGGATTTGACTTGAATGCTTCTTGAATTAAACTCCTTGATTGAGTAAATTAGACAAGTTGAATGATCAAGCTTAGATGGATAAACTTTGATAGCTTCAGACCTCTTTGATTGATGTATAAACTTGTAATAATTGAATTCAAAAGAGGTGAAGAATTGCACATCATTAAACTCCCTTTTATAGACAACTTTCTGCCCTCTGGCCGGTATTGCCGGTCCGGTTTGTCTTCTAGCCCAACGGTAGAATCCAACGTGGCATGTGACCGTTGGGCAACGGCTCACTTTATCGGTATGCTGGTCCTGGAGCCAGTATGCTGGTCCGGCTCAATGAAAATACCTTGGAAAATAATGTTAATTCATGGAAAATATACATTTAGATATGACAAGTGTAATGCATTATTTCATGGATGTTTAAAACATGATTTGGCAATATTAAAACAAGATTTAAAGGACGTTATGCCAACACAATTCCCTTCTCTTATGGCTGCCCTAGAAAATAACAGACTAAACAAGCGCGCACTGGGGGACTGAATTGTCGGCCCAAGGTAGCTTGCCGAAGAATTCTTTGATTGCCTACCCACTACAGAACTCTCCAGGGAGGACTAGTGGCTGGCACATGGATTTAACAGGTAACAATGTCCTTATATCCGCTATTTTTTATTTTAATAAGAATGGAAATTTTAAATTCACTAGTGATGAAGAAAGGGACTTTACTTCGCACATTATAAATGACGAGTTCATTGAAAATTGCGATTACCCTTAGGTAGTTAGGTTAATGGAGGAAATTATCGAATGAATTAATTTGTGGAAAAAATACTGGAGTCATCCGTTTATTGGGTTAGAAGGTGGGGTATAATTATTTGGCGGCGAAGTCAAGACAAATTTGGAGCCCGAAGGGCTTATTCGAACTGGTGGATGTTGGTCATGGTTATTTCATGGTAAAAATTTCCAGTCAGAACAATTTAAACTTTGCTCTAAGGGCGACCGAAGGATGATTCTGGATCATTATTTGGTGGTGCGAGAATGGACACCAGAATTCAGACCTCATGAGGCTCCTATTACTTTACTACTATTACAGCGTGCTTTCGAATATCGAAGGTGGGGATGCAAAACTATACCTCACGAATTTTAAGGAAATGGGCAACATCATTGACAAGACGGTGAGAATTGATCCATTAACAAAAATCATGAAAAGAGGGAACTATGCGTGACTAGTTGTAGAACTTGACCTGGATAAACCACTAGTTTTGAATATACACATTAGGGGTGAGATATGCAAGGCCGGGTATGAAGGATTACACATAATATGTTTTGAATATGGTAGGTTTGGTCACCAGATATATAAGTGCTCAAAGAATTGTGTTAATGGGCCCTCAAACGCCTTACGTTTACAAAATCAAGCATTAGCAATCACTATTGTACCGGTTCAGAATATAGAGGAACAACCTTTCTTTGGTGAATGGCTGACAACCGAAAGAGGAAATAATAGATTCAAAACACAGATTCAAGGTTTGAATTTGTGAAATGTTGGAAAAACAGAATGAATAATGGCATTGGAACGAGATTTGATGCGCTTTTTATCGACGACAATGAAGGAATTACAACAAGTGGTTGGGATCGTTACCAACCAAAAAGGTCTCGGAAAAAGCAAGTCGTAAGGAAAGTGATTGGACCTTAAGGAGGCAAAACCAAGGAGCCTCGAGGGGAGAGTTTCGGTCATAAGGCCATTGTGAATACGTATTTTGAGAATGAGAGAAAACTAGATGTAAGTGGAGTTAAAGAAAGAGAGAATATGGGTGGGACGGGTCTTGGTCTGATGAGGTTTCGAGCGGGTGAGGATAGGGCTAATGGAGTACAACATTAGATGGTCAGTTGTGGTAAGAGAAATGGCGAGGCAGGGCCTCTTGTGAACATTGGAAAAGTCCATGGGCCAAGAAGAGTGAAGGAATTGTGCTGGCCGAAAAAACAGAAGGTTTACCTACCCCTGGTGGGGTGCACATTAATATAGGGGTAGAAGTGAACATTTTTAAAGATAAGGGGATAGGTCGAAATCACCTACCAGAAAAATCCAGTAGCATCCCAGAGAATAAGCGAACAACAGCTTGGAATTTTGGTGGTGACTTGGTGAACTGTTCAGAAGTGGATCTGGGACCTAATACACCAGCAACCCAAAGCGGACTTGGGCCAGCCCTGACATTTCGGGGGCCTTAAGCGAATTCACAAAATGGGTCCCTCTATATAAATAAAAATATTATTACAACTATTATGGTGGTTTTGAACTCTAGATCTCACGAAAGAAAATATACAATATTACCACCAAACTAACAATACTACTTGTTTATGATTATTTAAATTAAGTAATTGGTTTTTAGTATTATTTTATTTATAATTTATTTCTCTCTCTTCCTATTATATCTCATATAGTAATTCAATTATAAATAAAGATAATACTAAAAACCAGTTACTTAATTGTGATTGGAGTTAATAGATTAAGTAACTTAGTATAGGATTCAAGTTAGGAGATGGTCCATATTCTATATATATACACACACAATACATTTAGATGATCGGGGGCCTCTAAAAACATTAAAATATCGGGGGCCTTATGCGGCCGCGTCTTTTGCTTTGATACAGGACCGGCCCTGCGGACTTAACTCTCCTGGATTTGTTATGGGAAGTGACGAGAAGGAGGGCATCTATGTACCTAAAACACTTGGCATAACAGGGTCAATATTGTCAGCGGGGCAAGAGGCTTCGGATATGATCGTTGAAGCTTAAAGAGCTTTCCGGTACTCTCTCCACCTTTTTTTTCGAGTTTTACTTATGTGTACACCTTTTATTGATGCACAGGGATGGAATCGTTCAACCCATCGCTGAATATACTCATTTGAAATTTCCATGGAGTTGTTGCCAAAAACATCAGGCGTGTGGTTCATGAACTAATGTGTGTACATAAAGTATAGTTAACCATAATAGTAGAACTGCGAGTTAGTGAACCTAAAGTAGATGATATTATACGTAGTCTGGTAAAATCTAATTCGACCAGAGTTGAGGCCAAAACTTATAAAGGTGACATCTAAGTAATATGGGACGATACAGACATTAGCATTAAAGTTCTTTCAGCGATTCGTCAAGTGATTAATTTCGGAATTACTAAATTAAATTGTGAAACATGGACTTTCTCGACGATTTATGCGCGTACACATGCTGAAACAGGAGGAGTTACGGGAGGCTCTTAGAGATGTGTTCCAGTAAAGGGAGATTCCTTGGCTAATTGTCGGGGATTTCAATTAAGTTGGTATTGAATAAGAAAAGAGAGGTGGGGTAGTTGGAGTTACGAGAAGGATGGAAAAATTTGAAGAATGGAGACACGGTTGTGAGTTAGTTGATTTAGGGTTCGAGGGTCCACGCTTTACTTGGTGCGATTCATGGAACACGAGTCAACGTATCCCTAGGCGTCTTGATAGAGCATATGGGAATACTTACTTGCACACATTCTTTCGCAAGCGAGTGTTACTCACCTTGATCAAGATCACTCAGATCATACGCCTATCCTTATACAACTCTTAGGAAAAAAATTGGATGTTAATAATGAGAGAAGATTTAGATTTGAGTCTGCTTGATGTATTCATAAGGATTTTTAGAACTTTGTGTAGAATAAATGAAATATGAATCATTACGACTTGGGTAGAAGTATTTAAAAAAATTAAAATGATCTTCTTGAATGGAAAGGCAAGGTTTTTGGAGACATTAATTGGAAGAAACGTCTCCTAGTCGCGACATTAAGGGGAACTCAAAGAGCACTGGAACATTCATATAATATGTATTTATTCAACCTTGTGGAAGAGCATCCCAGTGTTCTAGAGAAGGAGGAAATCTTTGGTTTCAACGTTCGAAAGAAAAGTGGATATATTTGGGAGATCGAACTACGAGATTCTATCACTTGGCTACTATTCGAAATAGAAAATCACATAAAGTAGACAGGTTGTGTGATGGAAATGATAATTGGATTACGGATGAGTCGGAAATTGGGAATATGGTTAGTAGCTTCTTTCAGCAATTCGATTCGATTGAATTTATTGTCCCTTTTACTCAAGGGGTCTTGAAGACACCTCACATACCTTCTCTTCTTACTGAAGGTCCTAATAACATTTTACACTATATACCTACAAACTCATTTACCAAATTACCTCAAATGTTCATTTCCACTATATAAATATTATAATACAGTATAAAATAAACCCTAAACTCCATAAATCAGCATCTCTCCTCCCGCTCTCTAGGAGTGAGCAAAAAATGGGTAAAGGGTATTCTTGACCCGTTGGGTAAGGTAACCCGGCCCAATTTTGGGTAAAAAATACCCAACCCATTTATTACCATTACCTTACCCTATCAGTTTTGGCCCAATATATTTTATACCACGGTTTAAACTTTGCCTTCTTACCTGACGGTTCCAACCCGATGAACCCGTCCACTATTCATATACTCTATTTTATATATTATACACATATATAATGGATAATTTTTTACCTTTGTCTCATTAAATCACTTTCTAATTTCTACTATATTCTCTTCTTCTCTCTTGCGCCTCACGCTCTCCTCTTTTATTTTATGAAACCCTAACCTTCCATTCAGAATATGAACAAATCGAGATATTGTTATGTTTTCTTAGGGCTTTTTGTTTGATTTAGTCCCTTCTGTCCGTGTATTATTTGCTTTTATGAGACTATATATGCCAAAGCTTCTACCAAGTGGTGTATATCACCATTTTTACAGGTTTACCTTCTATTTCCTTTGTTATAATTTCTAACAACTATGTGACATTTATTTATTTTTATTATGTTGCTTCTTCTAATGAAATCGATTAATTAATTCTAATTTTCCTAAGTTTCTGATGTTCTTGGCAATCGATCTCTGTATAGAAATAATTGACACCATGAACTTATGAATTTTTATGGTTTTAGCTTGAAACTAAATGATTTATTTTTCCAATTTCTATTACTTATTGAAATTTTTTAATCTTGCTAATATTTTCTTGGTTACCTTCATTGCAGAGAGAAGAGTATATAGATGGTGGTTGAACCATATCTTTACTCATCTCGATTTATCTCTGAAGAACATTGCAAATACTTCAGATAATATTTCTTCTCTCTTGAACTAGTATTTGATTTTTGTAGGCGAATAAATATTGATTTGTTTTGTTAGTCATCTAATACTTTAAATTAATTTTCAAGCACAGTCTTAAATGTATATATGTGTCTATTCTCAGGGGATGTTGTGGCACTTGGGTATTATGCACACCTTGCAGCAAAACATATGCGTCAATTCATAAACTTAGAAGATTTGTCTAAAACCAGTATTTTGTTTTGTCTGCAATTGTAGTTACAGAATAAGCACCCCTTCATATTAGTGTGTACTTAACATTGTGTTGGTAGCAAATTTTAAGTTACCCCATTGTTCCAAACACTAATGAGGTTGAGTTGGCTTGCCGGTTATCCCATGATTAGTTGCAATCAACTCTGAGGCTGATGATGATTTATATTAATTTGAGGCCGGTGATGATAACCCAAATAAATTTGAAATCTTCACTGTATGATGATACTAGTTGCATGAATTTATCTATACGGATGACATTTTCAAAAGTGTATTACTTGCAAGTGTACTCTAAATACGTTTAGTCTAAATAAATTTACTCATTATCTTATTTCAGTTAATGTTTATTGCAGATTAAACCTAGCATATCTTTTTTCGCAGTCCTGGATTATGGTGAATGCTTGGGCAATGTATAAAGATAATAAAATAAACTTATAAAGTATGGGAGAAGTCAACGAAGTTCAAGCTAGAGAGGTTTTAATCTTTTTAAAGTTGAAATAGATCATAATTTGTTTCATTTGGAATTGGAATTTGTCCAGTAATATGCCTACGGTCAATTCTGTTCGGTTCGTAATATTAATTGCTCGGATTGTAATTACTTTTTTGATATAATTTTGAATTTATGGATAAGTTTTATATGACAATGCAATAGATTTTACCAAGGGTTAACCCGGGGTAACCCGTTGGTTAACCCGACTTAACCCGTGGTAATTTTTATTTTACCATTAACACGGGTTTACCCTGCACGGTTTACCATTTTCCAATATTACCCTACCCTTACCCTAGACCCCAACCCGGGGTAAACCCGACCCGTGCTCACCCCTACCGCTCTCCTCTTTTTTCTTTTCCTCACATTTCTCTCCCCTACCAAGCACGGAAGCCAACTGGTGGCTTGAAGAACTCGAACCGAGGGTGATATCCACAACAAAAGAGCTTGGTTCACTGAGGTCGTGATGCTTGGTTCGCTGGGGTCATGAAGCTCGCAAAACAGGCTGGAGAAGCAGCCATGTCTGGTGACCACCTCGTTCCGCTATTCGCACAGCAGTGACGTTGACCTCCGCGCTCTACCGTTCGCATAGCAGAAGCAGCCTCGCCGTTCGCATGACAAAAGCTTGGTCCGACGAAGATTGGACTAGTCCTGCCGTCGTCGGAGAAGAAAGCTTCACGTCGTCGTTCGATATCTCAGCGCTTCCATTCCTCTCCCTTCGTGAGAAGAGAAACAACGTCGTTCATGAAGCGCCAGATCCAACCAAGATTCACCATGGCTCTTGTCGTCGAATATCACTGAAGCTTCTCCATCGAAGGAGCTCGTGATTTCCGCTTTGGATGTAGTGTTGTCTTCTCCTTCTTTTCCGGTGAGTAGATCCATTTTGTCGAAGGAGATATGAGCTAGGGTTCCTATTTCGCGAGTTCGCCTGAGAAGAGATGGATATCGCCTTCTTGAGCTTGCCTGAGCTAAAATTTCTTGTGCAATAGCTGCGAGTATTCGGAGCGAACGACCGCTTGCGATGAAGTGTATTGCTGGAGAACTTAAGTTTCGTCGGAGTTCTCCATTTAAGCTTCGTCTTTTTTTTCTTTGTACAATTAGAGTAGGTTTTATTGTATATATTTATTTATTTATTCGAATTTTATTGCTGTAAAATATAATCAAATATAACTTGTGGATTTTAATGGTTACTTAGTGTTTTTGGAATATTACTCATTGATTTTCACTGAGTACTCCGAATTTTTTTCTCGAAACTCTATGTTTTTCCAAAGCTTCGTGTTTCTTTTTTCCGATACCCAATATTTTTTCACTCTAGAGTACGCTAAATCTCCGAGTATACCATGGTGGCAGCCGTGGTCGGTGGGTGACCACACATCGTTTCTTTATGCCACAAAAAAAAAGTTTGTTATCTCTTAATGTTTTTTTATAATAAACAATTACAAAGTTAGTGGCGGGGCTCCTTTTGCAAAGGCAAGACTCCACACATTTCTTATAGGAAGAAATTCTGATCTCTAAAACTCCATACATCATTTACGGTAATAAATTGAGGAGTCAACCTCCAATTCTAGTTTTTTGCTAGAATTGAGAACAAGTTGGACTTAGTTTAGGAGTATGGCTTGAATCTCCGAGGCAGACATATAATACATTTTTTTTAAACAATCATAGCATCACATTAATAAAGATGATATAGCAAGTTCTAAAATAATTTACACCCAAACATAGAAAGGGTGACAATATGCTAAATCATCACCATATACACCAGGGAGAAAAACATTAAACTACGAGAAGAGAAACGAAGTACATTAAAGTTTGTCACAACATAGATACCATCCTTTACTCACATTTTCTTCAACTTATATTACAATGCTCTCTATAACTTCATACTCAAACAAAGGTTCATTAGATATTATTACATTCATACAAGATCAATTTGCCCACTTTCTACAAGTGGTTTTATAGACTTATAAGGCAAAGCATATAAATCATCAGCTTCAAAGTTGACTAATCCTCCTTCCCCACTGTAATATATCACCAAATTTTAACTTATTAGCAAGCAAAGAGTGATTAATCATTTTTCAAAAACACAAATTACCTTTCACCAAGCTGAAATGATCCCAAATATCTCTTGATTCTACATATAACATACGCATCAAGCTCTGGCTCTGGAACTGAAAAAGCCATGAAATAACAAATTTCATGAGTAAGAACATATAGGAGAGAGTAAATTTACAAATTTACAAATTTACCCATGTCATCCTCTTCACTGATGGCAGATTGTTTGAGGACAGATTGGTAACTATCAGGCAACTTTGAGAGTACAGACTGCTCTAAATGCTGGTGCAAATCTTGTATACACCTGCACTTATATATATAAATGATACGAATTATGACATCAACATTTTAAAGATAATAAAGAAACAATCCTTACCTTGTAGAGAATCTTTGTTCAGGTTTAGAAAGCCGATTCCATAAATCTGGAGTTTTCTTAATGTGAAACATGAATTTTTCAATCTGTGTAAAGTGATAGAATTATATATTGCAATTTTGATGCCTTGAGGCAAAAGATATTTAGTTTATGGGTACCTTTTGAAGGCGACAACGTAAATAAGACCTTAAAAGAAAAGTGGTTCTGTCCAAGTCCATCTGGTAAAGTGAGACTGTAAGAGGATCAACTCCATTACTTGTGAATTCTCCTACATTCTCTTCCTGAATTAAACAATAGTTGAAAATAATGTTATCTATTATAAATCTTACCAATTTCCTATGTATTGCTGAATTCATAAAATATATTAAACAAGGATTGCAATTATTGACCCCTTTTTTGCTTAATATTATTTTATAATTTACAATAAATTTTAGAAATGTCATTTTAGCAAGCTATAGTCTCAACAATAAGATAAAACCAGCTAACTCTCGCATTTCACTAATTTATAGCTGTTTTATTAAATTTGACGGAACATTTTTCTGGATTATATAAGAATATAATAGATACACAGATATGTCAATTTGTAAACAATTATTTGTCCAGAGGAAAAACGAAAAGAAATAAGGAAATTGGGTGAGATGTTATAGTTATTACCATTAATTGAATGAGTTGTCGAGATCGGTGAACTAGATCGGTTTCGAATCGGAGAATTTCCGGCGCCGCCTTTTCATTGCGCCATGCTTTCTTCAGAAGCTCGGAATCGGTGGTGGAGATCAGCGTCTCGTAATCGTCCATTGTTGAGTGTCCACTACTGCCTTCTCCTGCACTCGATGCCATCTGATTTTTTCCCTAAAATTGATATAATTTTTCTTTTGCTTTTCAGTTTGAGTTGTGGTGTCAGGTGGGATTTTTACATTGAAGAAGAACGAAAATGGAGGTAAGAATTGGCGCCAAAATAATTTCCCAAAGGGCCCATCGAAGTGATGATGGGTTTCAAAATTAGCTACTTTTGCAATGTTCTTTTGTTTGGTAATAATTAATATATATAACCCATGAAACTCGTTAAGCCCAAAAAAGAAGCCATATATGATATACCCTATTAGCCCAATCAGCAAGGCCCACCCCTACTTTTTTTTTTTTTTTTTGTCAAAGTGCATTAAATTAAAAACGAAATAAAAGTCATTACACATAGGATAGTCTCTCAACCAACCCCACTTGGTACTAGCGAGTTGGTTGGGAGTTTAGCGAATTGGTGGGGTGGATTATCAATCCAATTACAAGGTAAAATGCCCATAAGCTTTTGCCTTGCAGCCCAATCCGCAAAAACATTGTCTATTCTACTAACAAAGAAGAAAGACACTAATCTATTACAGCAAAAACTACGAATATCATTAATAAAAGTCTTAAGGCGCGCATTTGTAGGAGCTTTGTTTAGTTTCAGCAACTCTACCACCGTTTTGTTGTCGCAAAGTACTCGAACATCCCGGCTTTGAAAATTAATTGCTGAGCAAAGTCCATTGCGCACTCCTATCAGCTCCGCTTCATCTGGACTGTTACATAAGAAGGACCAAGCATGGCCATGTATAAGTTTGTTATTTTCATCAAATAAAATGCTAGCAGAAGAGGCTTTATTATCTTTAAAGCATGCATCAGATATTACAATTAAGGAATCTTTACTTAACTTTTCATTCCATTTCTCAGAATTGTTTTTCATAACTCTTGTATTTAAAAGTTTAGAGTTTCTATCTTTTACCTGTTGAGTAGTATTCATTTGATTTACCTGAATATCATTTTGATTTGGTGAATTTTCTTTAACCTCAGAGTTCTTCTTATTTGAAAATAAGAATTCATCATAGGTTTTTAGTGATTGTTGCAAAACATACCCTGGATCAGGAGCATAACCTTCATATATATATATTTATTCCTTGTTTTCCAAATTTGCCACAATATAATGATACTTAATTCATATAGATTTCTTCCTTTTACATCTCTTTTCGTATTCAACTTCTTTATTTCTATAAACCAATTTTCAAATCTGGCAGTAATATTTGTGTTTGATAGCATTTGTAGGGGTGAAATAAGCCATAATGCTCTTACCCAGGGACAGTTAAAAACCATATGCTCTAATGATTCCACCTCTGTTCCACAAACATTACATAAGGGGTTTTTTGCACATTTTCTCGCATATTTTAGTTCTTCTGTAGGAATTTTTCTCTTACAAAGTTTCCATAAGAAATTCCTTATCTTTGGGGGTACCTTTAGGCCCACCCCTACTTTTCCAATGTATTACATGGAATTTGGGGCAAGGCAGCTCAATTTTATTGATAAATGGATTAGATTTTTTATTTTTGGAAACAAAAAAAGATTTTTTATTTAGATTTGTTGGAAGAAAAAAAATTTATTTTCAGATTAATTTGTTTAACTATTAGCTTAAATAAAATTAATAATTATACAAACAAAGTTTACATAGGCTCTTTTTGAAGGAGGGTTTTTCAACTAATAGCGTAATTAATTGAAGACTCTCTTCAGAAAAGAATCTTTCAACAAATTACATTGGATTTGTCGGGTGCAGGAATGACAATGATTACGGTTAAAACCCGAAACCGATGATAACTGAACCGATTAAAAATCGAATTATATAATCAAGGTTAAAAACATTAGGTTACAATTTTAAAAAGTGTAATCGATGGTTAAAATCGTTAAGTTATGGTTTTTGATAAACATAAAACCGAATACCCGAAAACCGTTTATTTTATACATATGTCTTCAGATTCTACCATAATCTAGGTAAAATAGTATATTTAAATTCTAGAACTAAAAAACAAATACTAAAATTAAGCAACTAAAATAATAAATAATCAATTTAAACCCAACACAATTTTGTGTATACATTGGAGATATATGGCGATTTTTCGTAAATTTGTGGTCTTGTTCTATTTATTCTTACTATATTTATAAAATTATCATTTGGTTATGGTTAAAAAACGTATAGAAAACAAAATCAAATGATGCGGTTATGGTTTTGAAAAGTGTAACCGATGGTTAAATCCGTTAGATTATGGTTTTTAATAAAATAAATGGCTACAGATATGGTTTTTGATATTTTTGCAAAGAAGTGAACCATTGTCATCCCTAGTCGGGTGAATAGGATTTAATCTAATTTATGCCTAATAAAAATTATAGATTCCTAAATAAATAATTAGTTAAACTTATACTCTTCTATAAAGGGAATGAGTTTGTAAAATGTGGAAAATAGGTATTAAGAAAGACTAGGATAACTCTAAGGCAAAGAAGGATTAAGATCAGGATTCTTAAGGCTAAGACATTTAAGAAAGTGAAACTAGAAAACATTTAGAGAAGTTTATTTTAGATTAAATGATAGAATTAGTAGTAAAGAATTCTAAGATTAAACTAAGTGATTTAAGGTTACCTAAGCAATGACTAAGGATAGTAAAGAGTTGATAAGGAAATATATGAACATAAGCAAGTATAAAGTGTGTAAATGTAAAGAGATAAAGGAAAGAGATTACGCGAGTATTTATAGTCGTTTGGTTCAGGGGTGGAGCCAGGATTTTGTGTTAGGGGGGGCCCAAGGGGTTCGGGGGCATCGCTCCCGATTTTTTTTTCCACCGTATTTGCACGATAAGTCTATATATTATGTAAAAATTGCAAAATAGGTCCTTATATTATTAAAAAATGCACTATATGTACCTATATTGTGTAAGGATTGCAATATAAGTACGCATATTAATTTTTGTGATTAATTATTTGATAAATTTCTTTTTTTTTACAAAATAACACATATTTTGTTGTAAAAAATAAAAGAAAATCATTGAATAAAATAATTTAAAGTCTAATAAAATATATCTTAAAAGTTAGGGGGGCCAAATGATTTTTTTTTTAAAATATTTAAGATTAATTACTTATAATCTTTTTTTTCTTTTTTTAAAGTAGTTATAATTTTTTTTTTAAAAAAAAACAGGGGGGGCCATGGACCCCCCTAACCGTAACGTGCCTCCGCCCCTGGTTTGGTTTCCCTTTATTCACCACCTGCGGTCATCCCTATAAGATCTGTAAGCTTCTCCTATCTCTTAAAGGTGAGATATAAATCTTTAGACTTGAGGTTTTTCCAAGCTAAACCACAACCTAAGATCTCCTGAGACTTTTTCCGGTTAATTAACAACCCATGAGACTTTTGAAGGTTAAGTCACGACCTATAAAACTCATTTTCACTAAAATCTAGCAACCATGACTATGTTCTAATCTAGATGAAGAGTTGGGCCCTTAATGGTTGGTCGAATAGATGTTACAAACCAAAGGAACTTGTGCTTCTAAATTATCAAATATTGCGAGTAAGAATATAAAATCCTTAATGAGTTGGATATGAAAGTTGGAGCTTCATTATCGATCTTCTTGAATGAGTGATAAAAAGTTGAAGTTTGGCTTGAATAATCTCCTTGATCTTTTGGATATGAAAGTTGTGAGATCAAGGCTTATTTAAATGATCTAAAAGTGGAAAACAAGCTTGGATATTCTTTCTTGAAGTATAAGATAGTATGGTGTTGAATTAAGCACTGAATAGGGTGTATTAGTGATGCAAGAGAGCCTTATATATATAGATGATGTCTCCCCATTTGTGATGATTTAATATTAGTTGGAGACATCATTTTTAGGAATTATTAGGAAGTTATACTCGATTTTTATTAGTATTATTGCATTTTTCTTATTTCTTGTCTTGATTTGATGATTTATTATTTTTTGAGCATATTTAGTTTAATTTGTTTATTAATTGTGAAGTTTTAAAGATATATGGTAATTAATTAGATGCCAAATCAATTCCAAGAGATAAAAGAAAGAAGATAATGATAGAAATTGGAGATAAAGGAAGGAAAAGATAAAATAGGAAAAGAAAAGTTGCCAAGAAAATCTGAATTCTAGCAACTACGTCCATTAAAGTGATCATAACTCAATATGTGCTGGGAATTTGGAAGAGTGGTATGAAGCAAAGTTGTAGAACTTTCCAAGACGATCAGTTTCAATATAAAGAACGCGTCAATTGGAGCAATATCAAAGAAGTTACGACCAAAACAAAACAACAATAGTTTATTACCCTTTCTATATTTTAGGGTGACGAATTTGAGTTGGACTAGAAGTTCAATTACTTGTCTTCCACCCCAAGAAAACGAATTAGGGTTTCCTAGACTCCTATAAATACACCCTTAAACTATTGTAAACATGTCCTTGCCCATCCTTAAGTTTATTCATCATTAGAGATCAATCCTTAGAGCAAGTTGACAGTATGTATCTTTCTTTTAGTTTATTTCTTTCTAGTATGAACTAATTTTCCCATAGCTTGGGTTTTGCATATGTATAATCTATGAATTCTATTTTATTCTATCTATGTTTCTTTGGGAGAACTATTTTAAATTGATTCTAGTTGCTTAACCATATATTTGTTTTATGTGCTTTGGTTTATTGTCTGTCTTAAACCTGATCAATTTAGGGCTGTGTTAATAGTAGTTAGATGGTCACCTGGAAAGGGTGTCTAATTATTGAAACACCACATAAACGTCTAGTGTGCGGTAGTGATCCGGAAGGGATTTCCTAACTAGATAGTCATTAGGGTTTGATTTAATCATCGATCATCATTAGAAGGACAGTCTCATTTAGATACCTAGTGGCGTAGGAGCACCCTATTTAAGTCACCTCTTGATTGTGAGGTCGCCACCTTAGTCCATCCTAACGGGGGTAGGAAGGAATTTAGAATCCTGACTACTTATCTAAGAGCTATTATCACCCTTATTAACTAGTAGAAGAAATAGAAGGATTAGTACATACTTGCAAAACCCGAGCTATATTTTCTCGTCTTTATTCTCTCATATTTATTTTATTGTCTTTTATTTTATTTAGTTATTCATTAATATCTCCATCAATCATATTTATTTTCCGTCTTTTAATTATTAATTGCTACTCTGATTTATTTACCCATAAGCATAACACACTTAAGTCTCTGAGGAACGAATCTTCTTATCATTAAAACTTGCATACGTCCTGTAATACTTGCAATACCGTGTTAAGTCTAGGGTGTTTATTGCTTTATTATATCTCTTATTTTATCACACCCTAGGCGACACCAAGTTTTTGGTGCCGTTGCCGGGGACTTGTGTCTCGTTAGCGTGTGGGTTATTTATATTTAGTAGAAGTATTTTTCCAGTTTTACGCTTTTGGTTTGTTTTAGTCTCTTTCAGGTTTACAGTGCATGCTTGCGGAACCCGAGAAACGTTTCACAGCTTATAATAGACGCTTGAGAGAGAGAGAGAGAGATTGAGAGAGAGAGAGAGAGAGAGAGAGAGAGAGAGAGAGAGAGAGAGAGAGAGAGAGAGAGAGAGAGAGAGAGAGAGAGAGAGAGAGAGAGAGAGAGAGAGAGATGGCAGAACTACAAGATCCACCACTAGTGGATCCTTCACTTGGTCCTTTAGGACATTTACCACCACCACCACTGGAAGATAACAGAAACAACAACATACTTGAACAAGATCTCCCAGGCTTGGGAGCACTGTTTCGAGTTCAACCATTAGATTATCATCCTCCGGAGATTCAGAATATCAAGTTCAGACCCGATCCGGTATGCTCAGTCAATTTCAGAATTTTGGACTTTATAGTGGTGCAGCAATACAAGATCCGATAAGAGCGATTCAGAAGTTTATGCAGATTTGTAATGCCTACAGTACTCTAGGAATTACACGCGAGCAACTGTATTGTCACATATTTTTTTTCTTTTGACCGGCAAAGCTGGTGATTGGCCAGATAGACAACCACCAGGTACAATTACTACTTGGACAGAACTTCAAGCCGCATTTTTAACCGTTTTTACCCATAGAGTATGAGACTCAAAGATCAGAGTGAGCGTGCTAATTTTTGCCAAGAGAATGGAGAAGAAGTATGAGACGCATGGACAAGGTTACAACAAAAGTTAGCTAGATGTCCACTTCATAATTACACTCCGTCTTTACAGTTAGCTATATTCTATAAGGTATCAATGCCGAAAGAAGTTTGAGGGTAGATAATCTTGGAAAGGGAGGTTTTGTGTCCATGGATCCTACACAAGCTGTCGAAGGTATGGAACGTATAATAGAAACAGAAAGGAGTTGGCCACTTTCACGAGCTCCTGTTACAAACACTAGAGGTACGCTTTGATTAGATGCAGAAACTGCGACCTCAACTCAATTTGCAGCATTAGAGAATCAAATCAAAGAGATTAAGCTTGAGATGCAGAAGAACTTAGCCACAACAAATGTAGTGCAAGAGGCACAAGGCTGTCCAAAGTGTGAGGTACCGAATCATACATGGGAAGAGTGCGAAGGAAATCCAGCATCTGTTTATTTCATATCCAACCGAGGAAATTATCAACTTGGTAACAGGAATCATCCGGGTAGGCAGTATTCAAATCCACAAGAGCCCCCTAATCCAGGTAACTATCAACATCGTCCCCAGAATAACTCGTACCAACCAAGAGGTCAAAATCAATATGAAGGAAATCAGAATTATAATAGACTTGCTCCCCCACAACAACTTGCCAATGATTCATATACCGATACCTTAGCTTAGAAAGATTTGCCACAATATCCTCAAGAGGGACTTATGAGTGATAAAAAATTAAATAATTTCATGGATCTGATGACAACCAACATGGATACATAGAACGAGAAGTTGAGAGAACAAGAAGCTTCAATTCAAATTTTAGGTACGCAGGTCGAGCAATTAAGTAAAGTTTTAACGAATATTGTGGAAGCAAAAGAATTGAAAGCTATCAAAGGAGGTGATGCCAATGTTGGGTTAGAAGCTTGTAAGGATATTTGCCTTGAGATTGAAGAAAATAAGGAATTACCGTATGCTGCAGAAATTGCCGTGGAAGTTCCAGAAACTGAAAAAGAGCCAACCAAGTCTAGCCCCGAATACTTTGACTGTTCTGAAGATGAAGATTCATCTGAAAAATCCAAATTCATACAACTCTGAGAGATATGCAAGAAGAGATTAGATCAACTATGGAGTTACAAGCTGCTAGAGCTAAAGAGAAAGAGGAAGCAACCTCAAAAGAGTTGAAAGATGAAGTTGCACCTGTTGTGCAAGAAAAGAAAGAAGAAGAGAAGGTGGATTCGCCACCGGTTGTTCAAAAAATGTCACCACTTATTCATGATACAAATCCGAAGGTAGACATCGAACTTAAGACATTTGTAGAGGCTTATACTCCTAAAAATATCAACGCCCAAATGCTTGAGATTGAGAAGAAAGGGCTTACACCGCAACAAGTATTCACACAAGTTATTCCAGAGAAAGAAACGAGTGTAGTAGCTAAGAAAGCGACTGTGGCTCACACTGAGAAAGTCTCGAGGAAAGTATAGAAAGAGTTGCCATTGAAACTCAAATATCCAGGAAGCTTTAATCTTCCTATTCAAATAAATGGTATGCTCAAGATGAAAGCTATATGTGATGTGGGTTCAGGTGTGAATCTTATGCCAAAGTCCGTGTTTGATAGACTTGGACTTCAAAAAGCAGCAAAAGCTCCAGTGAAGTTGTAGTTTGCTAATAATTCAGTGACCAAGACATAGGTAACAATGGAAGATGTACACGTCCGAACAGGTAATATCACCATCCTTACTGACTTTGTTATTCTTGAGTTCGATGCAGATAAGCAGGTTCCAATCATACTTGGAAGGCCCTTCACCGCCACAAGTCAGAGAATAATCAACTTCCATGAAGGGATAGTTACCCTTCATGCTAAAAACATATTTGAGACATTCCATGTCTGGGGAAAGAAACCGATGAAGTTAAATTCCACCGTTCCTATCATCCACAGTCTTTCACATCATCGTGTCCCAGAAAAGATCCACACAAAGCCTGTGGATACCAAGCCGAAGATTGAGTTTGGGGTCGGCCATGAGGTTGTATGGAAAGCCCACAAAATAGAAAACAAGCCACAAAGTCACAAAGACTCGTGGATGGGACCATTTGTCATCACTGAGGTTGTTTCAGCTAAGGTGATCGAGATAAGGCCCAAGAGGGGCATTAAACGAAGGTTAGTAGACGTTCATAGCCTTGCTCGTTGCTGGGGAGGCTATATTCGCAAATCTTGATAGAGGTAACGCGTCTAACTTTAAAAGACGTTAAATAAAAGTGTTGTACAGGAGACACCCCGCAATTTTTTATGTTTTTATGTCTTTAAATTTTGTTTAGTTTGGTTGTTTTAGTTGATATTGCATTATTGAGAAGGGTATGAGTGTTTTTGATATTCAGGTACTTAAGAAATCGAGTTAGGAAAAGAAAGACAAAAATTCGGCAAAAACCAGACCACTTCTACAGTACACCGCTGGAGAGGTCCGGTGCACCGCATGACAAAAACCGAAAACCGTGGTGACGGTTTTCACTAGTTATTTTGCCGAGATGAAGCAGCCAAAACCGTATCGAGTAGCGCGAATACGGTCTGAATAGCAGAAGGGTCTGGTGCACCGCACCAACCTTCCGGTGTACCGCACCACCAAAAATCATGGCGACGGTTTTCCAATACGGTACAATTACGAGCGGTTTAAGACCAGCTATCCAAAACCGTATCGATAATTCACGAAGACGGTTTTTCAACCCTTGTATCCGGTACACCGCACCTCATGTCCGGTGCACCGCACGGCACCGACAGATCCGGTTTTGAAGGGTTATAAGATGGGATTTAAAGAAGAGGTTAGTTTTTACACGAAATTATCAATTCTTAAGCCTCTCTTTCTTCCCCAAACCTCTCCTAACTCCATTAAAGCTTCATAAAAACTTCACCAAACATCAAAACACTACCCAATCACCATAATTTCACATCCAATCCTTTCCCCACATCATTATAGAGAAGATTCAACCACCCATATCATACCAAATCACTTTGAATCCAATAATCAAATGCCTAAATTTTCATAGTTCATCCAACAATTCCTTAGATCCATACCAATCAAAGAAGAATTCATCATACCCATATATAGAATCATCTACATAACACCTTTCCTAACCCAAATAAAGCTTGTTCAACCTGTAATCAAGAGTTTCAAATTTCAAGAGTGGTTTTAGCTTTGAGTTGGAGGTCAATTGAGATGACGAATATAACATAAACATTATCTACTGTTAGGGAGATGAAGAAGAATCAAAGTAAGGTATTGGGTTCTAGTGAGAAGAAATTAATTGAGAAAAGTTCAAGTTCCAGTTTAAAGGGTAAAACAGGTTCAGAAAGTAAAGGAAAGCTAGCTATGGTAAAAAGCAAAAAGATTTCAGCTTTCATAAGGAAGACACCACAACCTTTACAAATCGAGAGTCCTGTGCCCAATATTAACGAAGCTTCCAAGGCCATGTTAGCTTCAGCAGAGAAACACTTAATGGAACTTCCTTTGGAGAAGGTGAATACAAGAGATTCATAGAGATGGGAGATAGATTGGGTTGGTATACATTCATGTTGCGAAGATCGAATTTATGTAGAGAGTTAGCTTCCGATTTCTATTTAGGCCTCTTTAGCCGAGATAGTAATGGTTTTGTTCCAATTAGAGGCAAGTTAGTTCCTTTTACAGTTTAAGAGATTCGAAACCACTTCCGGTTTAAGAAATTGGTTGGACCATGTAAGTATAGAGAAGCGGTGGAAAATATCAAGACTTTCGATTGGAATCTACTTTTTGAGCATGTGTTAAATAAGGAGAAAGTGCAAGCAAATAAGGGAAATTGAAGGCACCTTGGCCTTACAAATACCTCCAAGCAGATACAAAAGTTTGGCACTATTTCCTTACAACAAATGTCTTTGGAAACCTGAGAACATAAGAGGTAACTTAAAAAGAACGCAATCTTGTTGAATTGTATTTTAAGGGGAGAAGATGTGGATGTGGCACAAGTGATCTTTGAGGAGGTTATGCGGTTTCCGGTCTCTCCTACTTCGTTATTTAGTTTAAAATATCTTACTATGGTAACGTGTCTTGTTCGGAAAGTGAGTGTGATTCCGGGTATAGAAGAGAAGCTAATGTATAATATGATGACCAATATTGACAGCAACTGGATCAAGACAAATTTGAGAGTAGCGGGAGTTACACAACTTTCAAAAGAAGAAAAAGATCGTATTTGGCAAGAGAAGATGGAGGAGCGATTAAATAAAGTCGAAGCAGCTCATACTTCCTTGGCCAATGATGTGGCACAAATCAAATCTAATCAAGTGCACATCATGACACTCCTTGAGCAATTAAGGAAAGATCCAGTAAATCATATCATGGATGTCGATAATGCGAGGTGATAGCCTCGAGAGTATGTTCTCTTTCTTCCTTACCATTTCTGTATATGCTTTATCTGCTTATTTTAATTTGTTTTTAGAGTCTTTTTCGAGTCGTGGGGACACGTCTCATTTTTGAGTTTGGGGTGTGGGGATTCGTTGTCTCTCATCTCCATTTTTATATGTTTTATTGTTTTTAGGAGTAAATTAATTTTTTTTGATACATGGGATTTAGATATAGAGTGTGTTTAATAATTTGAAAGTATAAGCTCAGTAAGTTAATGATAGAAAGTAGTATATTTATGAGCTGCTTTATTTTGTACGCTTTGAGTATTTGCAGGAAAACACACATTGATGGTAAAGAAAGGATTAGTTAGCAATGAGATAGAAAGTATGTTCGATCTCAGGGAGCCATGAGTGGTATGTAGGCCGTGAGATCCAAGCTAACTGATAAACCAATTTAATGAACGTGCTAAAGGCAAGAGAATAATGAAATTGCGTAGTTTAGAAAGTGATTAAGGCGGTTCTTTCATAAGCTCCTTGTTTCCTTTTAGCTTGCTGTCCAAATTATATTTTATATCCTTCTCAACCCCTTCTAGCCTTTCTAAAGCCTTTTTATTAGCCACATTATAAGCCATATCCCTTTATATTTTAGGACTTTTCCATATTACGCGCACTCGAATCGCGATGCATAGACAATTGTTTTAGAGCTTGATTATGGGGTGGTGGGTCCACCATTATGGGAATTATTATTGGGTTGGGATTTTTGCGCTTTTTGAATATGCTTTGTTCTATATTTTGATGATGATTCACATGTTATTATATTTTAACCCTTTGCCGGGGTAAAAGTAAATGAAAAAAGTTATGAAAAAGAAATTTATTATGAGGAAAAAAATAGCACGACATCTCCACATCAAAAAGAGAGTCATAGCTATACATTACAAAAGAAGAAAAAAATTGATATCAAAAGAGTATATATATTGGGACCGACAAAGTGTAATTTTTATGTGAACATCTTTTATGCTTTGTTGGGTTATTGGGGATGCTACTATGTGCATCAAGGAATTCATTGGATTGAGTGAGAAACATTTTACGAGAGTAACTCTCTAGGACGATTCGTTGATGGCTAGTGAGAAGAGAGCCAAAATCTCACTCTAAATTATCCAAATATACTTATCACACCGTCTCTAAGCCAACATTACAACCTTAAAGACCTTATGATTCTTTGCTATGTAATGTAGAAGTGATTGAGCCAATTTAGAGTAGTTAAGTGGATCTTTGGTTACTAGTGAAGTTCAATGAACAATCTATAACCTCCTTGGTGAACTGAGTAAAGATCCTCTCCTTCTTACATTGCGAAGCTAATCTACTCTTGAATTCAAGCCGTGTTGATTGTGGATATGACAAGTGTGCAGGTATGTAGTTTGTAAATATTATTACATGAAATTTTCTGAGTAGTTGCTTTGAGTCTATTCTATATATTTTTCTATCTTCTTTCCTCTATGCTTAATTGACCTACGTGTGTATTTAGAGACTTCCCTTTGTTCTTATCTTTATTGTATCTGGACGATACAACTTTGAGTTGAGGGTTTTGATGTCTCCCCATTTGTGATGATTTAATCTTAGTTGGGGACATCATTTTTAGGAATTATTAGGAAATTATACTCGATTTTTATTAGTATTATTGTATTTTCTTATTTCTTGTCTTGGTTTGATGATTTATTATTTTTAGAGCATATTTGGTTTAATTCTTTGTTAATTGTGAAGCTTTGAAGATATATGATAATTAATTAGATACCAAATCAATTCCAAGAGATAAAGGAAAGAAGATAATGATGGAAATTGGAGATAATTGAAGGAAAAGATAAAATAGGAAAGAAAAGTTGACAAGTAAATCTGAATTCCAGCAACTACGTCCATTAAAGTGATCATAACTCAATATGTGCTGGGAATTTGGAAGAAGGGTATGAAGCAAAGTTGTAGAACTTTCCAAGACGATCAGTTTCGATATAAAGAACGCGTCAATTGGAGAAATATCAAAGAAGTTACGACCAAAACAACACAACAACAGTTTATTACCCTTTCTATATTTTAGGGTGACGAATTTGAGTTGGACTAGAAGTTCAATTACTTGTCTTCCACCCCAAGAAAACGAATTAGGGTTTCCTAGACTCCTATAAATACACCCTTAAACTATTGTAAACATGTCCTTGCCCATCCTTAAGTTTATTCATCATTAGAGATCAATCCTTAGAGCAAGTTGACAGTATGTATCTTTCTTTTAGTTTATTTCTTTCTAGTATGAATTAATTTTTCCATAGCTTGGGTTTTGCATATGTATAATCTATGAATTCTATTTTATTCTATCTATGTTTCTTTGGGAGAACTATTTTAAATTGATTCTAGCTGCTTAACCATATATTTGTTTTATGTGCTTTGGTTTATTGTCTGTCTTAAACCTGATCAATTTAGGGCTGTGTTAATAGTAGTTAGATGGTCACCTGGAAAGGGTGTATAATTATTGAAACACCACATAAACGTCTAGTGTGCGGTAGTGATCCGGAAGGGCTTGCCTAACTCGATAGTCATTAGGGTTTGATTTAATCATCGATCATCATTAGAAGGACAATCTCATTTAGATACCTAGTGGCGTAGGAGCACCCTATTTAAGTCACCTCTTGATTGTGAGGTCGCCACCTTACTCCACCCTGACGGGGGTAGGGAGGAATTTAGAATCCTGACTACTTATCTAAGAGCTATTATCACCCTTATTAACTAGTATAAGAAATAGAAGGATTCGTACATACTCGCTAAACCTGAGCTATATTTTCTCATTTTTATTCTCACATATTTATTTTATTTAGTTACTCATTAATCTCTCCATCAATCATCTTTATTTTCTGTCTTTTAATTATTAATTGATACTCTGATTTATTTACCCATAAACATAACACCCTTAAGTCTCTGAGGAACAAATCTTCTTATCATTAAAACTTGCATACGTCCTGTAATACTTGCAATACCGTGCTAAGACTAGGGTGTTTATTGCTTTATTTTATCTCTTATTTTATCACACCCTAGGCGACATCAAGAGAACAAGGTAGAATCAGCGCTATTAATGTTGATTACTTTTCTTGTGAAAATGGCAATACCATTTTCCATTTGAGAACGTTCTACCGTTTTGTCGCCAACAACTCTAATCCACGTGTCGTCCTTTTTTCAACAGATATAAACTCAAAAAATGAGAAGACGACGTCCTACTATTTTTCTGGCTAAAAACGTCATGCCATTTTTCTATAAATCAGGTAAGGATGTTTGCAAGGGCCCCGAATTGCACTGTGTTTCTTTTGGCGTTTTCCATCGACAACGACATATTGTTCTCCTGAGAAAAAGTCACACCGTTTTTCAACTGAGGAAGAATGATAATCTAGAGTACAATTTAAGCTTTCAAAGGATACTGTCGCTCCTAAGATTGTAATAATAAATCGACACCCTTGGAAAGGCTTACTACCCATAAGTGTATGGGGGCGTTGACAAGTACTAAAAGGTAAGTACAAAGGGATATCGTCTCCACAAGGACTTCCAAGGTTACAATTATTGTGTTTATGAGTATGGTCGATTAAATTTTGAATATAAGTAAGAGTAAATACATCGTTTACCCCTTGAACTTTACACGTTGTGACAGATTGCCCCCCAAAGAAATTTTTGCGATTGGATGGTCCTTAAACTATGTTTTTGTGACTCGATGCCCCTTGTTAACGGAAATCGTTAGTTTTCCCCGTTAGTTGGTCACCTGCGCAAAATGTCGTGACATTTTACCCCCTGTACTAAGTTTTTTGTGACCGTGGTTAAGTCTCTCACACATATAATTTCAAGACACGGTACTCCACGAGTGCTAATTAGTTATAAACGTACCCACTTCATCAACGCACAATTGGGATTTTCTCTTTGGAAGTTGGGGGTGAGACATCATACATTAACCGACTAACATCCACAAACAAATGGACAAGCCGAGGTTTCTAACCGAGAGACAAAATCAATTTTTGAGAAGACGGTGACTAAAACGTAGAAAGATTGGTCAACCAAGCTAGATGACCCTCTTTGGGATTATAGACCAACATTTAAAACACCAGTAGAAGCATCTTTTATCGAATGGTCTATTGGAAGGCATGTCATTTTCCTTCGAACTTGAAACTCAAGCTTAATGGGCTATAAAAGATTTGAATGTAGATGACCAGTTAGCGGGTAAGAAAAGGATGATGCAATTGAATGAGCTTGATTTTTTTTGATTCCATTTCTATGATAACTCACGTCTCTACAAGGTGAAAATAATCAAGTGGCATGACAAGAAAATTTGCATGAAGAAGTTCGAGATAGGACAACGCGTGCTCCGATAAAATTCACGATTCTTGAACTATCTGGGTAAGCTAAGAACCCATTGGGCGGGACCATACATTGTTACAAAATTCACGCTCATGGAGCTATAGAGATTGAACATCCAATCGAGCAACGAATTTTCATGCTAAACGGTCAGCGATTGAAGATATACAATGAGAGTGGTGACATAACAAGAGGGGAGGTTGTGTAACTCCTCGAAGCCGAGTAACCCCAACACATCGAACTTTACTCATGTTAAACAAACGTGCTTGTGGGAGACAACCCACGCTTTAAATGCCTTATTGTTAATTTACATTTTTGTAGTGTGTATTATTAATATTTTTTGTGTATTAGTGTGAATCAAAGCTAATAGGGGAGGAAGTACAATGTTTTAGTTGTGTATGTAGGTAAATCCATGAGTTTGGGGTGAATTTATAGGAGAAAGAAGTGCCACATCAGCTTGATGCAGTGTACCGCACCCTAAGCGAACAAAACACCAAATAAACCCAAATTTTTTATACGTGGTGCATCTTTGAGTTGTGGGTTAGTTGAAATGAAAATATGAATGGATGTGTTGACTTACAAGAAAAAGAGAAGCAATTCGGGGAAGATGAGAGATTTAACTAGGGAAACGAAAGAACGAGCTATCCTTATCGATTAACCAAATAATCCACAACCAATACCCAAGGTACCTACTCCACCAAAAGAAACTACAACGAGAATGAAACTACCGGGCAAACCGAAGAATATGATACCACAAGCACCATTAGCTAATGATCAAGTTTCATCCCTGACTTATCAAGAGGTAAAAAACAAGAAGAGAGATGAGTTCGAAATACCTATTTGGGGAAGGTTATTGCGTGTTAAGCTAGGAGGCATAGAGGCGGGGCAATTCAAGATGATTGATACTCGAGAAATATTGGAAACAAAGATAGACCATATCCTCTTCATGCTTTGGAAATGACCAAAGCGACATGTTATTTGCAACTTGGATGGGCCATTCGCATGTCGAGTAATCTTTCCTGAACTTTCTCCTTAATTTATCATTTGTTAGTGTATCATATAAAATTTTATTGCTTTTTTGAGTCTTTTCGAGTCGCGGGGACTCAACTCACTTTTGAGTTGGGGGTGGGGATCCGTTAACCTCATTCCGTTTTTATTTTTACTCGCTTTATGAAACCCATAAAATCAAAAATAAATATGTAGTGTATAATATAGGGATTTGGCATAGAATTTAGTGAATGTCCAATAAAGAAAAAGTTTTCACAAGTTAATGATAGTAAGTAGTGTGTCGTAGAACTATGTCATAACGCGCTTAATGTATTTTTGCATGAAAACATTAATTAAAAGATATAAAGGATTAGTAAGCAATGCATAGAAGCAAGTTGGATCTTAGTGAGTATGAGCGGTGTGTAGAATGTTAGGTCCAAGCTATTTGAAAACCCACTTAGTCTATGAACTAAAAGTGAAAAAGTAACGAGACCTTGTAATTAGGAAAATGATTACGGCAATTATTGTGATAATCCTCTTGAAGCCTTTAGCTTGCTACCAGGAATCAATTGAATATTTGTCATAGTATCCATAAGGCCCCCACCCGAATCACAACGCCCTAAGATCGTCTCCCTTTGAGCTTGAGTTTGGAGTGGTGGGTTTGATATGGGAAATACATTGGGTGGGTAGATTATCATGCGATATTGATGATGTAATTATTTTAATCTTTTTTCAGATTTCTTATGAAAAAAGAAAAGGGCTTTACTATGAAAACAAAATAAATAAATAAGAAAAATTGTAAAAATAAGGTAGCATGACATCTCACACAAAAAATAGTGTCATGTTTAACTTACAAAATAAGAATGCATAAAAAGAAAGTGAAATAAAAGAACCGACAAAGGAAATTTTGAAAATCATCATGACTTGGTTAGAGACTATTGGGGATGCTTATCAAGTGCATCAATTGGAATTGAGTGACTACATCTTCAAGTTTAAACTCAAGATTTAGGTCACTCTGTTCACGACTAGTGAGGAGAGAGCCAAAAGCTCACTTCAAATTAACCAAATACATATCACACCGACCCTAAGACTACACTAAAACTAAAAATACCTTATTATTTTATAACTACATGGTTAAGTAACAATTGAGCTATTAGGCAGCATCTAAGTGTACCATTGATACTATGTTAGGACCATCCTACAACCTCCATCTTAAACTAAGTGAAAACCAATCCTTCTTGCATTGCGAAGCTAATCCGATCTTGAATTCATGACGTATTGATTGTTTGTATATTAAGAGTATATTCACATTAGTTCTTAAACATCACTACATGATACTTTATAGGTTCGTGATTTGGTATCATTCATTATTTTCTTTTCTTCTTCTATGATTGGTTGGATTTAGACCCCAAGGTTAGTTCTTATTTTTTTGAGACAAAAAAATTTTGAGTTGAGGGTCGTGATGTATCAGATGTATCCGTATTTTTTATATTTTAATATAGTTAAGAGACATCATTTTAGGTGCATTACGTTAATTGTTAAGGTATTTTCCCCCATTTTTCTTAATCCATGCCTTGATTTGGAGTTTTATTACTTTTGTACCATTTTTGGTATAATTTGTGTGTTAACTGTGAAGCTCCTAGGTAAGAGGAAACAATTAGATGCCAAATAAATGTCAAAGATTTAAGGAATTATATACAAGGTGAAATCTAGAGTTCAAAAAGAAACAAAGTTGAATTAGGAAAGGAAAAGCTGCCAAATAAATCTACCAAAGCTGTAAAGTCGTCCAGTGTTTTGAAGATTTCAAAAAATATATTACGAATCTTGAGAAGCCTTTATATGAGCAGATATATCTTTGAATCACGGTCGTTTCCATATAAAGTACAGTGAAATCCTATAAGTAACGAAGGAGATATGACCAAATCAATCTGCAGTGTTTGTCCTGTCCTATATATTAGAAAACAATTTCGAATTGGAATAGGACTCCAGTAACTTGTCTTGCACTCCAAGATTTCAACGTAGGGACAGATAACACCTATAAATACATCTATTTATGATTGTGAACATGTTATTTCTCATTCATTAATCAGTATTACACTTAGAGATCCATAGAAGCAAGTTGACAAGTATGTATTTATCTTTTAGTTTAGTTCTTTTTAGTATGAACTAATTCTCCCATAGCTTGGTTTTTGTACATGTATAATATTTGAATTCTATTTCTTTATTTTATGTTATTTGGATTAACCTTTAAATTGATTAAGCTTCTTATTTATTTCATATATTTATTTTATGTGCTTTGATTTAATGACTGTAGTCCTTGCTAGTGCACGAGTATAGGATTAACCAATTAGCAGTTGGATGGTCACCCAGAAGGGGTGTTCAATTATAGAAATACCACATAAATGTCTAGTACGCGGCATGATCCTGACGGGATTGCCTAAGTAGATAGTCACTAGGGTTTGAGATTAACCACCGATCATTGT
The DNA here is from genome assembly GCA_029959085.1 of Nemophila menziesii. NCBI lineage: Eukaryota > Viridiplantae > Streptophyta > Magnoliopsida > Boraginales > Hydrophyllaceae > Nemophila > Nemophila menziesii. The sequence goes on along the minus strand of JARWIR010000038.1, from coordinate 3,760,571 downwards.
GCAAGGTCCCCTTACCCAAGTCCCCTGGTAATTATTAAGTTGCCACCTAACTCCACCTTGACCAGGGTTAGGAGGAATATAGAATATGACTACTTCTCTCTAAGATCTTTATTCACCCTTATAACTGGAATATAGATTTTCAAGGATAAGTGCATAATAGCAAACCTAAGCTATATCTCTCATCTCCATTCTATTTAGTTTTATTATTTGCCTCAATAGTTAATATTATCCTCTCAATTATTCATCTCTTTAATTATTTGTCTTTTAATTTAGCAATAATCTCTACTACACTTTCGTTTCTAAACACAATTCTACGCTAACATGATTAATCCCTGCTAACGAATCTTACTCACTAACTAAACTTGCAAAGGATTTGTAATACTTGCAGTGAGTTTCTCGTGGGGGTGATTGACTGGAAGAGTCCACAGACTATTGTCACTTGCCCATCAGGTCAATCCCACCGAAAATATCTGGATTGCCCTTTTGCTCTATTAATATTTTTCGACTTACCAAAACTAATTTCCTAATTATATGCAATCAATCAATTAATTGCAAAAAAAAGGGAAAACATTAAATTAAAGTACAAAACAAAACCAATAAAATGAATAAATGATTATATATTTTTCTTAATATTCGCATAGTAATTACAAAATAAATTGCACCCGTAATTACAAACCACCGATATTAACTAGCACACCACTGATATTAACTAGCACACCACTTATATTCAACACGTAACCCGTCAGAAATGTGCACTGTGTCCACACGTAACCCATCATTACAAACCACCGATATTAACTAGCACACCATTGATATTCCACACGTAACCCATCAGAAATGTGCAGTGTGTCCACACGTAACCCATCAGTACAAACCACCGATACTAACTAACACACCATTGATATTCCACACGTAACCCATCAGAAATGTGCAGTGTCTTCAACTCTGATTTGTCCAGGATACTTGAAAGTTGAAACACATAAAATGGTCACCATTAATCGATACAGAAGCTACCACAAAGGCATTCCATCAATTGACAGCCTGGTCCACCTTTCAAGCCCTCTTACTGCCGCACCAAAAATGCAAAATTAATATTATTAATAAATTGCATACCAGGTCCCTGGCGTGGAGAAGACCCTCCTGGTTTCGTTTTCCATCCCACATCTATGGCAAATCGGATCATTTACACACCCCGCTTTCACATTACTCCTTTTGCTGCTCGTTGTTGCAAAAAACCGCCTAAAAAGGATGACATGTTCGTTCAACGGAGAGCTTCAACATCGCCGGATTGAAGGACGTCTTCATCTCCATAAATCTTCGACGAATCTTCGTAAGGCTTTTCACTCTTATTTTATGGAGCGACGGAGAGGGGCGGCGTGAAGGGAGTGGTGGTCGGCTTCATTGTTCTCCAGCGTTTACTTTTTCTTTTATGTTTTATATGAATTGATTTCTTTCTTTATTTGGGATTAATTAGATATGATTTAAAAGAGGAATCAGTTACAAAAGATATTAATGGAATGAGATAATTATGGAAGAATCTTTTAAGATCGATTACTACTGGGGTAAGGATGGTATATCAATTAAAACATTGGACCTTCTTGGAGTGAAATAATTGGGTGGACTCTTTTGGGGTGGGTTATTGAGTTTGTAGACCTTTTAAGCAAATAACTCTTTCTCGTGGTGGTTAAAGGTGTGTGTCCTTATTATTTATCTTTTATCATCATTACTTTATAACACCTCTAGCCCCACCAGTATCCTTTTATGTGATAGATTAATATAGTCACGTGACGTATTTTTGGGATTATTAGGACTTATTTGAGGGATTTTCCCATATTATTTCATGGTTTATGATTTCTTGTCTAGTTTTAGCTTTTATGCTACTTTTAGAGCTTCTGTGTGTAATTTGTGTGTTAAGTGTGAAGATATTAGGTACTTGGATGATATGATACCCTAGCACAATGATAAGAAGTAAAAAAAACAAGATTACCCCACAGTCATGGTGTTTACGGTAGAACTTTAGAATTGACTTATTAGAGTCACCATGCATAATTCGTTAGGCTTTTAGACGAGCCCTTGGATTTCATGGTAGAATTTGAAGTTAGGAGCACGTGAGAACAAACAGATTGTGATTTGGAGCTGAATTTATAGAGTTATTAAAGTAGCAGTTGACGTAGTTTGAACTAGTTCACTCATTAGTTGAAACATTTTTTGGTTGACTTGGGCCATTAAAAGGGGCCCACAACACCAAAAACGTTTTTGACCCTCTTTATATATATATATATATATATATATATATATAAAACATAAAATAATATTTAGAAAGGGTTTCACACTTTATTACAAATAATTCACACGCCCAAAGTAGAGAGAAGGTGGGAGAAGAAGATTGGAAGCATTCTATGCCCTTCCACCTCTACCCATCATCATTCGCCCAAGAACTATTAATATAATTTTATTTTGTTTTATCTTCTGAACATAAATATTACATTCTTAGTTGCTAGTTTTAACTAGTTTAATATGAAATAAATTCTCATGGCTTGAGAGTCGCTTATGGTATGAACCCTAGAATTGAGATTATATTTTTATTAAATTTGGGATAATGCTATTTAAATAAATTGTCATTTCTATTGTTTTGATTATGTATTCGACATATAATTCAGCCCTTACTCTGCTCGAGTATAGGAATGCCCTTATTAATAAGGACTGTCACCATAACGGGGGGTTTAGTTTACGGGAAACAATACATAAACGTCTGGTGTGCATTAGTAATCCTAACGGGCTTGACTAGTCAAAAAGTTAATCGGGTTAGAGACTTTAGCACCGATCATTGCATAGAGTTCCCTCGGAAGAGTCCTCTAGAATTCTTGAGGTAGCTTCCTAAGCTACCTTGACGAGAGTTAGAAAGAAAGTAGAATCCTGACTATTGCATAATTACCAATTCACCCTTAAATAATAATATTTAGAACTAATACTAGTGGGGATTACTTGCGAGTTCCCGAGCTATATCCTAATCTCATGTTCTTAGTTTCTTTAGATTATAGTCTTTAGTTTAACTAATGCTTAGTTTAAATTACTTATTATTTATTTGTATATTTAGTCAGTAATAACGAAAACAAAAGAAATATTTCTCTTTTCTTTTTTAGTTGAACATTGCATTCAAGTAGACTTTACGAGTACAAAACATTATAATTATAAATCATAGTCCATGTGGAGACGATACTCTTGATACTTACTTTTTATTATTTGTCAACGATATGTACACTTGCGGTTAGCAAGTTCTCTAGGGGTGTTGAATTGTTACGTAATCTTATCACACCTTGGAGATGACACTTGGCAATCAATTAGAGAACATACTTTTCTACCTATCAAAGAACACTCGAAGATCTTTCTTATCGTAGTTCGATCATACGGTTTATCTCCTATGATATTTATGTTTTCAAGAGATTCACAATTTCTTATTCTACTTCTCCTTCAATCGTTTTTCATTCTTATGGACCTTCTTCCATGGAGGTTAGTTGGGAAAGTATAAATATCTTCATTTCTAATATCATTGAAGGTGAGATTTCTATGAGGGATATGGTTAAAGAGGAATTTGTAAAGGTAACTTTAACCATTTTTCTAGATGTGGAAAAGGTTTTAGGGTAATAAGGCAATAACTAGTGATTATAATAAGATGAAATGGGTGTTTATGTAATGGAGATAAAGGACGAGCATTATCATTGACATGTATACAAGGACCTTACCTTTCCTGCCTGAGATTCAAGCTCGGATGCCTGACCAATCACGGTTAGTTACCCTCTTTCCATATTTGGCTTAGATCCATGACATTTTGATTTTTTATGACAACCTTTATTTCAATAAGTACAACTTTGACTATTTCTTGACCATGATGATAATATGATATGCGAATGACTATTTTTATTAAGAATAAAAAACTTTTGTTGAAATCTTCATTTGAAACTATAAGACTTCTCACTAGAGGTTTTATTTGAGTAAATTTCATATTTCTTAAATTTTATTTTTTATTTTTTATTTTTAAGAAGAGTGGTGTATTTAAGAATAAGTTCATTATTCAAAATTTGTAAATCCTTTAAATATTTAATGATCTCATTATTTCTTTTCCACTCTATTTCTAAATCTTTTGATAAAAACATTTTTCATTTTGATAGACGGTAAGTAATCCTTATAAAGAAAGAAACACATATTAAATATCATCTTCTTAGTCAAGTTTTGAACTGAATTAGGATATGAATTTAGAGGATACTCGTCTTGGTTGGTTGTCATGAACACAACTACTTTCTTCTTTTGACTTTCTTCAACTTTGTCAGAGTAGTAGTGAGTTTGAATGTTCATGGTTTCTCTAGTTTTTCTTTTAAGGGGAGTTGAACACTTTGAATTAAAATGCTTGATTTTTTCCCATATGTCCTTTTTCTCTCCTTTGTTGAGTTCATCTCTTGAGCTTTTTTCACCCTTTTAATCTATGAAGTGTCCTTTTTTGTACAGTCGATTTTGAAGTTTGCTTCTTTGCTTTTCCTAGATGCATATAGAGCGCTTGGTTGATTGATTCTTCTTTCTTTATCTCCACAAAGTTTCTATAGGTATAGGAAGATTTCTTCCGTCATTAAATTCCAAATTATCTCATGTTCAGACATATTGGATAAGTCTTTTGATTATCTAATTGAGGTGATTTTCACCTTGTATTCCTCTGTAATTGAAAAGAAGAGTTCTCGATACAACTCATTGTTTGTATATCTTTGTCCAAGAAATCTTAGATTGTTGACGATGGTAGAGAATCGTTGATGCATTGCGTTAGTTTTTCTCCAGGTTGCATTTTAAATAATTCGTATTGAGTTACATAAAAACAAGTATTTGTCTTCTTGACATCCAAAGTTCCTTGATGATATGATAGTTCAAGAACTTTCCAAATTTCTTGTGCCATTTCACACTCACTAACTTGACTATACTTTATTGCACTCAAACCACAAACAAGTATGCTTAGAGTTTGTTGTTTTTTGTGATTTTATTGAGATTGCCTTATGTTAGCTCATTATTCGTCTTGGTGGTCTTTGTGGCGATGTCTTTGTACATGATGAAAAGTCGGGTTTTTTATTAGACATAAGGAGTAATTGATCCCCTTCAAGTAGATATACATCCTCCTTTTTCAATATAAGTAGTTTATGCCTACAAACAATGGAGGTCTAGCAACACTTGTACCAGGCGCTTGGTTAGATTACATGCCGTCATAAACTCTAGATGCGACTAAGCACTCTTATACCAATTGAAATCCCAATAAAGTGTCCTAAAAAGGGGAGGGGGATAGGACAATTCGGAATTATGAAATGTGAATCAAACTCGGAGCACTTGATTTACCTAAATGATCAAGCTTTTTGGACTTTAGATAAGTAGAATAGAACAACACCTAGAGATAATATATATGAGTATAAGTACTCAATCAAACTCTATGTTTATTTGTTCTATGATGAACACTAGTCAAGAATCTATTAGGGCAATTTAACAAGCACTTATCATACAAGATTCTAAGCCTAACAATATATGCAAAGTAAAATAAAAAATTAAACTAGAGAGAGAGAGAGAGAGAGAAAGAGGTTCAACTTTCTTTTTCTACATCAACTACGTAAGGTATGTCCACACTTAGGATTTATACTACTTATTACAAATATCAATCAGTTGAATTAGCACATCTTGTCAATTTTTTTCTATTTTTCAACACTTAAAAGGTGTGAAGTGGAAATGCATGTGAAGATATGTATATCTTTTTTTTTGATGTATGGGTGTCCGGGCAAAGCTAACGTGCACCACGACTATTCTCATAGGAAATATACACGTCTCCTCATGCATACTGCCACTTGATCAGAACTAGGTTACCCATGTTCAGGGAGGAGACTCAAACTTTGCACCTCTTGCTTACCCCCTATAAAAGTTCAAGAAATATCAAGGATGAGGGGATTCAAACCCTGTACATCCTAGATGAGAGACAATCTCTGACCATTGAGCTAGTCCCAATAGTTAAGATATTTTTTTAAGATCAGTCGTGGTATGCGCAAACTGACTCAGACCACCCACATATAAAAAAGTTAAAAGAAATAGTATGAAACATGTGAAGCAACCTAATGTTAAATGCTAAGTTTGAAAACGGAGTTGTCCTAAAGCGTACTAATACTATTATAAATCTTTTTATACTATTAGCGACCCCTCAATAACTCGAGAAATTTGAATGATAATGATAAAGATGAGTACAATAGGATTGTGAAAGAGATAGAATATATATGGAAACGAGAGGAGGACTTTTGGGCCTCGCGCTCTAGAATTAATTGGCTAAAATGTGGAGATAAGAATACTGCTTATTTCCATAATTCTACTAAGGCTAGGAGAAAGATTAATAAAATAAGTAAAATCCAAGATGATAATGGGATTTGGCTTGATGAGGATAATGAAGTCACTGATAATATTCTCAATTACTTCAACAGTATATTTAATTCTATTGGCCCTAGAGACTATGAAAGAATTTTAAATGTGATTAAGCCTACTATTACTGATAATATGAATATTAATTTACTAAAACCACTAATGATATCTGAAATTGAAGTGGCAATAAATGAACTAGGAGCTAATAAAGCTCCTGGTCCCGATGGTTACCAGGGTTTCTTTTATAAAAAGTATTGGCACATTATTAAACTGGATATTATTAAATTAGTCAATTATTTTTTGTATAACAATCACTCTCTTGAGGATATTAACCATACCTACATTTCCTTAATACCAAAAATTGAAAATCCAGCTAATATTAAGCATTTTCGCCCCATAAGTGTATCAAATTTTATTTATAAAATATTAGCGAGAATTCTTGTTAATAGAATGCAACCTCTGATGAAATATATAATAGATGAAAACCAAACAGCATTTGTGCCTGGTAGGCACATACAGGAAAACACTATGATAGTCCATGAAGTTTGTAAGTTTATTAAAGAACAAAAAAATACGAAAAATTACAATATGATTATAAAAGTGGATATTAAGAAGGCATACGAATATGTAGAATGAGATTTTCTATATGACCTTATGATCAAAATGGGATTTAGGAAAAGATGGTGTGACCTCATTTTAAATTGTGTCTCTACAGTTTCTTATTCTGTGCTTATAAATGGTCAACCACACTCCCTTAATAAACCTAAAAGAGGAATAAGACAGGGGGACCCACTGTCCCCCCTCCTCTTCTGTATCATTTCTCAAACCTTAACTGCCTTAGTTAATGACAAGGTGGATAAGGAATTATTAAAAGGTATTAAAATATCTAGAAACTGCCCTACCCTTACTCATTTGCTTTTTGCAGATGATAGTGTTTTCTTTTTAAAAGCTGATTTAAGTGAATCTTATTGCTTTAATGATATTATGAACAGATACTCACTTGCTACTGGCCTGACCCTCAATTTAAATAAATGTGGTGTTAAATTTAGTAAAAACACACCACATTATATGAAAGATATAATTACTACTAAATTAAATATGCCAATCACTAATAACTTAGGGGCTTACCTTGGGCTACCCACTGAGTGGGGGAGGTCTAAAGTAAGGGACTTGAGTCTATTAGTGGAAAAGATTATAAAACAAACTGAGAATTGGAAAAATCTCTTCCTTAGTAGCGCTGGAAAGGAAACTCTTATCAAATCTGTAATTCAAAGCCTCCCTAACTACTATATGTCCTCTTATCTTCTCCCTATTAATACCTGTGATATTATATCTGCGCAAATTGCCAAATTCTATTGGGGTAATAAAGGTGAAAAGAGAATACATTGGGGCATTTGGAAATCCCTAACTTGTAGCAAATTCTCAGGTGGTTTAGGTTATAGGGATATACACCTTATGAACCTAGATTTATTGGGTAAACAAGCATGGAATCTATGTAATAAAACCGATTCCCTACTCTATAAAATTCTGAAGGGTAAATATTTTAATGATACTAATTTCTTCCATGCTAAAATAGATTGCTCTCCCTCTTGGGGATGGAGAAGCCTATTAGTTGGTAGAGAAATCATTACTAAATTTAGTAAATGGAAAATTGGAAATGGTCTCACTATAAACCCCCAAACTGATATTTGGATTCATGACACTAATGAAGTTATTACCCCTCACAATAAAAATATTACTAAGGTAAGTGAATTTATGATCAATGGAGAAAGGAAATGGGACATAAAAACTAGGGTGAATTATATATAGGGTCTTGGAAAACATATTTCTTCTCTATAAAGTAGTTTTCTAAATGCTATTCTTCTTAGGGACCTCAATTTTGACAATAGTCTTTTCTACCCTTACTAACACTAAAAGACAGAAAAGTGTGATGTCACTGTTTCTCTCTCCACTACCTACCACTACCCACCTACCTCCAACCTCCCACCACCTACCACCGACCTCCGGCCACCGACCTCCGACCACCGATCACCGACTCCCGACCTCCGAGCTCCGACCACCGACCACCAGTCACCGATCGCCGGAAAAAACATAGAGTATCGGAAAAAACTGAGAGTATCGGAAAAAACTGAGAGTACTCTCTAAATTTGCTGAGTACTCTATATATTTTATTGAGTGCTCCGAATAATTTTAATGAGTACTCTATGAATTTTAATGAGTATTTAGATAATTTTAATGAGTACTCCGTAATTTTGATGATTACACTGCATATTTTATGAGTATTTTACAAAAATAAATAAAGAATAAATCCTAGAAAACAATTTATTCACTTTTCAATCTTTTTTATATAATTTCAAATGAATTACAAATACAGAAAGCAATTCAAACGAATAAAAAAAAAATACTCCCTAAATTTGAGTTTGACCAGATCTGAAAAAATAAACAAAAAAAAAAAGCCAGTTGCAGCGAGATCTTGACCGGAGCAGCAGCAGCGGCTTGATCTCTACCTTCGGTGGAGGACCGGAGCTCGCGAAGAAACCCATACAGCGCTGCATTACCGCGCTTGATCTCTACCTTTCAGGGGAGATTCCATTCGGAGCAGACATGCCCACTGAGAAACACCACCGAGAAAGCAGTGCGTCTCTTCTTCTCGACGAGCAACACCACCGAGAAAGCAGCTTCGCACCACCATATTAAACTGGAGCAGATCTGGTGGCAGCTCAACACTTGCAGCGAGATGAAGAGGAAGAACCTCCACTTGCACCAACGCTGTCCAGCACCTCCAACAAGCACCTGTCTTCGCCAGAAAAGTGGGAGGGAGGTTCAGATCTGTTCGTCGGTGGAAGAATTATATGGTGGAGAAAGGTTGCTGCAATGATGTTTTGAGCTCCGGTGACGGCAGAAAACGGAGCGAGGTGAGGGGGAGGGAGGTTCACTGGAGCGAGGTGAACTAGCGGCTTGGATCTCGATCTGCTTCGCCGGACTTGCACGAGCTCGGTGTGGTGGTGCTTCGCCGGAATTGCAGTGAAGCTCGCCGGATCTCGATGAAGAAAGGGATGGCCATGAGGTTGCGAGAAGCTTCGTTAATGGTGTTCTCGAACGTAGCAGGAAACCACCGGAGCTATGGTGGAGGTTTATGGTGGTGGTGGTGGTGGCGGTTTGGGAGTGGGGTAGGAGAGATAGTTTGGAGAAGAGAGAGATGTGAGAGAAGAGATATAATAATGAGCTGTAAAATGTAATATTTAGTATATATAGGTATAGAAAAAACAAAAGAGGGGTAGTCTAGTAATTGGGGTTTTGGGGTTCATGTGTTAAAAAGTTGCTGAGGTCTTTAGTAAGAAGAGGCTCTAGGCCGGGTCCCCATCTTGAAGAGGGGTATGTGTTCAAGACCCTAGGTGTCATTATCTCTAAAAACTATCAAAGAAAACTTCTCTGAAAATGTTTGTAATAAAATACTTAAGACTTTTATCCCTCTTACTCCTCTCCAAGATATTATATTTTGGAATATTAATAGTAATGGGGATTATAGTGTCAAATCTGCATACCACATATTAAAAGAAGAAAAGGAAAAATTGGAGAATATAAAAAACTCCTCTAACCCTGACCCTTCTATATGGAAAGCTATTTGGAAACTTAAAGTCCCAAATAAAATAAAGAACTTTATGTGGAAAGCTGTAAAAATTTTACTTCCAACTAAAGAAAACCTATATAAAAGAAGAGCTTGTGAATCAAATATATGTGATATCTGTAATGAACAGGTGGAAAACATTGAACATTTAATTTTCGGTTGTCATTGGGCTAGAGCAGTATGGTTATCTTCAAATCTAACATTGAGAACAAGCAACCAGTGTTCAATGAAAATTGACACTTGGATGGCTCAATTAATTCTCAATAAAGATGCGAAAAACTCATTAGCTTGTGAACATTCGCAATAATTGTGTGGTGTATTTGGAAGAGCATAAATTCATTTGCTTTTAATAAAGTGAAAATATTTCCCTGGAATACAATTATGAAAGCACAAAATCTGTGGGAGGAATACCAAAATATAATAAAACCCAATTAGGAAACTGAGTTTCTGAGGGTTCATCATGATATCCTAACAACAATTGTCCCTAAATCCGATGATGATGTAATAAATCTGAGGAACAAAGTAGCTAAAATAGCTAAAAAAGTCGATACGAAAGGTAAAAATGCAGAAACAGGTAATTCGAGTAATAAAGATTATGTGAATAATGATAATAAATGGAAACCTCCTCCAATTAATTGGTATAAAATTAACTGCGATGCATCTTTTAAATGTACTAAATCTACAATTGCTTGTGTTGTTAGGGATAGTAAAGGTAGAGTTATCAAATATTGCGCATGGGAGATAGGTGCGGAGAATGCTATGGAGGCTGAAGCTTTTGGAGTCCTAAAAGCATGTTTATGGGCAAAAGAGTTCACTAATATTCCGTGTATTATTGAAAATGATTGCAAGGCCATCATGGATGCTCTCTCTTCTTATTCTCCCATTGTTAGCAATAGGCTTAAAAATATCATTTGTAGTATTTATTTTGTTTCCGAACTTTGTAATCCTATTTTCTTTTGTATTTCGAGAAAACAAAACTTAGTTGCTGATTGGATAACCAAGTACTCGCCATTAGGCAATAGTTTAGGTTATGTTGGTGAGTTTATTCCAAACCAATTAGCGCAACTAATTACAAACGATGCCGCTCCTTCGGAAATTGGGTGAACCTTTGTATTTTTTAAGTTATGAATGAAAGATTTTAGAAAAAAAAAGGACATTCGCTATTCTGCCCACATATATTTTTGTTTTGTCATAGATTTTGCCCACATATATCACCAATCTTCACCATCTAATAGTGTCTCAGGGTAGGGGGACAAACTCTCTGGCACATCATTATGCTTTGGTAGTGTTCAAGTATTTTTAATAAGAGCCCGTTTGGAATTGATTATTTTGAAGCTAAAAGCGCTTTTTGATTAAAATTTTAATATTTGTAAAAAATATTAAAAAATATTTTGAAATCTAAAATCACTTTAAGTGATTATTTTAATAATCACTAATCTAGTGCTTTTCCTAAAAGGGATTTTTAGAGTCTAAAATATTACTATGGATCTAAAACCACTTTAAGTGATTATTTTGAAAAACAATCCCAAACGGGCATTAAGATAACGTATTATACGTATACATTGTTACTTTTGATTAAAAAAAAATATTAACGAATGCATAAATTTTGTGTAAAAAAAAATTATAATAAAATTAATATTAATCCTACCAAAAATTGTATATGCCAGCGAATAATTTAATTTGTCACTACGTCGTAGTATATTTTAATCATTTTACAAAAAAACCACATTATTGATCTGAAGAATTTTTTATACTACATATATATTTTTTAAAGGAATTGAGGAGTTGTACTGCCGCACATGGCACCATGAGTTGCGTTGACATGTGGATTAGGTTCATTTTTTTCTTGTTCGAAAGGATTAGGTTCATTTTTTTTTGACGTTAAGGATTATTAGGTTCATGATTAGTCCTAAAACATGCTACTCCTATATTTTATAAATGTCATATTCCATGCAGGGATTAGAGTATTGTTTATTTCTAAGGTTTTAGTCAACTGGAATATTTACTTTTATCTATCAATCGGTTGAATAAAAAATTATTTATATAAGTTTATAAACAAGTTTAATTAATGTTCTTGCAAAATAAAATTCCACTAAAAATTATTTTACCTCCAATAAGATTGGATTACAAGACTTCTTGATCTTTACAAAATAGTCTAACTACTAAACCGACTATCAATCTTTATTGTTTGGTTTCTTTACTTGTCCAAAATAATAAATAAATTATCCTACAAAGTGAAACATTATCAATCATTTTGAATTTGTATTTAAAATTTTAATCTCAATTATTTTTGTACTTACATCAACGTTTTTCTTTGGGACAAACGTAAAAGCTAAAGCAAGAGGCCAGATTAGCCTATCCTGAACCTTGTAAACTGGTATGTAAGCTCCAGTTGTTGATCATCCATCCTACACTGATGTCTAGCATTCCGCGCAGTTCGGTCTGCTATTCCGTCGAATCTTCTCGGCAGGTGTTTCAAGAACATGTTGCCATGTTCATCTGCATATTGTAGGATCCGCTTGACGTACAGTTTGACTTTCCACCACGCAACTGGCAGCGAATTAAGTTCGTGAATCAAATCAAGGTTATCTGAGCAAATAAATGTTTTCTTTTCTATGTCATGCATGCCCATTTTAGATGCTTTGATGACTACTATAGTTTCCCCTTCCTCCGCAGTGTCTGTCCATATTGGTTTACATCAACGCTTAGAATCGTTAAAAGGTTATTCCAACACTTTCTAAATCTTAGGATAATACTTTATACGCAAATAAATAATATTGATTATCACTTAAAAATGTGTCACCTAAATACAGAGCCGATCCCGTCCTAACGCAACCAATGCAGACGCTTTGGGCTTCAAATTTTTGAGGGCCACAAGAAAAATATATATAGTATGTTAACATATATAGATCTTAAAAGTTACAAAATGACTCAATTATATTGCTTAGCATAGCGGTAAAATAAATGTTTACACCTGTATAGGTTATGAGTTAGACACTCACAATAGACATTTTGTTTTCACATCGCTAGCTAACTATTACGTTCACCCAAATAAGTAATCAATTAACATCAACCTAGCTAACTTAATCCACCCAAATACGAAATCTATCGTGAAGCGTTCTCTATCACACTTAGCAGAAGCATCATAGAGAAAAATAAAACATCAACACTTTAATTTTTAACTTTTTTGCTATTTATAAATAAAAAAGGCCCCATTATCTCTTTTCGCCTTAGGTATTCGAGATGCTCGGCTCGACCCTACATAAATATCACATATAATATGGATTTTAAGTGGTCTAATCATTGAAAAGAGAGAAAAAAAGTTAATTATGTGAGAGAAGCGATATGCATTGACTACTTATGATCCACATCATACATGATATCTTTTTAGGTGATACACAACATTACTCATGTCCAATATCTATTTTTTAGAATACCAGAAGTTAAATGTATTCACGACAATTTCTTCAAACCGTCGCTGGTGAAACACATTCTACTAGATAAATAAAATAAACAAGAAATAAAGTTATTTACTACAATTTTGATATATAAATCCTGTTATATATAATTTCTGGGATCCGAATTTATAGATCAACCTTTCTATTCATATAAGCTACTCACTACTTTAACAAGTTATTAATAGGCTAAGAGTTGTACTCATAACTACTTTAAATTACCTTTATATCGGTGTGAGAGTGCCACGTTCGAGGGGTGTTTTGATGTAAACCAATATGGACAAGCTACTAGTATATATCACTATTTTAACAAGTTATTAATAGGCTAAGAGTTGTACTTATAACTACAATTTTGATACGATCGCGCGGTTTATGAGCTTACTTATCTAACCTACTTTCACTTGGTCGTGAAATGAGGTCTTACTCGTTTTTTGAAAAAGTCGTGGTGTCAATTTCTCGTGTAACCACATTATATTTGCTTAAACAATATTCTTACGATTTATATGTACATTTCTCCTTATCAAACAAATTTTAATATTTTCTTCCTTTGGGAGATATTAGGATATCATTTCTTTGTTCATATTATGTGTTGGTATTATTTTTGCCCCATCCTTTACTCAAAATTATGAGCATGTTAAGTAAATCTTTGAATACCTTTCCCACAAGCGAAAGATGCACCCAAATAATAACCATCATAACAAAAATTTTCCTATACTTTTCCAATATTTTTAATACAATGCTGGCTATTGATCATCACCACCCATTAGTATCACAAACGAATTTCTATTCGACGTGTTTCACTTTCAATGTACGCACGCTCTTGTACGGATATACATATGTATAGATTTTTTTCTTTTCCTTACAATATTTTTTCTGGATCTTTATTCTTTGACCTTTCTCTTTGCTTTTAAGTCGGCTTCAGATAAATCTGTTGTTAAGTGAAGCTTATTCCTTCAATTTTGGAGGTACAACTCTCAAACACCCTTTCTCTATTTCCATTTCATAATGTCTGAGTCTCAAAACATGTCTTTCTCTTCCGCTCATAGTAGTGTTATACCTTAACTTTCATTGCCTATTGTTGAGACTCTTCCAAAATATAGAGTTAATTTGACATCTTGGGGGGGGGGGATTATGTATCTTTCAATAAGATCTCCTTGATTTCAAATCTTTCTCCTTCTTTATATGCGAAGCTATGAGGTATTCATTCTTTAAAAAGAGTAGTCATATATCTTTCCATGTCCAATATTCCTAGTTTATCAATGAGACGGAATATACAAAATCAAGGTCCCAACTTAAGATCTGGTGTGAACCAAGTTGAATTATCGTTATCCAGAGATGTCATGAATTTATTAAACTCAGGGTACATATGCCATATCGTAGAGGTTAGAATACCTAGAAGGGAGGATAAAGCTTGTGATAATTAGATTATGAAATTGGACTTTATCTTTGATGTTTTGATATGGGTATGGGGTATACCTTTGGCCCTTTCATCTATAACTTGTTAAAATTCTACTCCTTGAGCCCGAGTTAGCTATTTCCAAACACTTCGGGTAGGATTTATATATTTTATTCCCACTGCCAATTGAATCTCACAATCGTGCATTTTGTAAATTTCTTTTGGTCATTTTACTAGATAAGAAAGAATCATGCTATCTCAGTAAGCGATCCTTCAAATCCCTTGGAGAAAGTCAAATTTTAAGGGGGTGGTATACTTTCCTCCTTCTCAAATATAAAAGTCAACATACTTTAACTTTAGTATTTTTCTAAGTAGCCCCCTGTAAAGGCATATTGTGTTTGTATCTATAGAAAATTCCCTAGGTATCCCGTGTCTATGGATTTGGGGGAATATTTATCCTAAACATGATACTCCATCTGTTCTTAGCAAAGTTGAGAATACTCAACATCTTTTAAATCTTACCAACAATGTTGAGATCATAATGTCAATTCGAAAAATTGACCATGAAGAGTTACCATTATTACACGTATTACGAGTTTGTCTGTGAAGAAGGGTTAATTATACATACTATTTTAAAAAGAAGATCCCTCCAAAAACTCGAGGAAAGGAAAAAAAATACTTTCTATATTAGGTAAACTCTTTGAGATTTCTCCACTCCGTATTTAATCCCCATCTTCTTCTTTAATTAACCATATATGAATGTGGCATGAATGCTGGAGTAGATGCTCGTAGGTAGCAATATAGAAGGATGGGCTTCCAGATAAATTCAACAAAGACCATGTGGGAGTTTGATCACTTCCCTAAAAGTACTTAAAAATGATTTACTGGGAGTGCAAATGATACCTTGATATAAAGGTGAATGATAAGCTAGCTTAATATTAATCACTATTCATGACGATAAAACAACCAAAGAAGACAAATTATTATCTCTTTGTCAAGAAAGGGTGCATAAGAGACTTCATGATAATTACCTCATAGTCTCAAAGCAACCTCTTTCTCTGACAGATTCTATCTCAAAATTTGATCCCTCACTTGCTTAATTCATAGATTTACCTCCTATCTCTCTAAATAAAGATTCAGATGCTTCATTTTTCAACGAGGCTTGTTATGAACAGGTACTCCTCCAATACGGATATATAAATATAATTTTATATTTTTTTACTAACTTTTTTCCTTTGTTGTAGATGAAAGTTTGTTTGGGTTATCTTTCCAAACTAGACCCAATACTTTTCGAAGTCGAGCAAGTCTTAGATGGATAAGATAGCTTTCTACAATAATGTAGTTCTTCTCCATCCGTTTATAAGATGACATGAAGAGGGAAATTTCAATACTTAAAGAAGATCACGATGCATAAAAGCTAGCTTTAGTTAATCTTTGGAAAGAGAATGATAAGCTTCCAGATTATCTAGACTTGATGACGTCTAAGTTTAACAATATTTCTAATCAAGAATAAGACATAAAAAAGAAAGATCGCAAAGAAATAGATATGCATTGTAAGGAATATGAAGACAAGATATTGCAGATGGATGAATATTTTGATCATCGATCTCAAGATATTAAATTTAAGGCAATCAAGGACTTTATAGTGTCCAATAAATTTAGTCAAGCTTTAAAAGAGTGGCTTCCCACCTTCGTTTGTGGTAGTTAGATGAATTTCAACCAACAACACAAGTTTAGCTCGACTTTTCCTTTGAATATTTTTGACGCCTAGGACCCTATCACAATATCTAATTACCCATCCACTTGTTCCAAAAACCGATAACAGTAAATGATCTATTTGTAGTTCTAATCCACGACATGAATGCACTCTTACACTATGTGTTTGTTCATTTCTCGACATATTTTAATCTTTTTTTATATCACAAAGTAATAATTTTTTTACATCGATATATTCAACGATTTTATTCTTTTGGTATGAATAATAACTCCGAAATACTTAGGTTTTCCTAGGGTGTTTGAGTTTTAGAAATTATAATTCATTTTATCCCCTCATCACCTCATAAATCAAATATATTTCAGCTGAACTGGCCTTAGGTTTTATCTAGACCTAATATTTTGTCATGTATTTATTTGAGCTTTTGACACCATCCTCGAGCTTCATAAACAATTTACAACTATTTAAAAGTGATTAAGATAGAACTTCAACGCTTCTACCGAAGATACTTTATCGGAAATTTGGTTTTGCAGAATTATAGATACATGAGAAATGAACGAATTCTTTAAGACACTTCTTTTCAAACTGAAGCATAAGAAAATAATCTTGTCCATTGAGGTTTTACACTACTAGCTCGCATTTTCATATGAACCTTATGACTTAAGTCATTATAAAGACTTAAATTTTAGTTCTTCAATTTTTTTCTAGTCAGTTGTCTACGAGTTACTCTATTAATACTTATCTATTTGAAAAAAGGAGCATGGCTTTTCAATTGTCAAAATAGTTGTTACCGCGTTAGAGAGTGTTTTGACTTGTTATTAATTGATTTCATAATTATGAACCACACAGACGTACGCCGTCTTCAACGATTACCAAGGTATAATATCATTGTATTTTCCTTGGTTATTTCAAACATCATATGTATCAACGTCTCTTTTATGATGATAGACTTTCTCTATCATGAGATTTGTTTTTATAATTACCTTCCCATTTCATCAAGTTTTGAGAGATCAAACCATCATTAATAAAATATCTTACTTCATGGCTTCTTCTGAGATTGTCCTATAAAATGTTTTCCTTTCCTTTGGGTCATAAGTACTAGAGGAGGAGAATATAATTGCGCAGTAGAAATAAAGTTTTTCCTAATTGCGACCTTTTTAGCAAGCTATTCATAAGACTGACAACAAAATCAATGAATTGTTTATCTCTCATGGAGTTTCTATTAGGTATATGGAAAGTGTTTGCGTGCTTATTTCACCCCTCATTCAATCAAAAAAATCAATTATTGTTTCCCTTAAGGTCGAAATCCCTTCGAGCGACTCTTAAAATCCAAGACTACTAGATTTTTTCCTCAAAGGAAGAATTATCCAATATGACAAAAGAGTTGGAGAAGGACCAATAGGGAAACTTGCTTGCTGCTAGAGCTTTTAAAGAAGCACATAAGGATACAACAAGGTTTTTGGTAGCTTTCACTAACTATGTGATGAGATTTGTGCTAAGTACCCTCACTTAAGGTGAATGTTTCACCAGAATGATTTCCATTCTTTGACGTTCGAAATGAACTCCTCTGGCTTTGAGGGTTTCTCATTTTTTTTGATGGGTGTTACCATTTTTTGTTATTCTTAATTAGAACCAATTGAATGTAATAGATCTTTTGGTGTGAAACTCAGTCTATTGTAAGGAAAATTCAATTTGCCCTTATGTTTAGAAGCATCTAAATAGTTAATGTAGGGGATTAATAACAAAGATCAAGCACTACTCTATCATATTACTTACCTTATAGTAGTTAGTTGAATGTATTCCTAGTTAATTAATCTTTCTTTCTTAGTTATTTAAATTAGTCCTTTAGTTATTGCAATTAGTTTAATCCTCAGAAAACCAAACAAATAATTATCTTGTATTTTAATTGTATTCGCAACTGAACCATGATCTCTTTAAACACAATTACGTTAACTTTGCCAATCCTTGAGAACGAAAACCTTTTTCTTACCATTTTCAATTACTTGTCAACGAACCCTGTACACTTGCGGGTGGTTAAAGTCCGTTTAAATTTAGGTGATTATCTATCACACTCATAAGACCGACACACAGTTTCAGTGATCCTTAAATAATCATGATGGTTATGACTCGGGCTAGCAGTGTTTCTCCTTCAACTATCCCTCTAACTGATCCTCCAACTAACATCCTAATCGCTAACCTAAGTAAGAAAAGAGAGGAGGGCTCTCACTCCTCAAATCACCGCTCTTTGAAGAAGAAGCTTGATGGTATGATGTCTTCCCTATTTGTGATATATTAATGTAGGTTTGAGATATAATTTTAGGTGTATTTGATTAATTGTTAAGGGATTTTCCCTATTATTAGATAATTTCTTAATTCATGTCTTGATTTGACGATTTATTACTTTTAAAGCATATTTGATTTAATTTGTGTGTTAATGTGAAGCTCTTAAGGTTTATGGAATGTAATTAGATGCCAAATCAATTCTAAGGAGTTAAGGAAAGAAGATATAGGAGAAATCAGGAGATAAAAGGAAGCAAAGTTGAATTAGGGAATAAAAAGCTACCAAATAATGCCTATTCTACAGCTACGTCCACTAAAGTAAAGATAACTTCAAATAGGCTACTAATTTGGATGAGACTTTAACTAGTTAGATATATCTTTCTGCTGCAGAGATTTTAATATAAAGTGGGTGAAAATCGGCCCAATAACGAAGAAGATATGCCCAAAACAGTGAGCATTGTTTATCTTGTCCTATATTTTGGAAAACAAATTTGTGTTGGACTTAGACTCAAATTACTTGCCTTCTACTCCAAGATTTAGACCTAGGGTTAGAAAACACCTAAAATACACCCTCTTGTCATTGTAAACATGTCCTTTCCTAGTCCTTATTTTACGTTACTCTTAGAAGTCATCAAGAGAAGCAAGTTGATAATATGTATCTTTATTTTAGTTTATTTCTTTCCAACATAAACTAAATTTCCCATAGCTTGGGTTTTGCATATGTATAATTTTTGAATTCTATTTTCTTCTATTTAAGTATGTTTGGGAAAACCTTTTTAAATCGATTGAGCTTCTTAACCTTTATATTTGTTTTATGTGCTTTGATGTATTGATTGTAGTTTTTTGCTAGTGCACGAGTATAGACTACCCCATTAATAGATGTTGGATAGTCATCTGGAAGGGGTGTCTAATTTTTGAAACACCACGTAAACATCTAGTATGCGGTAGTGATCCTGACGGGCTTGCCTAACTAGATAGTCATTAGTGTTTGAGATTAACCACCGATCATTGCGCAGGGTCCCCTGGTAATTGTTAGGTCGCTACCTAAGTCCACCCGGAAAGGGGTAAGGAGGAGTATATAATCCTGGCTACTTACTTTAAGAGCTTTAATCACCCTTATAACTAGTAAAAGAAATAGAAGGATAAGTGCATACAAGCAAACCTGAGCTATATTTCTCATCTTATTCCTACATATTTTTTTACTTTCATTAGTTTAATTAATAATTATTCTCTCCACAGTTATTTATATTTACTTTTACTGTCTTATAATTCCTTGAACTAATTCTTATTACACATTCGTCTAATCCATTCGTATAACACACTAAGTCCCTGAGAACGAATCTTACTTACCATTAAAACTTGCTTACAATCTGTGATACTTGCAGTGAGTAACGTGATTTGTTATAGTTACACCTTTATTATCATTATTTTATCACACTCTACCAGCCACCATGGTACCATTCTGAAGACCTTGCAAGGTATCATTCCAAAGATGTATAATATCAAAAGAGGGCATTTACGGTTAAAGGTGCTTTTGGAAGTGATGTCCAATGCTCCCCGTTCCTTTGGGGAGCCTGTATATTACTCTTCAAATAAAAAGCACTTTACTGGCCTCTTTTACTCCTTCTCTTCATATTGATCCTTTTCTCCTGCTTGATACTTATTCTGTACAACTCATTGGCACTCTCGAGCAAGTTGAGGTTTGGATGCAGAGATTTTTAAATACCTTAAGTTCTTTCAGAGACTTCTATGGGTCGACCAATGGATCCATTTCTAATTAGCGGTGGCAAACAAAATTTAAATATTTTCGGATAAGCTTGTGTCAAACCAACATCTGTTGGTAATCACCCAACTACGGTTATCACGAGATACTTCTAGCATAGAACAGGCCCTCCATGAATCCTCTAGGCGTAAGGATTTGATCTCCTCTTTAAATCGAGATCTATTTGACGCAAAGAAAAGAGCCTCTGAGGCGTACATGGCATTCCCTCAGTTTTCTAAGGATATGAGGCAATGAAGTAGGAGCTCAAGTGGAATGTGTAGAGACAAATGATTAAAGAATGCAAAGAATACATTTGAGAGGTATACCCTTTCTTTGCCAACTTAGTGATCAAAGACTCCTTTCCTACTCCTACAACTCCTCCTCCGATTGATGGTTTTCATTGCTTGTTCCGGAAGGGCATGTAACTATTTATTTTGTCTTTCATCTTATCCCTCTTTTTCCCATGGTATTTATGTGTTCTATACATTTTGAAATAGGAGGAGGATTAGAGGTGGGTGATGTCAGTGAGAATGTTGATATCTTACCGAAGGTACTTGAAGATATGGAGATCAAAGCTGAAGCTTAGGGCAGTTTTTGAAGTTGTGTTGTTTTATTCCTTATTTTTCTCGTATGAAACTTATTGATCCTTTTATGGCCGATAAAGTATTTTCTTTTACTACTTTTCATGAGGGTCGGTTGGTTTATTACCTGGTGTCGCCTAGGGTGTGATAAAAATAAGATCAAATTAAGTATGGAAAACTATGCACTCTCACCCTAGACAGGCACAGTACTGCAAGTATTACAGGACGTATGCAAGTTTTAATGATAAGTAGAGTTCGTTCTTAGGGACTTAAGTGTGTAATCGCGTGAGTAGAAATAACGAGTAAAAGTAAATAACTAGAAAACAGTAAATAAAGCAAATAGGAATTCGAGATTACTAATTAAACTAATTAAAACTAGGAAAATAAAGACAATAAAGTAAAAGATTAAGAATATGAGATGAGAAGTATAGCTTAGGTTTTGCTAGTATGCACTAATCCTTCTAATTCTATCTATAAATCTAGTTCATAAGGGAGAATATTAGCTCTTGGTAATACTTAGTCAGGATTCTAAATTCCCCAAGCTTAGAACTTGAGAGCGACTAAGGGGGCTACGTCACAACCAAGAAGTGATTTCAAATAGGGTTATCAAACGCCACTAAGGCCCTAAGCAAATACTGCAATCTTGGTGATACGGTGGTTAAAACAAACCCTAATGACTATCTAGTTAGAAGTATGTTTTGTCAGAACTGCTAGCGACACTAGACATTATGTGGTGGTTCAATAGTTAAACACCCTGTCAAGGAGACCATCTAACTACTCTTAAAACAATCCTAAAGTGATCAGTTCTAGGAAAGACATTAAATCAAAACACATAAGCAAATATAAAGTAAGAAGCTAATATCAGATTAAAACATATAATTCCCAGAGAAACTTAGATAGAAGAATTAGAATTCATAGATTATACATATGCAAAACCCAAGCTATGGGAAGTTTAGTTCATACCTGAAGGAAATAAACTAAAAGAAATTACAAAAGACATCATCTTGCTCTCTACAATAAACTGGAAGAATAAAACCTTAAGAACTAATTACTATGAGGCAAGGATGATTTACAAGTGATATAAGGGTGTATTTATAGGTGTTTAGAAGACCTAATTCGTTTTCTTGAGGAAGAGTTAAGGTAATGGACTTCTAGCCCAACTCAAATTCGTATGGAAATAAAGATAAACACTGCTGCGTTGTTTTGAGTGTATCTTCTTCGTTATTGGTCCGATTTTGCTCCACAAGATACCAAAAGAATCGAAACAGAATTATCTAGACCCTTTAGAAGGAAATCATCAGATTCGACCTATTTCTTAGGTAAAAACGCCTATCTTTGGACGTGTATGCAGAATCCCAGATTTAGGCAGCTTTTCCTTTTCCATCTTTTTAGCAATTCTTTCATTATCTCCAATTTCCATGCATATCTCTTTCCATAAGTTGTTGTCTTTGACTTGGACTCTAATTAAGCTCCATAATTATCTTTAAAGCTACACACTAAATAAACAATTAAACCCAATATGCTCTAAAAACAATAATTCTACAAATCAAGACACAAAATAGGAAAGTGCACTAAAACTCAAGAAAATCGACATTATTGACTTCTAAATCACTTAAAATGATGTCTCATCCTAACATTAATCTATCACAAATGAGGAGACATCAAGACCCCCAACTCAAAGTTGTATCGTCCCGATACAATAAAGATAAAAACATATGGAAGTCTAGAAATACACACTTATAAAATTTTCAACACAAGGGAAAAAGCATAGCAGACTATATAGAATATACCTAAAGCACATAACTCAGAAAATTTCATGCAATAATATTCATAAACTACATACCTGTACACTTCTCATATCCACAGTCAACACGGCTTGAATTCAAGATCAGATTAGTTTCGCAATGTAAGAAGGATTGGGACTTTACTCAGTTCCCCAAGAGAGCTATAGATTGTTCATCAAACCTCACTAGTATCCAAGGATCCACTTAACTAATCTCTAATGGCTCAATCACTTCTCAATTACATAGCAAAGAATCAAAAGGTCTTTAAGGTTGTAATGTAGGCTTAGGGACGGTATGATCATATATTTGGATAATTTGGAGTGAGCTTTTGGCTCTCTCCTCACTAGCCATCAACGAATCGCCCTAGAGCTTGAGTTACTCTCATAAAACGTTTCTCACTCAACCCAATGAATTCCTTGATGCACATTTAGCATCCCCAATAACCTAATTAAAGCTTAAGATGTTCACATAAAAATCCACTTTGCCGGTCCGAATATATTTATTTCCTTTTCTTTTCAAATCAATTTCTATAGCTATGACTCTCTTTTAATGTTAAGATATCATGCTAATTTTCTCATATATATATTTTTTCTTTTTATTGCCCTTGTTGGCAAAATTAGCTCGAAGCTTCTTTTTCATTCACTATTACCCCGGCAAAGGGTTACAATACAATTCTGTGAATCATCATCAATATAAGGCACAGAGCATAATTAATAAGCTCGAAAATCCCAACAAAATAACAATTCCCATAACGGTGGACCCACCATCCCAAACTCAAGCTCTAAAACAACTGTCTAAGCATCGCGATTCGAGTGCGGGTCATATGGAAAAGTCCTAAAATCTAAAGGATATGGCTTATAACGTGTTTCAATAAAAGGATTTAGAAAGGCTAGAAGGGGCTGAGAAGGACATAGCATATAAAATCAAAAATCACAAGGTGAGAAGGTATAAAAAGGCTTCAAGGGCTTAAAAATATGAAAGAACCGCCTTAATCACTTTCTACACTATGTAATTTCGAAAATTTCTTACCTTTAGCACTTTCATCAAATGGTTTTTCAACTAGCTTGGATCTCACGGCCTACACACTTTCAAAGTTTCCTGAGATCGAACATACTTTCTATCGCATTGCTCACTAATCTTTTCTTTACTATCAATCGTGTGTTTTCCTGCAAATACTCAAAGCATACAAATACATAGCTCATAAACATATCACTTACTATCATCAATCTACTGAGTTTATGCTTTCAAGCTATTAAACACATTCTACATCTAATTCCCATGTATCAAAAATTTTAATTTCACCGAAAAAAAACAGAAAAATGGAGATGAGAGACAACGAATCCCCACACCCCCAACTCAAAAATGAGCCGTGTCCCCACGACTCGAAAAAGACTCGAAAAACAGAAATTAAAATTAGCAGATAACAGCATATTTACAGAAATGGTAAGGAAGAAAGAGAACATACTCTCGAGGCTATTGCCTCGCATCATTGATATCCAAGGTTGGAATTGCTGGACCTTTCGTTAATTGCTCAAGGAGTTTCATGATGTGCACTTGATTAGCGTTGATTTGTGCCACATCATTGACTAAGGAAGTTTGAGCTGCTTCAAATTTCGTTAAACGCTCCTCCATCTTCTCTTACCAATTTTCCTCCTTTTCTTCCTTCGAGATTTGAGTAGAACCCGCTCTTCGAAGACTTTCTTTGATCCAAGCGTTATCAATATAACTCATTTTAAATTCGAGTTTCTCCTCTTCACCCAATACTACATTCGCTTTTTGCACCAGACACGTGATCATAGTTGGAAATTTAACATTATAAACTGATTTAGGAGAGACCGAAAATCGTATCACCTCCTCATAGATCAACTGTGCCACATCAACTTCTTCTCCTCTCAAAATACAGTCCAACAGTAGAGCGTTCTTCATAGTCACATCCCAAGCTCGTGTGTTTCCAAAGACATTAGGAATAAGAAAATTGTGCCAAATTCGCGCATCTGCTTGAAGATATTTGTAAGGCCAAGGTGCCTTCAATTCTCCCTTATGTGATTGCACTTTCTCCTTGTCTAAAACATGCTCAAAAAGTAATTCCTCATCAAAGATCTTTCGCTTAGCAACTGCTTCTTCAAATTTGTAAAAACCTTTCAGTTTCTTAAACTTGAAGTGGTTCCTAATCTCCTCAACTGTGAAAGGAACTATCTTTCCTCTAATCGGAACACCATCACTATCTCGGCTAAAGAGGCCTAAATAGAACTCCAAAAATAATTCAGGACATAATTCAGAACGTCTTACCATGAACGTAGACCAACCCAATTTTTCACCAAGCTCAAAGAATCTCGCATATTCTCCATCTCTAATTTCTTCCTTGAATACTTTCTCATAAGCAAAAGGTAGTTCTTTTAATTGTTTTTCTGCAGAAGTCTTCAAGGCCTTTGAAGTATCCACTTTCTCTATAGGTATAAGATCTTGTTGAGGTTGTGTTCTCTCCTTTGCATAATAATAAAGTTTTTTTACCATTACGATCATACGAAGGTTTCCCACTCTTCAATTTATCTTTACCCTTTGATTTAGAACTAGCACCTTTGTCAATTGATTTCTTCTTGTTTAAATCCAATCCCTTGTTACTCTTCACCTCCCTCTTGTTAGCTAAGATTATTGTTCTATTAGTCATCCTCAATTAACCCCCAACTCAAAGCTTTAGCAACCCTTGAAATTTAAACTCTTGAATTAATGGTTGAACAAGCTTGATTTGGCTTTGGGAAATATGAATTGATGATTAACCTCTATGTGGGTGAGGTGGATTTGTAATGGGTTGTCTTGGATTTATGAAATTGTAGGATGAATTTTTAAAATTTGGCTCCTTGATTCTTCAATTTGAATGGATTTGGTGAGGATTGGGTGTTTGATTCTCTCTTGTAATGATGTGGAGAGAAGGTTTGATGTGTTTTTTTGATGATTGGGTAGTGTTTTGGTGATTGGTGAAGGTTTTGATGAGCTTCAATGGAGTTAGGAGGGTTGTGGAGAAGAAAAAGAGGGTTAAGGTTTAATAAATTCGGAATAATAAGCTTAATACCTCCTTTATAACTCAATCCCGTAACTTTTTCTTTCTCTGGCGGCGCTACGGACTACCCCTGCGGACCATGGGGTGCACCGCAGGGTAGTCCGCGACATCTGATGCTCGAAAATTTTTGCTCACTGGATGAAACCCGTGGTAGGACCCCGTAGTACGGTTTTTGGCTCGCGGACTAGGGGCCGGTGTACCGGAGGGCACACCGCGGCTTCTGTTGCTAACTCCGTCAAAATACCCGTGGTACCCACCCCGTAGTACGCGTTTTTGGGGCGCGGACCATGGTGCGGTGTACCGGAGGGTAGTCCGTGGCAATTTTTCTGGTTTCTGGATCAAACCCGTAGTAGCAACCCGTGGTACGGGTTTTTGACCACGCGGACCAGGGCACGGACCATGGGGTAGTCCGTAGGGGTAGTCCGCGGAGTGCATTCCTTTGCTCCAAAAATTTTCCTCGCGTTCCCTAACTCGATTTCTCCGATTCCTACACACCAAAAACACTAATACCTTCCTCAAGCATGCATTATCAACTATAAACAATAAAAATAAACTTAAACTAAAAACGTAAAAGACATGAAAACATAAAAAAAAAACTACGGGTTGTCTCCCGTACATCACTTTTGTTTTACGTCTTTCAAAGTTAGACGTGTTACCTCTGTCAAGATTTGCGAATATAGCCTCCCCAACAACGAGTAAGGCTATGAACGTCAACTAATCTGCGCTTGACCCCAGTTTTGGGGCGAATCTTTATCACCTTGGCTGAAACAACCTTCGTGACGATGAATGGTCCCATCCACGAGTCTTTGAAACTTCGTGGCCTGTTCTCGCGTTTGTTGGCTTTCCATAGGACTTCATGGCCAACCCCAAACTCAATGTTTGGCTCAGTATCCACAGGTTTTAGGTGGATCTCCTCAGGAGGGACTTTATGATGTGAAAGGCTGTGGATGATAGGCACGGTGGGATCCAACTTCCTCGGTTTCTTACCCAAGACATAGAAGGTCTCGGATACATTCTTAGCATGAAGTGTGATGGTCCCATCTTGGAAGTTTATCACACTTTGACTTGTGGCCATGAAAGGCCGTCCAAGTATGATTGGAACCTGCTTATCTGCATCAAACTCAAGTATAACAAAGTCAGTAGGGATGGCGATATTACCTGCTCGGACTAAGACGTCCTCCACTGTTCCCCATGTCCTTTTAACTGAGTTGTCAGCAAACTGCAACTTCACTGGAGTCTTCTCTGATTTCTGAAGTCCAAGTCTTTCGAACACGGACTTAGGCATAAGATTCACACCAGAACCCACATCGTACATAGCTTTCACTTTGAGCATACCATGTAATTGAATAGGAAGGTTGTAACTTCCCGGATCTTTAAGCTTTAATGGTAGCTCTTTCTCACTTCTTCTTGAAACCCTCAGGTTCTCTCTTGGGATCTCTACACTCGCTTCTTTCTCAGGAATAACTTGCGTATAAACTTGTTGCGGTGTAAGTCCTCTCTTTGCAATCTCAAGCATTTGGGCGTTGATATTTTCAGGTTGGTACGCCTCTACAAATGTCTTGAGAACAGTGTCATCTTTAGGATTTGTATCAGGAATAGTTGATGACACTGGTTGAACAACAGGTGGCGATTCCACCTTCTCTTCTACTTTCTCTTCTAGCACAGCAGGTGCCACTTCATCTTTTTTCGATTCCTCCTTTGAGGCTTCTTCCTCTTTCTCTTTAGCCAACTCAGCTGCATATTCCACTACCGATCGAATCTCTTCTTGCACCTTCCTCAGTAACTCCAAGAACTCGTCTTTCTCTTGATCATAGACTTCAGAATAGTCAGATTCCTCGGGGCTAGACTCGGTTGGTTCTTCTTCAATACTGGGAACTTCCACGGAACTAATGGCAGCATGTGGTGCGTCCTCTTTCGCTTCTTCAATCTCAAGACACATGGCCTTGCAAGCTTCGAACTCATCCTTGTCTTCACCTCCTTCGATTGCCTTTACTTCCTTTTGTTCTACAACACTTGTTAACACTTTGTTTAACTGTGTCACTTGAGTAGTTAGCATTTGAAGTATGGCATCATGTCCTCTAACCTTTTCGTCTTGAGCATTAAGAGTTGTGTTTAAACGGTCTAGAGCTTGTACTATCTGTGTATTGTCCATGGATCCTTCTTGCGGATACTGAGGTAGAGCTTTCTGCTCTAATGAATCGGTATAGGCGTCTTGAGCAGGTTGTTGTGGAGGAGCAGGTCTATTTTGATATTGGTTTTGGTACTGACCTCTCTGTTGGTAAGAGTTGTTCTGGGGACGCGGTTGATAATGACTAGGATTAGCGGCCCCTTGTGGATTTGAATACTGCATACCCGGATAGTTGTGATTGCCCCAACGGTTGGATATAAAGTAAACATATTGCGGATTTGATTCGCACTCTTCCCATGAATGATCGTTAACTCCACATTGTTGACAACCTTGTACTTCTTGTACCACCTTTGTGGCGGCTATATTCTTCTCCATCGCGATTCTCAGCTCCTTGAATTGATTTTCTAATGAGGATATTTGAGCTGAGTTCGCAGTTTCTGCATCTAAACGAAGCGTTCCTCGGGTCTTTGCTACAGAATCTCGCGTTGAAGGCCAACTTCTTTCTTGTTCCATAATATTTTCTAACACCTCAGAAGCTTCATTATGATTCATGGACACAAAGTTACCCTTTCCGATGTTATCCACCTTCTCTCTACCTTTATCATTAAGACCTTCGTAGAACATAGCAAGTTGTAGAGCAGGTGTATAACCATGGAGTGGACATCTAGTTAACTTTTGTTGAAACCTTGTCCATGCTTCTCCCACTGTTTCTCCATCCTCTTGGCAGAATCTTGCAAGCTCGGTTTGATCTTTAAGTCTCATGCTCTTCGGATAAAATCGGTTAAAGAATGCGGCTTGAAGTTCTCTCCAAGAGTGAATGGTTCCATGTGGTTGTCTCTCTAGCCAATCGCTAGCTCTTCCGGTCAAGAAAAACGAAAACATATGACAATACAGTTGCTCGCGTGTGATACCAGGAGTAATGTAGGCATCACAAATCTGCATGAACTTCTGAATCGCTTTTACCGGATCTTGAATAGCTGTACCAGTATAGAGTCCGAAACTTTGAAATTGACCGAGCATACCCGGATCGGGTCTAAATTTGATATTCGGAATCTCAGGAGGGCGATAACCAATTGGTTGAACATGGAATGGTATATTAAGGCCAGGCAGATCTTGTTCAACTCGGTTCT
Organism: Nemophila menziesii; assembly: GCA_029959085.1. NCBI lineage: Eukaryota > Viridiplantae > Streptophyta > Magnoliopsida > Boraginales > Hydrophyllaceae > Nemophila > Nemophila menziesii. The sequence continues at coordinate 3,731,229 of JARWIR010000038.1, read as the reverse complement.
GTTGATTATTAAGATTATTCCCATTACCTCCTCCTACTGGTAATTGTACTCCTTCTAGTCCACCAAGTGGTGGTTGTTGTCCACCTTGTTGGTTATTCTGCACTCCACCGAGTGGTGGTCCAAGTGGTGGATCTTGTTGACCAAGAGGTGTTCCAAGTGGTGGATCTCCTCCTGGTAATTGTTGTCCTCCTACTGGTGGGGTTGCCATAACTCTTCTCAAGGCCCTTTCCTTACGAACGCGTTTGTTGTAAGGTCTGAAGCTCCTCTCAGGCTCCGATAAAGGAGGCCAAGAATTAAACACTGTGAAACCTGAAAAAGACTAAAGCAAACCCAAGCATAAATCTGGAAAAAATAAAAACTAAACTAAAAACTGAAATGTAAAACTAATTAAAAACTAAAACTAGAAATAGATAACCCACACGCTAACGAGACACCAGTCCCCGGCAGCGGCGCCAAAAACTTGGTGTCGCCTAGGGTGTGATAAAAATAAGATCAAATTAAGTATGGAAAACTATGCACTCTCACCCTAGACAGGCACAGTACTGCAAGTATTACAGGACGTATGCAAGTTTTAATGATAAGTAGAGTTCGTTCTCAGGGACTTAAGTGTGTAATCGCGTGAGTAGAAATAACGAGTAAAAGTAAATAACTAGAAAACAGTAAATAAAGCAAATAGGAATTCGAGATTACTAATTAAACTAATTAAAACTAGGAAAATAAAGACAATAAAGTAAAAGATTAAGAATATGAGATGAGAAGTATAGCTTAGGTTTTGCTAGTATGCACTAATCCTTCTAATTCTATCTATAAATCTAGTTCATAAGGGAGAATATTAGCTCTTGGTAATACTTAGTCAGGATTCTAAATTCCCCAAGCTTAGACCTTGAGAGCGACTAAGGGGGCTACATCACAACCAAGAAGTGATTTCAAATAGGGTTATCAAACGCCACTAAGGCCCTTAGCAAATACTGCAATCTTGGTGATACGATGGTTAAAACAAACCCTAATGACTATCTAGTTAGAAGTATGTTTTGTCAGAACTGCTATCGACACTAGACATTATGTGGTGGTTCAATAGTTAAACACCCTGTCAAGGAGACCATCTAACTACTCTTAAAACAATCCTAAAGTGATCAGTTCTAGGAAAGACATTAAATCAAAACACATAAGCAAATATAAAGTAAGAAGCTAATATCAGATTAAAACATATAATTCCCAGAGAAACTTAGATAGAAGAATTAGAATTCATAGATTATACATATGCAAAACCCAAGCTATGGGAAGTTTAGTTCATACCTGAAGGAAATAAACTAAAGCAAATTACAAAAGACCTCATCTTGCTCTCTACAATAAACTGGAAGAATAAAACCTTAAGAACTAATTACTATGAGGCAAGGATGATTTACAAGTGATATAAGGGTGTATTTATAGGTGTTTAGAAGACCTAATTCGTTTTCTTGAGGAAGAGTTAAGGTAATGGACTTCTAGCCCAACTCAAATTCGTATGGAAATAAAGAAAAACACTGCTGCGTTGTTTTGAGTGTATCTTCTTCGTTATTGGTCCGATTTTGCTCCACAAGATACCAAAAGAATCACAACAGAATGATCTAGACCCTTTAGAAGGAAATCATCAGATTCGGTCTATTTCTTAGGTAAAAACGCCTATCTTTGGACGTGTATGCAGAATCCCAGATTTAGGCAGCTTTTCCTTTTCCATCTTTTTAGCAATTCTTTCCTTATCTCCAATTTCCATGCACATCTCTTTCCATAAGTTGTTGTATTTGACTTGGACTCTAATTAAGCTCCATAATTATCTTTAAAGCTACACACTAAATAAACAATTAAACCCAATATGCTCTAAAAACAATAATTCTACAAATCAAGACACAAAATAGGAAAGTGCACTAAAACTCAAGAAAATCGACATTATTGACTTCTAAATCACTTAAAATGATGTCTCATCCTAACATTAATCTATCACAAATGAGGAGACATCATTACCCTTGAATAATATTTTGGGAATTTTCCATCTCTTCACTACTTTTCTTTGTGTTATCTTCTTCCTTTTTTATGTATCTTATATTCTAATAATGTTATATATGGTTTGGATTGTTCATTCTTTTATGCCTTTTTCTTGTTTGTCTGTTTTGTAGGTCAGTTCTCTACTACCTCTGACGCGTTAGAGGAATATGTGTTGCAGCTCCAACTTTTTTCTTAATTCGTATTCATTTCAAGGATTTATGGTGCATCTTCAGCTGGTGCTTCGGGCTTGTCTTAGATGTTTTATCTTCTTGTTTTGTAATTTTACTCATGGCTCTTGTTTCCTTTACCTTTTTATCGTTCTTGTGCTTATTTCTTTGTGAATATACAGTGAAATTTATTGATACAATATCTTCTTTCTTTTATTCTTCCTTTTTTTATCTTTTTTTCCTTATATTCATAGTCATCGAATGGTGGTCCCTTGATAAGGACTTAATGAAATCACCGTCGTCATTGAGATACGACGTCAAGGAGATGTCCTTGGTGTTTTCAAGGGATGAATTGTTAGGCTCACCATAAATTCATAGCACGTAAGGGTGGTTCTAAAGAGAAAAGGACTAGGTCAAAGGAAATCTCCTTGAAGTCGTATCTCAATGAAGACGGTGATTTCATTAAGCCCTTATCAAGGGACCACCATTCGATGACTATGAATTAATTAAGAGTTATAAACTCATCCGTAAGCTCTTTCAAGAGCAACAATCCCCCACCCTATTAGTAATATCATCAAGTCCTTCTCAATAAGGGTCAAAGTAATCCTTAAACTTATATAAACGAGGAAACTTAAGGACTTATCCTTGAGTCGATTCACTTTTCGACTTGTATGGGAATAATTAGATCTTGTTGGGTCATTTCTTGGCCACATATTTCTTATCATCACAATCATCACCCCATGTCTATACTGAACCGTTTCACAGATAGTCTTTGTCGACTTCTCAATGACACACAAATAAAAGGTGGGGTTTGTCACATTATCCAAGATCCATCCCCTAACCATTGAATTAGCTTTCTTGAACCCAACTTCGAGAGCCAGAAACCTAGCATGTAGCTCTTTGGTATATTCCGCATTAGCCTCAATGGCAGGGAGTACCTCGAGAACGGCAAGGTCTAGTTCATGTTGTTCAAGGCATACCAGTGACTTTTTTGCCCAACGTTTGTAGTTGGAATCATTGAAAGACTCCAACATAGTCACGCCGGGAATGGCTTTTGCGTTCAAGGATGAAGCAACCGCCGATATAGAAAAATCCATTTTACTACCAGTGATATTAAAAATATCTTTTTTAAATTATTGGTAAAAATCTAACAATATCACTGGAAAGTGAAAAAAATAGATTATATAAATACATATATTCCAAAAAATGTAATACTACATCTATTACATGAAAGTGAAAAAACAAAATATAGAGATATTCCAAATAGAAGTAATACTATAACTATTATAATAAATTGGAAAATGGAACTTATACGGAAAATTTAGAAAGAAATCTGGTTACAAATGCACACAAAAACAAAGGTGTAGCGGCGTTAAAAAAGATATTCCGGGAGTACCAGTATCTCTAAAAAAAGTATTCCTCTATTACTTTAGGGTCTGTTTGTATTTAGGAGGGAAAGAAATAGTAAAGGAAAAGAAAAGAAAGAATTTTAAGAAAAAGAAAAGAAGAGAATTATTTTGTTTGGATTATAATTTTTTATAAAAGAAGATTTCATAAATGATTTTGGATATCTTTTATTTGAATTGAAAAAAATACAAAAGAAAAGAATATAAAAGATTAATTTTAGCCTTTAACCATTCATAAAATTTCTTTCTCTTCATTTGACTCCAATTTGGAGTGATTATAAAAATGGATATAAGAGTGATTTTTGGAATCATTTCATTTCTTTTCTTTTATAAAATTTTCTAATACAAACACCGTAAAAAATAAAAAATCATTTATATTCCTTTACTTTCTTTTCATTTCTTTCAATCCAAACAGACCCTAATCTCTATGTCAAACCTGATTTGACTAATTTTTTTTTGTCAAAAGCTTAATAATATAGAAATAGTTCATTACAATACTATTAACCAATCCCCGAAATGGGTGGTAAAGAAGAGATAATCCTAACTAATTGGGGAGGAGGTTTGGACACCCAATTGCTCGGCAACAAACCTAGAAGCTGCTGCCTCGCAACCCAATCAGCAAAAGCATTCAATTTCCTAGGAATAAAATGAAAGGAAACTAATCTATTACAAGATAATAACTTAATATCCGAATACAAAATTTTGTGTCTTGCATAAGTAGGAGTCTTGGGTTGATTAAGCATATCTATCACCACCTTGTTGTCACTCATGATTCGAATGTCTTCAAACTGGAAATTAATAGCCGAAATTAGCCCATTATGCACTCCTATCATCTCAGCTTCTTCTGCATTATAAGATAAGAAGTTTTGGGTATGACCATGTATTAGTTTATTGTTTTTATCAAGTAATATGCAAGCTGAAGTAGCACACTTATCAGTTTTAAACCAAGCATCTGAAAAAGCAAACAAAGTATTTTCTGTAACATTTTCATTCCAGTTTCTCATTTTACCTTTACCTGACTTTGAGCAGTGGAGAACATTTTTTCCTTTCATATTCTCATTGTTTCTATTGTTGTTGTGTTGAGTATTTAAACTCCTTATACTTTCACTATTTTGGTCAGTAGTTTTTTTTGCCTCAGATATTTTATTTATTTCATCATAGGCTTTAATTGCTTGTTGAAGAACATATATTGGATCAGGTTTTTTTCCTTCATACCAGAATTTATTCCGAGCTTTCCATATATTCCATAATATATGATGGACTAAAGAGGCAATATCTCTCCCACCTACATCTGTACCCCCTTGCAAAGTTTTTAAACTGAGAAACCAGTTTTCAAACTTTGAAGTACAACAGACAGTAGTTAGGAGCTGTAAAGGAGATATAAACCAAAGTGCTCTCACCCATGGGCACTTGAAGATCATATGTTCAATAGACTCTACATCATTTCCACATAAATTACATAAATCAGATGGTGCACATTCTGAATAGAATTTTAGTTCCTCAGTTGGAACCTTTCTCTTACATAGTTTCCATAAATAATTTCGAATTCTAGGCGGCACCTTAAGCTTCCATATCTTCTTCCAAATTTCATTTGGGGTTGCATGGGAGCTACTAGGTGTGAATTCGTTTTTTTTCTTATCTTTTTCACTTTCTAATTCTTTAAGATAACCATATATGTTTTTCGAGGTTACTTCTCCATCCTTAGATGGATTCCAAAAGGCAGTATCTTCATGTCTCTTTAATGGAGTTATAATGTTGCAAATTTTGTTACTTATATTAGAATTGAACCATTCATTTATCAAAGTATGATTCCAGATATTAGAACCCTCATAAAATAGATCAGCCACATTTTTTTAAGGGACAATTTATGGGGCATTTTAGGCTTTTTATTCCAGGAATCCATGAGTCCCTCCAAATATTAACATTTAATCCATTTCCAATCTTTCATTTCATTTCACTTTTAAATATATTTCTACCTTCCAGTAGGCTTTCCACCCCCAAGAGGGGTGGTATCCTAATTCAGCATTAATAAAGGATGTTTTACTATAGTAAATACCTTTAAGAGTTTTAGCGAGTAAAGATTCCGGCTTTTTAAAGATTTTCCAGGCATTTCTTGCTAATAAGGCATAGTTTTTTATTCTCATATTTTTGAAGCCCATACCTCCTTTGTTTTTATTCTCAGTCATTTCCTTCCAATTTATCCAGTGTTTTCTTTTTTCATTCTTTTTATTCTACTAAAATTTTGATATAAGCGAGTCTATATTATCACAAACTGTATTTGGTATAAGAAAAACTGCCATAGTATAGGAAGGTATTGCACTAATAACAACTTTAATTAAAGTTTCCTTTCCTGCATCTGATAAGAAGTTTGTATTCCAACTTTCCACTTTTTTTGAAATGATATCTATCATCCAATTTAAGGATTTAACTTTAGACCTACCCCAATCCGCGGGGAGTCCCAAGTACTTTCCTAAATTGTCCGGTTTATTCATTCTTAAGATAGAGAGGAGGTGTTTTATTTTATCTTCAGGGGTGTTTTTACAAAATATAACACCACTTTTATTTAGGTTAATACATTGTCCCAAGGCATTACTATATTCATTTATAATATTACTAAAATTTTCCACATCCTCTTCTTCAGCTCTAATAAAGAAGAGACTATCATCAGCGAATAGTATATGACTAAGAGTGGGGCATTTTCTATTGATTTTAAGACCTCTAATATGGTTTTCATTAATATTTTTGGTGATAAGCGAAGATAGGGCTTGGGTAATGATACAAAATAGGAAGGGGGATAGTGGGTCCCCCTGTCTCAAACCTTTAGAAGGTAAATCAATAGCCACTTGTTCTCCATTAAGAAGAACTTGATATGAGACAGTTGAAACACACCCCATAACTCACCTTATCCAAATTGTACTAAAACCCATTTTAATAAGCATATCATTTAAGAAATCCCATTATACATTTTCATAGGCTTTGGCCACATCTGCTTTTATAGCCATATAATGTTTTTCAGTTTTCCTTTTTCTTTTAAGAAAGTGACTAACTTCATGCGCAAGAAGTATATTTTCCGAGATTTCTCTTCCCGGGATAAAAGCACATTGAGTCTCACTTATTATAAGGTGCATTATACTTTGTAATCTTTTTACAAGAATTTTTGCTAAGATTTTATATATCACATTGGAACAACTAATTGGTCTAAAGTGAGCCACCTTAGCTGGTTTATCAACTTTTGGAATGAGGGTAATTATAGTCTTATTAATTTCATAAAGGCTACTTCCATTCCATAGAAAATCTGATATAAATCTTAATATATCAAATTTTATAAGCTCCCAATGTTTTTAAAGAAATACACAGGGTATCCATCAGGCCCTGGGGCCTTATCTTCCCCCATATCCCATAAAGCTCTTTTAATTTCATCTATAGAGATTGGGGCAGTAAGCTTAGCATTCATGTTCTCATATACACATTTTTCAATATTATTTATCACAGGGTCATAATTTCTCGGCCCTTTAGAGCTAAAAATGTTTTTGAAATAGGATTTTATCTCAGATTCTATACCTTTTTTATCATATACCCAAGTGTTATCATCAGTAAGTAGACATTCTATTTTATTTTTCTTTCTTCTTATTTTAGTTAATGAGTGAAAGTAGGCAGTGTTTCTATCACCAAGGGTGAGCCATCTCACTCTTGATTTTAATTTCCAATAAGATTCTTCTTGTTTCCATCTATCTTCCATTCTCTTGGTAATTGCATTATAATACTCCCAATTGATGGGGTCCCTAGAGTTTATCATATTTTGGGGAGAGTTATTATAATTTTTTAGGGACTCTTTTTTCTTTTTTGCATTTTTTCTTGCCCATTCAGTAAGGTTATGAGTAAGTATATTGAGTTTCTTACCTAATTTATGTATTCCTTTTCCTCTTATCATAACCATTTCTAGCCATTTTTTATTTATCAGATTTATACATTCTTCATCTTCAATCCAGTTTTTACAGAAGATAAATCTTTTCAAGTAAGGTATTTTTTTTAATATCTTTCATAATCATAATCATTGAATGGTCTGATCCTATAGGGGGAAGGATTACCAACCAAGAGTTTGGGAATAGAATTTCCCAAGATTTACTAATGCAGCATCTATCAATAAGTTGTTTTATCATCTCATCATTTTGTCTTTTATTTGACTAGGAGAATTTGCAGCCTTTTGAAGTAAGGTTTGTCATATTAAGATTTTTCAACCACTTGTTAAGTCTTTTCATATTGATTTTGTTAGGTCCCTTTCCTCCCAATTTTTCATAGCTATACCTATACATATTCATATCACCTATAATGTTCCATGGGAGTGAGGGGAAGAATCTTTTACATTCTTTTATAGAGTTTAATACATCATCTTTTTCTTTATCTTCCGAGGGTATATAATTATATGTAGTACAGTATTCCTTTTTGTTTTCATCAGAGATTTTACAATGAATATATGAGTCAGAGGTTTCTAGTATATCAATTTCTATATTCGAATTACAGAGTAAAGCTAGCCCACCACTTAGTTTTCTAGGGTCCACTATACAGCTAACCTTGTATTTCAGATCAGATGCAATATTTTTCACATAAGTAGAGTTATTCTTAGTTTCAATTAGGAATATTACCTCAGGTTGATACTGAACAACAATATCCTTTAGTGTCAGAACTGTCAGGTCACCTCCAAGACCTTGACAGTTCCAACTCAGTTGTGTCATTGGTTTGGTTGGGGTTGATCTGGTTCAACCCCGCAAAACTCTTTAGCCTTCACTTCGTGATTTTCACTAACCTTGTTATCCAGTTCCATACTAGCCTCTTTCTGCTCTTGCTCTAACTGAAGAGGGTTGTCAAGGTTGATTGTCCCCATAGCTGGGTTCCATCTCGCCTTCCAGATTTTCTGATTTCTCGATTTTTCTCCTAACTCACGTTGATATTCAATCCTCCTTAGTTTGTTCTCCTCCCACCTTTTATCATTGTTTGATTCAGCCGGAACATCTTCCATTCTCGTATCTTCATAGTTATCCTCAATGATACTTCGGATTGATTGTGCTGGTTTGTCTTCATTTCTAGGGTTAGGTAAGGGTTTCGTATTTGGGATTTCTTCAGATAGTTGGGTGTTGAAATGTTTTGTTTCAGATGTTGTGTTTTGGATAATATTTGTTTCTTGGGCTGATAAGGATTTGTTTTGACTAAAGTCCACCATTTTTCCTTCAGATAAGGCTTGGTCCACTTCGGATTTTTTTATAGATCCAAAAGATAGGTTTATCGGCCCACTTGAAATATTTTCCTTAGGCCCAAGAGTAATAGGGGTTGTGGGCTCTTGTTCTTCTCTTTTGTTATTCATTAAAGGCCCAAACATATTGTTTTCCGGTTTCGATAATTCCAAGAAATTCTGTACCCGTCCTTTTTGCCACTCAGCCACTACCTCGTACTCCATTTTGTTTATCACCAATTTGTTTTCTTGCACAGCTCCGTCCTTCCTCACCGTACTGATTTTTGTCCTTCTTTCTTTGTTTTTTCCAGCTGGTTCACTCGGTAATTGACTCACCGAGTTAGGTAAATCGGAGCTTGTATCCATGGCGGTGAAGACGAATATCTCTTGATTCTTCTCAGCCATTTCTTCTTCCATTGATAAGAAATCCCTTTCTACTCCATGAATCCATTTACCAAGTCTTTTCTTTAGTTTGTTTTTATTGATGCACTCATTTTCCGAATGATCAATGAGACCACAGCTGTTACAGAATTCTCCAAGTCTTTCATATTTTATCATACCTGTAAGGCTCCGATTCTGTGATATGTTAAAGGAGTAAGTTTGTTTAAGAGGTTGATTAACATTCCACCCAATTCGAACTCTACAGTAGCTAATTTCCTTGAATGTTTTGATTGGGGGTAGTTGGATTTCTTCGATTTTTCCTAAGCTTTCTGCGATTGTTTCTACGTTTTCTTCAGAGATGTAATTTCCAGGTAGTCCATGAATTTGTACCCAGAATATTGTGTTGTTTTGATCATCAAGGGTTTGGTTTCCATCATCTTTCCATTCTTGAACGAGGATGTGTTTTCCGGCCAAATTCCATGGCCTCTTCTTGAGTATTTTTTGATAATCCTCATATGATTTACAGCTTAGTAGACAAGAGTTGAATCCAATCTTCTCAGTTGTTACTTCATTCTTGAGCCCCCATGATTTATTGATTGTTCTTCGAAGGAAATTAAAGCTTATAGGTTGATTATATATGATTTTAGCTAACAGTTTGGGTTTTTCAACATTTGAATAAGCAGAATTGTGCACCGGTTTTAGGATGATCTTACTCGGTTTTAGTTTTTGTAGATTGGTGTTTAGTTGATGGTGTTCCATTTTCATGAGGATGAGTTGGAGTAGAAGAGGAAGAGAGGAAGAAGGAGAAACAAAAAACAGAGAGAAGAAGAGAGGGGGTGAAGATTAAAGGAAAACTAACCTGGGACTTAGATGGGATTTTTAAATAGAAGAGGAGGAAAGAGTTTTTTGGTGGTGGGTTTGAGTGGTTTTTGTGGTGGTGTGTGGTGGGGGGTTGAGAGAAATCCGGTGAGGTCTTGGGTTTGAATTTTCCATAAGATTCTATTGATTTGATTTGACTAATCATGGAGAAGAAAGTATTTATTTTTCTGAATTTCTTAGTTCTTTATATTCTATTCTCTATATTCTATTATTTACAATAGTTTTCTATCATCTCTAGAATAGTTTTTTCATTCTCTCTAAAATTATTTTTTCTATTCTTTCTAAAACCGTTTTTTTATTCTCTCAAGGATAGTTTTTTTTTCATTCTCTCGGGAATAGATTTCTCCTCTTCTCTAGAAATGCAAGTGATAAGTCACTATTTATAGAGGAAATGTCAAGACAAAAAAGCATCACATAAATGCTCATGAATGGGTGGTGATAAATGCTTTTCAATGCTAATTAAAGTCAGTCATTTTCTTGACTAAACTTTGGTAACTCTCGTAACAACTGAAATAAAAAGTGATCAATTTACAATAAAAAACCATTAATTCGTCATCAAGTGTAGGAAATTATTTTATATTGAATAATTTCTAATGGTTTTTTCCTCAAACACATAGTATTTTTCACTTCTCTCAATAATATAAAAGAAGTTAATAAAATAAATTGTTTTTATTTAATAATTCCAACCGATCCTATCCATAATTTTATCAAAGCTCAAATCTCCAAAAGTGATAAACATTATAGTTGAATCTAACAAACTCGAGCGCGTTGCTTAATACTTCTTGTTATAATATCAACTTCCATATTCATTCTTTATAATTAGAGCCAATTGTTGATTAAAGCCTATTAAAAAACTTATTTAGAAAAAGGTGTCTAGAAAAAAATATTTATTAAAAACAGCCTCATCCCAAATTTACTCATATGATTAACAATTAAAAAATAAGAAAAAAACTAATTATCACACGCGCGCGTCCGTGAAATTTTTTTAAAATCGTCATAACTAATTAAAAAAAATCAAAAAAATAAAAAAAAATTATATTTGGATAAATTAAATTAATATTTACGTCTATGATTTTTTTCGGAATTTTCTGATTTTTTTGATTTTTTTGATTTTTTTTAATTTTTTTTTTCGCAGATACGAAATTACATGTTTTAAACATGGAATTTCATGTTTCAAACATGGAATTTCATGTTTTAAACATGAAATTTCATGTTTATTTCACGGTTTAAAACATGGAATTTCATGTTTAAAACATGGAATTCCATGTTTAAAACATGAAAATCCGTGTCTGCGAAAAAAAAAAAAATCAAAAAAATTCAAAAAAATCAAAAATTCAAAAAAAATCAAAAAAATTCATAGACGTAAATATTAATTTGCTTTATTCAAAAATACAATTTTTTTAATTTTCTGATTTTTTTTGAATTAGTTATGACGATTTTTAAAAAAATTTCACGGACGCGCGCGTGCGATGGAATTAGTAGTAATAGTAGGTGGTGGTGGTGGTTGTGGTGGTGGAGGTGGTGATGGTTGTGGTGGATGTAGTGGTGGTTACATACATGGTGGTTGTGGTGGTGGTTGTGGTGGTGGTTGTGGTGGTGATGGTGGTGGTGGTGGTGGTGGTGGTGGAGAAAGAAGTACCCTATTATTTGTTTAATATTTAAAAATTAATATTGTATTAAAATAAAATAATATATTTAATAATAAGGGTAGTAAAGGTATAGAAAATATAAAAGGGATGTTTTTTATAAATATTTATTTTATTAGGCATTTTTTTATAAAATATTTTATTGAAGGCATAAAAGAACAATTAAGTAGTTTAATAGGGATGTTTTCAACAATAACCCCTTATAATTATTGATCTTACACATTTTTTTCCTTTAGGCAGATCATTCTAATTTATAATTTAAAAATGCGATCATATACATTAAAATTTAGTCACACCTTAACTTTTGATCTTTTATAGAGGATTAATCTTACTATTCACAACATTGATTTTCTTTTAACATGTTAAAGACACCACACAAAGGATAAAGTGATTAAGTATAGTACTTTGATTAAGCATTAGGTTCTTGGATTTTATGTACAATTAAGGGTATAGGTGTGTAGGACATGTGTCCCGAAAAAACAGGGAGGTGACAATTTTGCAAAAAAAGTGGAGCAGCAGAAAAATTCTTAGTCGTCCTTAATAGTTAGAGGCGAGGTGCCAGAAACACAACCACATGCACGATCATCATCTGCTCTTTTTCTTCTTCTCTCCAGTTCACTAATGAACCTAGCAGCTCCAATTAATCATTGCACGGATTGAAACAACAAAATTTGTGGGACACACCATTAGTGGAAGCCAACACCTCCATCCATTAACGAGATCTTCTATAGAAAATTTATTTACTTTTCATGTTCTTTAATAGTCTGGATAGGCTTCAATGGCAAGAACACATAGTATTAGTGAGCGCCAATACTATACGGAGCCCTGCTGCGGTAGGATTTCTCGTCTCAGGTCAGGATTGATGATCTGACTAAAACTCTCCTAAAACTTAAAGAAAAAAAATTGTGTTAAATAAACTAGAGTAGACTTTAAAGTTGATTACTGTTATAATGAAAAGATATATGTCCCAATAACCTTTTAACTTTGGAGTTTTTTTTAGCCAAAGACCTTTTAATAAATAATTGACATAGTAACACCATTTCAAAAATAATATTGAATTTAGCACTTTAACAGTCGCCGTCTTTATTAATTTTACTAAAAACAATCATTCAGTGATTGCCAAAGATTTGTAACCAATCAATTCATACCACGTCATTGGATGACATTTAGGTGGTATGAATTTGGGTGGTATATATCATTACTCTTATTTAAAATACGATTAGATAAAATACGATTATCAAATGACAACCTTTACTTATATATATAAATCACAAACGTTAACATTAGGGGCGGAGTTAGGAATTTTTGTTAGGAAGGGCTAAGGAGAATCGGGGGCAACGTCTCCGATTTCTTTTTTTGCCTTAAATTTCTTTATAAATCAATATATTATGTAAAATTGCAAAATAGGTCCTTATATTATGCAAAATAGCACTATAGGTCATTATATTTTGTAAATATTGAAATATATCGTTAATTATTATTTTTTAAATTAATTGCTCTATAAGTTTTTTTTTATATAAAAATAACATATATTATATGTAAAAAAATAAAAATTATATAATTAAAGTAATTTATAACCTAATAAAATAAATTTTAAAAGTTAGGAGAATCAAACAAAGATTTTACAAAAATTTGGATCTTATTTACATATATATATATATATATATATATATAATTTTTTTAATGTTAGTTATATATATATATATATATATATATATATATATGGGTCAATGACCCAAAAAATCAAACTAATATTATACTTGCCCCAAAGAATCATCTATTAACTTACTATTATAAGATTACATGTTTACCCTTACACTATAAGAACTATTCCCATCACGGACGATTCCCGTCAAGGACGATTCCCGTCAAGGACGATTCCCGTCAAGGACGATTCCCGTCAAGGACGATTCCCGTCAAGGACGATTCCCGTCAAGGACGATTCCCGTCAAGGACGATTCCCGTCAAGGACGATTCCCGTCAAGGACGATTCCCGTCAAGGACGATTCCCGTCAAGCACGATTCCCGTCAAGGACGATTCCCGTCACCGACGATTCCCGTCACCGACGAATCCCGTTATTACGCATATAAATCCCATCAATAGTTGTATTGAATTCCACCAATATTTTGACAAAAAAAAAATCCCACCAATACAAACTATATCCCATCAACTAACGTATAAAATCCCATAACAAATATAAATCCCATCAACTAAATAAAACCCCACCAATACAATTATATCCCATCAACTAACGTATAAAATCGAATGACGCATATAAATCCCATCAACTAAATAAACTTTTCTCAGTTCACAGTCATTAACAATGTGGCATTTCCATGGAGATTAACCTAACTCGTGATAGCATAATTGAGAGAACTGAGCACATCAACTCCGATTTGAGCTTCGGCTTTCTCCGAGTCAGTCAAGGCTGAGCTGAGTTTCTGAGCATCTGGATCAACACATCTTAAAGCAACCAATAAAAGCCTTTTCAAAGCATTTTTTAATCCCAAAAAAAATGTATATATGTCCCTACACCTAATTGCATTGTAGGTCCCTACACCTACATTATACACCAATGATCCATCTCAGACAAGACAGCAGGAATACTGAGAAAGAAGGCACCAGCTTATGTGACATGGAATTGAACCCATGTTTCTTCCAAAAACTTAAAACTGACTGGATCATCTCTAACTATATGCAAAAAAACCATTTTGTCTAAATCTCTTCATTGCTCACTTTACTGAACTAGTCACAAAATTCAATATTCAAAATTAAACCAGCAAATTAATAAAATTTATCACTGACCAGTAACATCAACAACTAGTATTCAAGGTTCTAGAGAATAGGAAAATATAATCAAGAAATTAGAATAGATAAAAACGTAAACAAACAATAACCTTCTTCACAAAAAGTTCCATTAAACTCCTCAACTATTGCAGTTCAATAACAAATCAGTTACCATATACTTCAGTACAAAACTTGAGCTTATCACTTATGCTATGCGCCTTTCACTTATCGTCCTGAAATTCCCACCACCACAATATGGAAGCCTCAGCACTAAACCTCGAAAAGATAAAGCAGAACCTCCACAAAAAGGGCATCATCAATCCAACACCCAAAATCCTCCACACCCTTCAGAAAACACAACCGTCGTATCACTAAACAAGCTACCAAACTTCCTCAGCCCAATACAGAATCCCAAAACCAATCCAACTCTGAAGAATTCTATTACCAAACCATTAAATCCGAGTATAAACGCTTCAATAAAGCACTGGATAGCAATGGTACTGATAAATTGGTGGGTAGGCCTTGGGATAGAATCGCTGACTCACACCAACAGGTATTCCCAGGTACGCTACACTCAGCACATCACTGTTCATACATTCAAAGTTTTCAATTGCAAAAAATTGATTTTGTTTTACCTTAATTTGGGTTCTTCAATGTCGATGATGGTGTAGAATGAACTCACGATGGCCAATTTGCAGGAGAGCGGCTGGGGAATCATCACAGCCTCAAAGTTTTACTTACTCTTTCAGCAATGCTGTGAGGATCAGTAGCTTGGCCTCTGCAAGCTCTAACTCTCTGATGCCTTGGTTGTGTTGATGTCCCAGCTCCGGTGGATCCACTTGGTGGCGCCGCTTGTTTCACCGCTCCGAAATGCGGAGGTGGACTAGTGGAGGTTTGACCAAGGGATCCATTAGAGAATCCATTGGAGAGTGATTGAACTGAAGTATAATTATTTCCGTCGTTAAGGTCATCGGTGGCAAGACTCAACGGCATCTGAAGAGTGCTGATTTGGGGATTTGAAAGAGAAAAAGAAAATAAGTTGGTATATATATTAAATAGTTTGTAATATAGAAAATAAGTAGGGATAGTTTAGTCAAATAATGTATAAAATATTTCTATTAATGATTTTATTGGGCATAAATTTTATCATTGATGTTATTGGGCAGAAAATAATATTAGTTTGATTTTTTGGGTCATTTTCCCTATATATATATATATATATATATATATATATATATATATATATATATATTTTTTTTTTTTTAAAATTCAAGGGGCGCCATGGACCCCCTCAACCCCCATTGCCTCCGTCCTAGCACACAATTCTTGCTAGTAAGTTGACGCAGACTTATCTCACCAATAATTTTCTTTTCATTACAAATAGTTTGATCAAGTGACAATTCTAATTATTTTTGGTTTATAGTTATAGTAATACTGGATATCATTCCAAATTGATCGCCTTTATATCACCTCTTATAAAAACGATGCAATTTGGGGTGATATCCAACATTACTTTTAAAATTAATATATTTTCACCATCTATAAATACACATAATTATATTAGTTACACAAGAAAAAAGTTCTAACTTTAGTTACAAATTCTTTTTCTTCATGGAGCAGTTACATCTTTCTCTTATTAAACACTCAGGTGATGATTAAATCCTCTATTGTCATAAATGTTCAAATAATTTTACGTAATTTTGTGATTAATATATTTAAAAAAGACAGTTATTCAATGACTGTCTTTACCAAAATTGAGAAAAGACGGCGACTGAATTACGACCAGAGTGCTAAACTTAATATTGTTTTTTAAGGGGTGCTAATATACCAATTATTTATCCAAAAAAAAGTTAGGCTTAAAAAATTCTTAACAACTTTAAAGTTCTGAAAACAATATTCATAAAAGATAACCTTTGATTCCCTTATCATCTATCATATTTTACTTAAACATTACCCGATCTTTTAAACATTACCATATCTTGTCGAAATATATGTTAGAGGTATGTCTTAACATTAGGCAAGACTTGGTTAATTTAGAGAATAGACCCTAATTTATTAACTATCTATAATACAAATATATTGTGTATTATTATTTACTTCCTTTAAAATATATATTATCGATTGTAATCTCTTTACAATTATAGTGGAACTCTTTTTTTTTCTCGTAGTATCTTAGTTTCCACATTTGTGGTAATTATTTACTTGTGCGATTTATTCATTCGATCTCATTATATCAAAGTAATATCAGAGCTTCCGTCTTCACAACAAGTTTTTTGTGTTTCTAAATAATCAAATTCTGGATATTTTGTTACTACCTATTTTACATCCGTATTTATTTTAGAAAAATCAAACCAAGTTCTGGATTTGGTGAAGAAACAACCACGATATCATTGGGTAGGGTATTGAATTTTATTAGGTCGGATACCATCTGTCGAGCGAGGAGGAAGACCTTCTGATCCCCTGTTTTGTAGTACACCAACATTATCATAAAATCGAGCATCTGATTCGCTAAAAAATATAATTATATGATTTAATTAATTTTTAAATAATATATGTAATTTACTTTCAAATTGTTTTTAAATATGTTCTCCACGTTGACCCCCCTGTATGCGTTGACCACCGCCGAATTTAACAATTTGACTTTGACCATTTACTTTTTTGCTTGACCATCCTGAGGCTTTTTGATGTCACTTGTCTATTTTTTAGGCTAGTTTGTCCAAATTGTGAGTATTTTTGCAGTTTTCTTGTTTTTATTTTTTACTGCAAATTTTCAACATATTGACATGGGCTATTTCGTTTGTTGACTGAGTTGACCTGAGGTGTTCTTAAATTTTTTTGAAAATCTGAATCCATTTCCGAGGTCGGTTTATCCAAAATTCAAGTATAATTGCTATATTTATTTTATTGATTTGTTAGTTCGTGACTATTGCAACTTTAAAATTTGAAATTCTTCTATTAAATCGCAATACACGATTCTCATTATAGAAAGTTAAGATGCGAGTTGTGATCGCTCAGATGGATTTTAATGAAACACTATTGAAACTTGATAAAATATCCTCGACTATTACTAATGTAGAGAAAAAATGATATGAAGGCTCTAACACTGATTCAACTTCATCTCTCAAATCAGATATACAAGATGTTTGAAAGACATATTTGATGTTGCTTTACGGTTGAAATTAGAGCAACTATGTATGACAAAAAGTCTTCTCGACAAATTAAATCTTAAACAACGACTATAATATCATCGTTTGGTTGAAGGTAGTCCTTACAAGATCATATATATGTTACCCAACACAACATCAAGTATGATCATATATATATTTAGAAGATCATACTCTAAAAGTAAAGTATAAAGATGAAGATCTGACGTTAATCTTTTTGTGTCCACTACATCCCTCGTATTTGATCTTTAAAGATACAATATTATAGAATTTTGAAACCTTGTACATGGATAAGCAATATGTAGCCCTATACTATAAGGAAAGGATCAAAAGTGTATTGGTTGCAACCGAGATGCACACAAAAGGCTTGTCTGTACAAGGAAAATTGCGTGAGTGGGAATCCAAAGGTGATTATTGGAAGGTAAACAAGTTTTGGAAATATAGTAATAAAATGAGTCATATAATATCGGAATAACGTATATTGCAGAACAAAAATAAGAAATTTACTCCAAATAAAAATGATACCTAGGAAAATTTGGTGAAACTATGTTGCACGGAATGGAACCGGTGGAGAACTATTAGTTATGTCAGATGATGAACCCAAATCAATCAAAGAATGGATTATGGACTATAATTTTACTTTTAATATTTATCCCAATCGGGATTGGTTTTCCACAAATGAAAGAATATCGGAAGGTATTGTTTAATGCGGAATAATGTTTCATTTAAATTATTGGTATATGTATAATCAAATTTAAGATGTTTGATCGGGTCGTGACATTGTAATGTGAGACATGTTCCAAAGCTGAAGAGGAATCTTATTTATTTGAGTACTCTAAACTTAAAAGGGTGCATGTACTCTGGAGAAGGTAGAGTTCTAAAAATTAGAAAAGGAGGTCGTGTTGTGATGAAAGGGCAAAAGAGGAGAACAAAATTATATGTTTTGTCGGGTTCCACATTAATTCAGTGATGCAAATGTCGTCTCCATTTCATTTTCCGAAGAAAATACCACTAAACTTTGGCATATTCTTTTAGACGATATGATTTAAAATGGTATGGATGAACTAAACAATGACTCTTCGATGGAAAAAGTATAAAACCATCGTTTTATGAACACTAAGTATTTGGAAAAAATAAGAGAGTTTGACTTGGGAAAGGCATTCACACCACTAGAGGAACACTTGACTATCTTCATTAAGATATCTGAGGACCCTCTGAAGTGTTTTCCATGAGAGGTACATATTACATGTTTTATATAATTGATAACTTCTCGATAAATATTTGGGTGTTCTTGAAATAGAAGAATGATCATTGTCTAAATTTAAAGAATGAAAGATCATGATCAAGAATCAAACACGAAAGTAAATAAAACATATTCGCATTGATAATGGTTTAGAGTTATGTGCAAATGAATTTAATACTCTTTGTAAGACCGAAGGTATTGTTAGACATATACCATCCTAGGTACACCTCAATAAAACAACGTAGCTGATAAGCGAAAATATAACATCAATACTCATCTTCGCTCAAAGAAACCTCAACAAACTTAAAGACAGGGAGTTACACTATGATTCATAAGAATATATAGATGCCCGAGGATGAGAATGGTCATATCTCATTCTTGGTCTAGTTTCCAGAGGGCAACTTACGTATGCAAGCATCATAAGGCAAATATGTCGCATTAGTAGGGTAGCTTTGTGTAGGCTTATATTGCGTACTCGTCTTCTACTTAAACTATACCCAAGCAGCCTTTAGCGTATCTATCGACATCTATATATACTTCCCCCTCCAGCAGAATTATAACTCTCTCTCGTTATTCTCTCTCAAATAACTCTTTCTCTCTCTATCTAAAAAATGGATGTAGTTAATATACAGTTGGCTTAAGTCTCCCTATATCCCCGGGATAAGTAATCATGATAGAAAAAATTGTCATGTTGAGTTATGAAGTGCCATCGAGAGCACACCTCCCTTTGGTCCTAACTAGTGTTTGGTTTCAGGAAAGCTATGGGAGGTTTAACAGATCCTTAGACCTTCATCGAGATCCACAGAGTGACTAGGACGAAGCTTCTTGTTTGGTCATCTGGACTAAGGTGTCGCATTATATACTTTCATCAATGTATAATTCATTATTCATAGCTCTTATCTCCTTCTATCTACACATATGTATATCTGTTAATGTGTTTTGGTTCGGTTCTTATCCTCGGGCCGAATATGGTCTCGAGGTAGATGGTAGTGTGATTTTTATGCTCTATTTTCTAGGGTCGTCTGTGAGAATCGAATTTGAATTCCATTGAGATTCCATATGGTTTTAACATGTCCCACAAGGAGTTTTTTGAGACAAATTGATACCGAAATGGAGAAGAATGCTATGATAATGAGGATATGATCCACTTATGCGGATAGAACTCCTCACCTAATGGAAAGAGAGGAAGAAGAATAGTTGCATAAGAATAATTAGTCAAATAAGGTGAACAATGTAAGCTTTCCATGCCGATTATAGTTGAAGTGGGTGAACCATATAATCTAGTTTCTACAGGAAGTGAATATGTTGAACCTTATACTCCAGCAATGGTGACAATTACTAGGGCTGTGGAACCTTATACTCCTACTATGCCAATGACTACTGGAGATAAGGGACCTTCGTCGATGGTGTCACAGTACTTAGACCAATTGTTACAGCAACTTGAGAATCAAAGGTGGCCTACACGGAATCAACAAACAAGGACACATCTTGAGGTAGTCCTAATCCCAGAAAGTACCAAAAGAGTAGCTAAAACTACGCATCCTCTGGATCCGATGTTATATAGAAATTTCCATGAAATGGATGGAGGAATGTAATAATAGTATCCGAGGCCAATACGCTAAATATTGTGAAGTCCTACAGGTTCTGAAATGATGATGAGGAAAAAACAGATAGTTTTTTTTATCAAACCTACCATTTTATATCCACAAAATGACAAGTACAAATCAAACCCCTACTTGTTTTTGACTAAAAAACAAGCATGGCTAGGAAAACAAACCCTATACAACATTTACTAGAAAGTAAACCTATCAACTTGCAAGACAACCTATACAACCATTGCTAGAAAAATAAATCAAAGTAAAAGCACCCTATACAACTATTGCTAGGAAATTAAACCCTATACAACAATTGCTAAAGACTTATACTAGGTCCAAGCTCCAAGCTATCTTCCTTGATCTTCTTGTTCTCCTCCCTTGAGTACTCCATGTAGCTTCCATCTTGCTATCAATGTCATATTCTCAACACTCCTCTTAAATAACTTTCTATCCCAAAGTGTGTATTGAACATCTTTCACAACTATTTTCACAATATCCTCATATTTAGGATGCATCTTCTTAAACTCGTTTTTATTCCTCACATCCCAAATACAATAAAGAAAGCTAAGGAAAGTAATATTTGATATGGTATCTTTTAAGGTGTTACCATCAAATTTAAGCATAAAATCAAGCCTTTCCTCTCAAGTATTACCCGAGTTGTGCCAACTATGAAGAGCACAAATCTCCTTCCAAGCCAAATTAGTGAATTTACAATTCACAAATAAGTGATCTCTTGATTCATGTTCTTCAAAGCAAAGGTAACACATCTTGTCCACTTGCTAAGCCTATATTTAGTGCTTAATCTATCCTTACAAATTAACCAAGCACAAAACTTGTGCTTTGGCATACTCCATTTATGCCACACCACACTATACCATTTTGTTTTCTCATTAGGACCCCTTAGGTCATACATAACATCCGAGCAACAATTTCAAATCAATGACTTCCTTACCTTAGGAAATTCTAGACGCTTTGAGGCCAAGAAAGTTCAAGCCTCCCTCAATGTTAGACTTTGACGTGACAAACCGATCCAAAAACCCAAATGTATACATACCAAATGCATATGGAGTTCATTGCAGAGACCGATACAAAGTATTATTGAGCTTTTCCTGCTACTTTGGCTGGAAATGTCCAAAAGTGGTTCTTTAGTTTAGAGCGCAAGTTAATTAATAATTTTTCCCAGTTAGTATATGATTTTTGATGTAGGTTCTGAATAGGGAAAATGATCAGAAAAGTTTATCCTTATTGGATATATTCCAAAAGGAAAACTTAATCCTTCAATAATACTTTGACCGGTTCACATAGATTGCGTACAATTTTGAGGATTTTGATCAATCTATAGTATAATATTCTTTAATAAGAGGGTTATTCAGCCCTGAACTTTAAATATGGTTGGCAGAGAGGCCTAATTCCACACTGTGTGACATAATAGCCGAGTCAAGAAAGTATGTACGAGTATAAAAAACTCGAAATAGTGTTATAAGACGGGTTAACGAAAGAAAGGTCATGTCAAGCAATCTTCCGAGTCTGGTAACACATGACCGCCAACAAAAACCCGAGAGAACGAGGTATAAGGAGGTTGTGCGAATTGATCAGAGGATTCAAGTGAGGTCCTGAGAAAGTGACAATACAAGAGTGTATGATAAAACACCGTACGATCTCCTTGTGATAATGCAAAAGGAGATTATAAAGGAAGAAATATGATGAACACCAAAAATGTTCGTCGATGATAGCATTAGAGATAATACAAAGTATTTACATTTCCATAAGGACCATGGACACGATTCTAATCATTGTAAGTAGCTAAAACATGAATTTGGAAGGTCTAGAGATTTGGGCAACTTGCCTTACCCTTCAAAGGGTAATATGAGAAACGAGGAATCCTACGAAATAGTAAGACCCAATTATCGAGAAAGAACACCATAAAAGAATAAATATGATTCATAGAGATAACGATCCTAGAGGGGATTTTGCAAGTCTGCGACCCAATCAAACATGACATGGATGGTAATCACTATTTTGGGAAGATCTGAGGGTAATTTGCGGTTTGGTTCTGGAGTGGATATGAAAACATGATTGCCTGAGAATAGAAAAGGATAAGGCGTACAAATAAATAAAATAGTCGGGCCCCCAAGAGTGAGTGTTATAGGAAAGAAAGAAAACCAGCATGTGCGAGCAACACTCATTAGACAATCATATTGTAGTTCGATGCATTGTGATGACATATAATTTATTGATAAATATGACATCATTTTAATCTTTCCACACGAGGATCCTTTAGTAATACCTGTAGTCATTTGGAATGGACTCATGTGTCGTGTATTGGTTGACACAAAAATCTCAATAGATCTATTGTATGGGGGAGAATTTGACCAACTTTAAATAGACATGAAGTCCGTAAAATCGTACACCGACCCTATAAAGGGAGTTGCGGGGGAAATATTTCTTCCCAATGGGTTACATCAAGTTATCAATGAGCCTTTGTGATGTATATCTTTTTGTGATAGATTAATCCATTGAAGAGACACTATTTTGGGAGTTTATTGCGCCTAATTGAGGGGTTTTACCTATTATTTGCTATATTGTACTTTTGCTTCTAGCTTTTTACATAATATGGTTTGTAGAGATTTTGTGCCTTAGTTGTGTATTAAGTGTTTGGTTTTTAGGTAAATGGTTGATACAAGGCTCCAATATAAGAAGAAGAAGTCAAAAAGTTAAGATAAAGCCCAAGCCAATGCAAAATTTGAGCTTAGAGCCACTTTGGGAAGTTTGAGCTTTTGTTGGAGAAATATTTGAGCCTTAGTGTTTCAGTCACTACAATATGTTGATGAAAGATTTGGACTTAATTCCTTTATATTTAGTGACATTTTGAATTCAGTGTCATGTGGGAAGTGATGGAAGTCAATTCAAAGTTAAGATGAAGAAGTTATGTCATTTGCTTCTACTGTGGTCCGAACTAGAATTCCGCTAAGTAAAACGGGTTGGGCCCCTTCTAAACCTAATTAAGCAAGCCAAAAGGTGTCCCAAACGTTTTAACTTCATATATAAGTAATTTTTCAGCTCCATTTCATAATCTATCAATCTTTTAACACACAACATATTGTAGAAGGGGGAAGCGCTTATTTCAGAAGAACATAAGAGACGGAGAGATGAAAAAAAAGGTTTGTCTATGAACCTGACGGTTCTTCCTCAACTATCCACTATTTCCATTCATCATTAAGAGTAACTTCTGTTTATTTTTGTTTTTGAATATAATTCTTCCATTAGTTTTAATTAGTTTTTCTTATTTTATTATGAACTAAACCCTCATTGTTTGAGTATGTTTATGTAAGAGTGCACCTTTAGCTTGTTAATAGATTTATTGTATTTGGGATAAGGTATTTATTTGAGTTTGGTTAGATTATTTATTCCATTGTCTTATTTGTTTGATTTAATACTAGATGTGCTCTAGTAAAGTAGTGGGTAGCTGTTGTAATTGAGTGTCCACCTGAAGAGGGAGGAGGGGGGGGGGGGGGGGGGGTTGTTGACCTAACATATAAGCGTCTAATGTAAGGTATTGAATTGGGAGGTCTTACCTGTTAGGTAGTCAACATGGTAGGAATTTAACTCATTTGAAAACCAATTGGCATGTAGGATTGCCTTCTAAGTCTACCCGGACGAGAGTTAGAAGGATAGTTGAATCCCAACTAACGCAAACTTCACCAACTCACCATTATCAATAGAACTATTAACTCGTGGCATAAATAATTATCAGGAATACCTCAAGCAACTCTCTCATATTAGTTCATCCCTTTTAATCATTTACTTGTTTATTTTCATTTTTAGTTTAATCTTATTGTAATTGCTTTCTTATTTGTTAACTACTTGAAAACCAAACAAATATTTTAAATATTTAAAGTCTTTAGTAATTCTGTAATTTCATTGCAAGTTTTGCACATTTACATTAGTTTAAGCATAATTATTCTCACTGATAATCCCTATGGAGAACGATATAACCCTACTTATCAATTATACTTGTCACCGATCTGTACGTTACGGAGAGTCACCTTTTCCAGTGTTGATTTATTATATCACACCTGGGGGGCGAACAAGGGAGCTGCTGTCAGGGATTATAGTGTAGATTTTTGTGTTTTTATTTTTTAGTGTAAGTGTCTAGTGTGTTATTAGTTTTACGTTGTTTTCTTGGTTTTGTCACTTCAGAGATTTACAAGTTTTGGTGTATGCACTCGGATACCGAGAGGTTGCTTCGTGACCAAAGGAAGAGAGAAAGATCAAAGAAAGCACAAGTAGTAATGGCTAATCTTGACCCACCGCCTGGTTTTGAGGTCAATGAGAATCAAGTGAACCCACCTTTGGGAGCTAATCCACCTAAATGTGTTCACAACAATGTTCAACAAGGAGCGCACTTGAATGGAGTCAATCCACCAAACAGATCTAATCATCAATTGCAAGGCATCCCTGATTCGGGAGTGCCTTTACATGTTCAACCTTTGAGGATTCACCCTCCAGCTATTCAAGACACACGTTTTAAAGCCGATATAGGTAAGTTGAACTATTTCGTTAGCTATGGGAATTATATTGGAGCCGCACAGCAAGATCCGGTACATGCTATCTAGAAGTTCATGCCTATATGTGACACCTATATTACTCAAGGCATTATAAAGGAATAAATGTACTACTTCATGTTCCAGTTTTTCTTAACATATGCGCGAGTGAGTGTCTAGATCGACAACCTCTGAAACTATACATAATTGAGATTCACTTCAAGAAAGTTTTTCCGATCGTTTCTACCAACAAAGTATGAGGATGAAAGACCAAGTTGAGCTTGCGAATTTCAATCAAGATGTAGAGGATACCTCAGGGGAGACATGGGCTAGATTTCAACAACATTTAATGCAGAGCCCTCTTCCTAGGGTACACTCATTTAATGCAACTCTTCATGTTCCATAAGGGGCTTGATGGAAGTTCAAGGTTTACGAGTTGATATTCTCGGTGTTGGTGGCTCTGTGTTAATGGATCATGTTCAGGCCACACAAGCAATGCTAGAAATTTATTGATACTAAAAGGAGTTGGCCAGTGATACAAGCTCAAAGAGGTGTGCTACATGATATGCTATAGAAATCGCTGCCTAGGCGCCGCCTAGTCGTCAACTCCCCCCCTCAACCACTTACGCTTAGTAAAAATTATAGGTGTTTTTGCCTAGCGCCTTAGTCGCCGTGGAAGAGGCGCCTAACACGCCTAGACACCAATTAATGGCAAAAAATGTCCACCTAGGCGTAGATTAATGGAAAAAATGGCCACATAGGACTTCTTTTTATTTTTCTTATTATCGAGAATTCTTGAATGATATTATAACTCAAAGTTTAGTATTTTTATATTTACTACATTGTTGTTAGATGAATTTTATGACTTAAATAGTAGAAATTGTTATAATTAATACATATATATTGCTAATTATACAAAATTACAATCGGTATTCAAAACCGTGTAATCCCGCCTATGCCCCGTATAATCCCGCCTAGGCGCTAGGCCCCAGTCCACGACCTAGGCCACGAGACCGAGATGTACAACATAGGCTACATGTTAATAATGATAACACGATAGATTCCAAACTTTCCACACTGGAGAATCAAATGAAATAATTGGCTATGGTCGTAAAGGAACGATTCCAAAATAAACAAAAAGAAGTGAAAGTTGTACAAGAATCCTCTGGATATTCAGATGCTAGTGATAAAGGATCATGTTTTAGAGGAGTGCCAAAGCAACCAAGAATTTGTGGCATTCGTATCGAATCTAGGTAACCATTACGTTGTTGGTCATGGCTATATGCAACCTAATCGCAATCATCCAAATTCAATGGTCAAATCAAAATGGGGCGACAAATCAAGGAAATTATCATGAACACCCACAAGGACAAAATTTTCAACTATGACCTCAGAATCAATTCCAAGGAGGCCAAAAGCCCGTCTAAGATTCTTATGTTGAGAATCTCGCTAAAAAGCACTTCCTAAGTATCCACAAGAAGGTACTAACCATTGTCGTCCCTGTTAATAAAATAAACAAAAAATAATAGGGGAATCGACTCCGTAAAGTACATATTATTGGTTAGCAATAAATGATAAACAGGTTTATCATTCCCAGGGATTGAGTGCGATTCAAGGTTTTAAAAGCAATGTAAAGATGTGAAGTTTGTAATTCAAATAGCGATATAGAAATATTTATTTTTGTTTTGTAAAGATCAATGACAACTAAGGACAAATAAATGTATGGATTAAGCTAAGAGTAATGATTAAATAAAAATAAAGATAAACAACTAAAGTAAAATAGGATTAATTCGATAAGAAGGATGCTTGAGGATATTACTTAGTAATCTACTATGCCGCTAATTAACTTTGTTATTCATAATGGATGGTTGTTTTATTATTCACAGTAGTCGGGATTCTAAGTTAATTAAATGCACACAAGGGCAAACCTAACTCTCTACCTTATTTGTCTCTTGGCTTTCAGGTCGGCTTAAGTCCCTATTAACCTCAATGACTACCTAGCGTGCTAATATCGTCTGATAAAAGGCCCTAAGAGCTTGTATACTAGGCCTGTAATCTTTCCCCCCACCCGGGTGTTAGGCAAATTACGAAGATTCCTTCTAATTTGGCCAGAGCACATGAGTAATTAAAACGTGTATACAAACAATGGAATTATATTGACAACCCAATATCAACTAAACATCTAAATAAGATATCCCAAATAAATTAACATCCTCTAATAGCAAAACACAATGTATTACATACGCATCCTTAAGCATAAATTGTTTAGCTCATAATATTATTAATACTAATGAAATAAAAAATAATTAAAACTGAAAATAAAGTAATGGCAACAGGACATGATGGATAGTTGAGGTAGAAATCCTGGGTTCACAAACCCATGTTCTTCCTCCTCCTTTCTTTTTGATGGATAAATTGACTTCTAAAATGAGTTGTATATTCTGGAATATGGAACGTGGGCTGGAAAATGAGTTTATATAGGTTCCAAATTCCTGGGACTCTCTTTAGGGTTAAGAAAATAGGTTTAGAATGAGCCCAACTTGTTTTTACTATAACCAGATTTTTTATTCGGACCACGACAGGTGCAAATGTCATAACTTCTTCGTCTCAACTCCAGACTGAGTGCCGTCACATGCCACACGACCTTGACTTCAAGATCTTTCCAACCAAAGAGGAATCCAGTCCAAAGCTCTCACAAAAAATTGATAGTGACATAAACATTAAGGTGCAAGAATTCTCCAGAAAAAGCTCTAACTTTCTATAATGGCTCTAAGCTCAAAGTCCGCTTTGACTTAGGGTTTCTATTCATTCTTTGATTTATCCTCTTCATCTTGGATCCTTGTATCAAGAATGTACCTAAAATTTACACACTAAACACACGATAAAAGCATAAAAATGTCTATAAACAGTAATAAGTCCAAACTAGGGGTAAAAGTTAAATATAGCAAATAATAGGAAAAAATAGGAAAAAATCCCTCACTTAGGCCCAATAAACTCCCAAAACAATTTCTCGTGAACATATTTATTCGTCACAAATAGAGAAACATCAAGACCCAAACTCAAAGTTTTGTCGTCCCGACAAAATAGAAAAGAAAATAAAAGAAGTTTAGAAGGGTCTAGGTCAAAAAACTTAAGAAAGGAGAAAGAGTAGAACACATAATGAATAATACTAACGCAAAAATATAAAAGAGTCTAATATAGCACAATTTACAAACTAGATCAAATATACACTTATATAATATATAATCTACACATATTAATTTCAAGATTAGATTAGAGTCGCGATGCATGAAGATAGCACATCTTTTAGTCCGCTATGGTGGTTGTAGGGTGTTACTCGCTCCTCACTAGTTTCTAAGGTCCATCTAACTACTCTCCATTAGTTTGAAAGCTCCTAATTTGCATAGTCAAGAATCCTAAGGTCTTTCAGATTGTAATGTAGGCTTATGGTAGGTATGATAAGTATACTTGGATAATTAGTGAAACCGAATATGCACTTATTAGCATTCCCAATAATCCCAAATGAACCCCATTATGATCACCTAACCAAATCTAACTTTTCCAGTACAAATGTGTATATATTTTTCTTTTGTAAGTAGCAATGATCCTTTCTTCGATGTTAGAGATCATGTCAGTATTTTTCTTTTTTTATTTCTCATATATTTTTCTCATCTTTTCAAATATTTTTCCTTTTATCCCGGAAAAGGGTCACAATAAAAATGAACAAGTGATCAAAAAGTAATTACAAACTCAAATCCCATCCAATAATATTTCTCCCATAGACCACCATCCCAAACTCAAGCTCTAGACAAGTGTCAAAGCATCGCAATTCGAGTGCGGGTCATATAGAGAAGTCTTAAAAATCTAAAGGATAAGGCTTATAACATGGCTAATAAAAAGGCTACAAAAGGCAAATAGGGGGATGATACAGATAATATATCAATACAAAATGGAAAACATGCTAAAGGGCACAAAGGGATAACAACGAACAACCTTACCTATCCTTTACAAATTATTCACTTCCTCGCTTTCAGCACGTTCATTAAATGGTTTACACACTAGTTTAAACCTCACTTTCTACACATCACACATGCTCCCTAAGATCAACCTTATTTCTACCACATTTCTCACTAATATTTTCTTTACTTTTAACATGCATTTCATAAAGATCCTTTAAGCATACACAAGATAAGTTTCTAAATCTACTATTTACTATCATTAACTTTAACAAATATCTTAAAAAGATAGATTCACTAGATTCTGTCTAACCTTCACATTTATTAAAAGCAATAATCACATAAAAATGGGGGTGGAAATAATTGGTTTCACCCTTAACTCAAAGTTGAATTGTGACTAGGCTGGAAACAGACTCAATAAACTTAAAAACAAATAAATATATACAAATAGATGAAGGGGTAAAGAAGAGAGAAACATACTCTCTAGGCTATTGCCTTGCGTGATCATCATCCAGGATAGGATGAGGTGGATCCTTCGCGGTGTCGCGGCTCCAATTGCTAACAATATGCTTTCTTTGGGCTTTATTCAGACTCGTGCAGATTTATCTCTATTTCACTTTCACCAGGGTTCATCGGTTGCTTTTTTACTATTATATGTCGATGATATTATTATCACCGGAAACGACTCTGCTCTGCTTCGCAACTTTATCTCACGTACCAATCGTGAATTTGCTTTAAAGGATTTGGGGTGTCTTAATTATTTTCTTGGCCTTGAAGTCACTTATACTGATGATGGAATTTTTATCGGTCAAGCTAAATACGTGCACGACATCCTCAAGCGCACGGAGCTCGTTGATGCCAAACCCACGGCCACCCACTCTCGGCAGGAGAGGTGCTTAGCCGAGAGGGGGAGCCCTATGTTGATCCTACTTTCTTTCGCTCTCTTGTCGGTGCCTTGCAATATTTGACTATTACGCGTCCTGACCTTTCTTATGATGTTAATCAAGTCAGCCAATTCCTTCAGACTCCGTCAGATGATCATTTTCAGTTTGTCAAGAGGATCTTGCGTTATGTCAAAGGTACTATCCATTTCGGCCTCTCCTTCACTCGTCGACCAGATCTTTCTTTTCTCGGCTACTCTGATGCCGATTGGGCAAGATGTATTGATACTCGCCGCTCTACATATGGTAACTCAATCTTTCTTAGAGGTAATCTCGTCTCTTGGAGTGCTAAGAAACATCCTACTGTTGCTCGATCTAGCTGTGAGTCAGAGTACTGTGCTATGGAGAACGCTGCTGCTGAACTTGTTTGGCTAATTAATCTTCTCACTAAGTTTCGTCGTGCACCACTGACACCTGTTTCGTTGCTTTGTGACAACAAGAGCGCGCTTTTTTTCTTAGTCAGAACACTGTCGCTCATAAACGGGCAAAACATATAGACTTGGACTATCACCTTGTTCGGGAACTCGTCTCTTCCGGCAAGCATACTACTCGGTTTGTGCCGTCTCATCTCCAGCTTGCCGACATATTCACGAAGAGCCTTCCGCGCCCTATGTTTGAACTTATACACTCCAAACTTTGCATGTTTCCTCATCCCACGCTAAGCTTGACGGGGGTAATAAGGCTAGTGTATCGGATCCTGATCTTGATCATGATCCTAAATAATTATATGTAATTAATAGTTTCCTTTGTTAGAGATATTATAAGATCATAGGGATAGTTTCCTTTGTTAGAGAAATCATAGTGATATTTTCCATATTTGTTGTATATTGCAACACTATAAAATTTTTGAAATACAATGAAATCTTTAAGCCAAATTATTCTTTACCATATCAAACATATAACATTACAACATAATTCTTATTTAACATAATCATTGGTTCTAAGAGGATTAAGTCCTCAACAGTATATAGCTATGCTCTAAAACTGTTTGCCAATTAATTTGGTATATCCTACAAGGAAGTGAATAAGATTAAGGATCAAAATGAAATATTAATTTCTCTCGTCCTAGCAATGTTTCTAATCCGGATATATCTCTAAGTGATATATATACATATACTTCACTACCTAAGTAAGACATTTCAACCTTAGGATTTTAAGAATTCTTCACTAGAGTTATTCCCTACCAACTTGAACCCGTATGTGTGTTCCACATCCAATTGGTAGGCAAAAGAGAAAAATACAAATTGAAGCCAATTTTTTGCCACACTTATACTTTAAAGCCAAACTAACAAAAAAATCTTTTTAAAGCCTAAGTTCAACTTTCTAGTTCGGATTTGTACCTTTATACCCCTTAGTTGGAAAGAATTCTTTTTTGGTTTTCGAAGGTACAGACTCATGAATATTCGTTATCATTTTTTAAATAAACTCGGCATGGGCCAGACCAACGTACATTTTTTACAGTCCACCCCTATGGGTACGGACCCACATCTTGTTTTTTTTTTTTTTTTAATTAATTCTTTCTTTGATCTTTGTAATTCATTTGTTATTAGTCTATATGGGTACGGACCCATCTCGTTAGGTTTACAGACCCATGACCCAAACCACCTCACCCAATGACCCAAACCACCTTTATTGGGTTGTACCCTTCACCTAGCATGGATTTTCTTCACCAAGGGGCTGGACCCAGGTCACTATATCCAAAAATTTGGTACCCTAGCAGCCCATCCCAACTCATCGTCTCCGGCAACGCCAAATGCAGCAAATCTGAAACCAAAAACAAAACAGTGAAACAAAACTTAAAAAGAAAATCTATTATAAAAAACCAACACTGTACCTTGAATGGTCAGATCTGATCTGGTGGGAAGGTGAGACCCACAATAGCGGCGAGGGAAGGGTTTCTTCAACAGCAGCGGTTTTTCGTCTGCAGGAGGTAGGCTGTACCCGTGATGGTGATGGGCGAAGTGCTTCATGGTGGTGGTGCGTCACAGTAGCAGTGGTGGAAATCTGCACAGCGCCGGTGTTGTTCGCCACAGCGGAGGGAGGGTGAACTTCTTCGAGCAGTGTTGCAGACAAGGGAGGGAGGAGGGCATCGTCACAGTGCTAAGCAGAGGGAGGGGTGGTGGTGCAAACCTGGAAGATGGGATCTTGTGCTAAAGATGAGTGGTGGTCTTGCACTGCTACAGGGGGCGGTTTTCAACTGCTACGGTGGTCTTCAACTGCTACAATGTTATTTTCGTTATTGGTGGTGAGGGGTCAGAGAGGCGGCGATTCTTGTGTAGAGAGGTGGTGGATCTCTTGTGGTGATGGTGATGCAGGAGAATGATTTGGTGGTTGTTGGGCTGGTCAAAGGGGAGGAAGGTAGAAGGTAGATGGTGATGGTGAGTCTGTTTTCTGCAAAGAGAGAAGGGGGCTCGCAGTGAAGAAGACAAATGGGATACATGGGTGTTTAAGGGGGCTGGGTTTTGGGTTTTTCAATTTTATCTGTGTGTAATAGGGGGTGGGGGTGTTTTGGGTTTTTTGTCCCCTTTAGTTGGCCTTGTAACTAGTAGTTAGGAATGAGCTTTATATTATAAAAGAAGGTGGACAGTTGGCCTTATAAAGTTAATACCCTAGACAAAAACCATTACACCATTTGAGCTCTTGCCCAAAGGTCCATGTGTATTACAAGTAAGGAAGTATTTATCTTTTCAAGGTGAGATATTGGTTTCTTTATTACTTCATATAGATGTGCCTTCCTTACAATTTAATAAGTTTGTTTGAAATTTCTGTATCACTTACACTATGTCTGATAAAACATTTAAGAACGAGGGTAAACTTACACTTTGATCTTTTACACTGCTGCTATATTGAGAAAATATATATTTATGAAGAACAATCTAGCTTTGAATATGATTAATTTGCTACATGATGTCTGGAAACTCTATTCATCAATCTTGTATGAATGCTTGATTTCTTGTATGTTAGGGAGGTAAGATTTGAGGAACAATGAAGTAGATTATATAGGAATGAAGTTCTCTAACAAATATTTTTCACGTGGATCAATAAGATTCAAATGTTGGGGAACAACATGTCTTCATTGTCTTTCTTAGGTTGATATGTTAGATCCTGATATATCCACTACTATTTTCCTCTACAGGTATATTTTTCCATACTTCAATTATCCCATTTTTTACTTTGGAAGGTGCTAGTGATATGTAGTCTTGCTTGGCAGTTGTCCATTTCTTGTGACTTAGTTATATTAGCTTTGTCATCTGCTAGAAGGTTCTATTGGCTGATCACCCACTTAGTAAAATACTCCGATTTAGCACCATTATTTGCAGAAATATGTCGACTTTATTTTTTCTTCTTCAGGTCTTGTACCTGATAAGTAATAAGACAAAAACACCTCACAACAACAACTATACACTCACACATACACAAACATATCTTGTTTCACTAAATGACAAATTCTGTTAGTAGAGAATATTGCATTTGTACAGCTTGCATCACACTATACGTGTGCTAGCTTTTCTATATATAGGAACTAGATGTAATTCATTCACAATCAATTAATACAATACAAAAACAACTTTATTCTTCTTTATCTTATCTAATATGGTATCATAGAGCCACATGAGATTTTTTTTCTCGAAGCTTTTGTTCATCCGCCATTAAAGGCTAAGCTTCGACGATCTCAGCTCTTTTTCGATCCTTGCTTCCGCGTGTTTCAATGGCGTCATCGGCGTCTTCTTCTTCTACACCAAATATAAGCTCCAGCTCGTCTATTCCGACTGGACTCTTACTCCTTCGACAGAATTGGAGTAGTTTGATTCAAGTTAAACTTGATTCATCCAATTATGTGCTTTGGTGAGCTCAACTAGAGGCTGTGCTTGAAGCTCATGGTTACTTAGGTCATGTTAATGGCTCTATTCAAAAGCCAATCTCATCCGATTCTTCTTACTCTACATGGGTTATTGAAGATCAACAACTTAAGGTATCTTTACTTTCTTCAATGATACCTTCGATTCTTTCTCAAGTAGTTAAGCTTGTTCATGCCTATGATGTTTGGTTAAAATTAGAAGAAATCTTTATTTCGCAATGTCGAACTCATATTCATCAATCGAAGATGAAACTCTGTAATATTCAGAAAGGTTCTCGATGTATGGCTGATTATTTAGCCGATATTCAATCTATATATGATGGCCTTGACACTGCCTCATCTTCTCTTCCATTAGAAGATGGTATTATGTATACTCTAAAGGGCTTACCTCAAGAATACAATCAATTTAAGTCTAGTATTCGAATTACTAATGCTCATTCAACAACTATTAGCTTCCATTCCTTGGGAAGCTTGTTAGTTTCTGAAGAACTTCATATGAAGATGTGTGAGAATAATGAGAACTCTGCTTCTTCACATACAGCTCTGCTTTCTGCGGCTCAAACTGTCTCTAATAATAATAATAGAGGCTATCATAACAATAGAGGCCGTGGTAGAGGTAGATCTCGTGGTGGATATTCTAATCCAGTTAGTGGTTCTCAATCTCAGACAAATAATAATGGTTCATCTACATATTCAGTCCCTACATGTCAAATTTGCAATAGATATGGTCATTCTGCACTTGACTGTTGGTCTAGGACTGACTTTGTAACCTTTCCCTTACCAAAAGAGCAGAGAAACCTTGCTCTAGCTGCTCAATCTCAGCCTACTCCTTCATATAATCCTGAGCAATGGTATTTAGATTCTGGAGCTAACAATCATGTTACATCTGATCTCTCTTTGGTCCATCAATCTACACCTTATCAAGGTAATAATGCTGTTGCAGTTGGTAGTGGTCAGTCATTGGATATTGCCAACATAGGACATAGTAAGTTTCTTATCTCAAGTTCACCTATTACTCTTAATTCAATTTTACATGTTCCATCTATATCATCTAACCTTTTATCTATATCTCAACTCACTAAGGACAATAATTGTTATGTTGTGCTTACTTCTTCTTCTGTGTCTATGTTTGATTCAAATAACCATTCTCTGATATTTCAGGGCCCCTCTGAGAATGGTCTATATCCAATCACTTTTGGTTCCTCTCAATCGTGTCTCAAGTCATCCTCTTCATCTTCATTGCCTAAATGCTTGTCTTCTCACTTGGTGTCCTCTTCAAGTCAGCTTTGGCATTATAGATTGGGCCATCCCTCTTCTCATGTTTCAAATGTTTTATCTTCTATTTTAGATGTTAAGTTAGACTTCAATGGTGTAAAGTGTAGTCCTTGTTATGTTTCCAAGGCTCACAAACTACCTTTTCATTTATCTAATTCTAAATCTGCTTCACCATTTAGTTTGATACACATAGATGTTTGGGGACCCTCCCCTGTGTCTTCTTGTTCTAATTATAAATACTATCTGGTGTTAGTTGATGATTTCACTCGTTTTACATGGATTTATCCTCTTATGCAAAAATCTGATGTTTGTTCTGTGTTTATCTCTTTTTACAACTTAATTCTCACTCAATTTCAAACCAAAATTCGTGTTTTGCGTTCAGATAATGGTGGAGAATTTACTGGTCATAACCTTAAACATTTTCTTTCTCTTCATGGTATTGTTCATCAAACTACCTGCACCCATACTCCTGAGCAAAATGGGGTAGCTGAAAGAAAACACAGGCATTTGATTGAAACTACTCGTGCTCTTTTAGCTCATAGCTTTGTACCTTCTGAGTTCTGGCTTGAAGCCTTAGCTACAGCTGTATACTTGATAAATCTTATGCCTTCTCCAACTTTGTCAAATATTTCTCCTTACCAAAATCTCTATCATGTCTTACCTTCTTACTCCCACCTAAAAATATTTGGTTGTTTGTGTTTTCCTTGGTTAAAACCATATTCTCCAAACAAATTGTCTCCTTTGTCTGAACCTTGTGTCTTCTTGGGTTATTGTAACAACACTAAAGGCTATAAGTGTTATTCTATGAAGTCAAAGAAGATATATATATCTAGACATGTTGTGTTCAATGAGTCGATTTATCCTTTTCAGTCCTCATCTTCCTCTCCTTCTACATCTTCAAATGATTCTTCCTATACAGATTTTATAGACTTATTTCATATTAACCCCTTAGCTTTAACTAAGCCATTGTCATCTCCACTTGAGTGTATCTCTTCTCATTTTGAACCTGAGTCTCCTAATACTCCTTTCATTTCATCTTCACATCAACCACCACCAACTCCACCTCCACCTCCACCTCCACCACATCAGTCTAAACATCCTATGGTAACTAGAAAACAAACAGGTCATCTCAAACCTTCTTATAAGTGTCAGTCTACTCTTACTTATTCTTGTGATATGAAACCTACTTCTTATAAAGAAGCCATTAAAATTCCTTGTTGGCAATCAGCAATGACTGAAGAATATACTGCCCTCTTACAACAACATACTTGGGACTTAGTTCCACCACCTTTAGGTAGAGATCCAATCACTTGTAAATGGGTGTTTAAAATAAAAAGAAAGAGTGATGGTTCTATTGCTCGCTATAAAGCTCGGCTAGTTGCTCGTGGGTTTCTTCAAGAGTATGGTCTTGATTATACTGAGACATTTAGTCCAGTAATTAAACACCAAACAATACGTATTATTTTATCTATTGCTATGTCTAAAGATTGGCCTATACATCAATTAGATGTGTCAAATGCTTTCCTCCATGGAGAGTTACTTGAGGAGGTTTATATGACACAACCTGCTGGCTTTGTGAATAAAGAATTTCCTTCTTATGTTTGCAAGCTTAAACGCTCTTTATATGGGCTCAAACAAGCTCCTCGAGCTTGGAATACGTTACTTACTTCATTCCTTGAAGCTCAGGGTTTTATAGTTTGTGAAGCTGATACTTCTATGTTTATTCGGATGAATTGTGATGTGTTAACCATCGTTCTTGTTTATGTTGATGATTTGCTTATAACTGGAGGTGATTCGAATGGTATTTTATCAATTATATCTGCGTTAAAAGCACGTTTTGACATGAAAGATCTTGGGTATTTAACTTATTTTCTTGGACTGGATATTACTCGATCTAAAGATCATATTCTTGTTTCACAATCTAATTATGCTTCATCTATATTATCCAAAGCGGGTATGAGTGATTGTAAGTCATCACCTGTTCCAACATTGAATAAATATTCAGTTAAAACTGATTTTGGTCTTCAACCTTATGAAGATTTTTTTTTGAAGTCTTACAGGTGCCTTACAATATTTAACTATTACACGTCCTGATATTGCGTTTGGTGTTAATCAAATCTGTCAAGCTATGCATCATCCCACCAATGCAGATTTTGAAGCCTTGAAGAAACTTCTTCGCCATATTAAAGGCTCATTACATATTGGTTTAATTTTTACTCGTACCTCTACAAATCTTCGAGCTTTTTCAGACTCTGATTGGGCGAGTAACTCCATAGATCGACGTTCTATCACTGGTTATTGTATATTTATTGGTGATAACCTAATTTCATGGGGTTCTAAGAAACAATCTACTGTTTCTCGTAGCTCTACTGAAGCAGAATATCGTGCATTAGCTTATGTATCTGCTGAGTTGAAGTGGATTACTTACCTGTTTAAAAGTTTGAACATTCCATTTTCTATACCCTCAGTTGCTTGTGATAACCTATCAGCTATTGCACTAGCCACAAATCCAGTGTTTCATTTAAGAACTCGCCATATAGATGTTGATTTTCATTTTGTTCGAGAACAAGTCAAGTCAAAATTACTTGTTCTACATCATGTGCCTTCTAGTCTTCAAGTAGCTGATGTGTTTACTAAAGGTCTTGCTTCAGCTGTGTTTTCTTCTCTTATTACCAAGCTTCCACTTCTTCAGCGTCTCAGCTTGAGGGGGGATGATAAGTAATAAGACAAAAACACCTCACAACAACAACTATACACTCACACATACACAAACATATCTTGTTTCACTAAATGACAAATTCTGTTAGTAGAGAATATTGCATTTGTACAACTTGCATCACACTATACGTGTGCTAGCTTTTCTATATATAGGAACTAGATGTAATTCATTCACAATCAATTAATACAATACAAAAACAACTTTATTCTTCTTTATCTTATCTAATAGTACCTTCATATTCTTTTGGCTTGTATTCATCATTTGTAAGAGATTTTCTAATGTTCATAGATACTTGACTCCTTTCCTTGTTGCTTGATCTTTTCCTCTCTCTTCCAGCTAAACTCGAATGCAAACATTTATTCTTTTGTGTGGCATACATATTTTATTGTTGGAGCAATATATAATGCAAAATTTCTAGCTAACTATTTGTAAAACATAGATAGATTAAGCACATACTTAGATATCATCTGTTTGTTTTTCATCACTGAAACATCCTTTGTAATATAGATTGGATCAACACACCTGGAAAATTATTCTTGTCTCCTATATATACTAGTATATATATAATTATTTATAGTATGTATTTGTATGGTGATTGTTTGAATTCTCGAGGTAGTAAGGATTGAAACATCTTCCAACCGTGTATATGTCAGGTGGCTCTCCATATCTCAAAAAATAGACTCTTGACACGTGCATAATTTGCATGTGATATTTAGAATTTGAAAAGAATCAAAACTGTTTAGACGATCACGCAACTCTAATTCAAGGGGGCTTGACCAGCAGTTAAAAAATAACATCAGGAAGACAATAGTGGATCGTTTTCCATCTGTGAGTTTTTTTTTGTCAGATTCTGTGAGCTTAAATTGTATCCAAATAATCAAAAACCCTTTGATGATCACCTATGAGAGATAAAAAATCTCATGACGCAAATATATCTTATTAAAGATCATCCAACATGATAGATGTCTGTTCTGAAAATCTACGGACATTTGACCTTAGTCTCCTCCCAAGGTAGAAAATGAAAAAATCTCATTTGAGTGAGAATGGGTCACACTCAGGGGCAAAGCTATCTTTGGTTAGAGTACATGCACTACACTGTGTCTTTCTTTCCGCGACGACATTTGTAGTCGCAAAAGAAGGAAAAATTAGTCGCGGAATCAAAATTTGAGCTTTATCGACTACATTTAGTCGTAATTACTTAGTCGCGAGAAACTCGTCGTTAAAGGTCACATCTAGCGACAAAAGCCAATAAATAGTCGTAATTAGTCTGGCGTCATTGACGACTACATCTGTAGTCGTGAATGACATAAACCATTACCGACTACTGAGGTTGTCGCTCACTACTACAGATCGCATCTTTAGGGGCGAAAGTTTACCGACGACACGCAGGTCGTCAGTAAACAAATAGCATTACCGACAACGTTTTTATACCGCCGAGGTTCGTCGTCAGTAGGCATTAAAAGTTTACTGAAGACAGACTTTCGTAGGTAAAGAAATAAAAAATCGTCGGCAAATGTTTTTTTTTGTTTTTTTTTGTTTGAAACGTCGTCGCTAATATAGTGACGACAACATTTCGTCGGTATTTTACCGACGAATTCTTTATACTTACCGACGACAAGTTTGTCGTCGGTAAATAATAAACATATTTATTGAAGACAAATTGTTATTTATCTCAAAATACTCAAAAATCCCATTTATTTTCCCCCATTTTCTCCCAAAAACCTTAACCAAACTCATTCGATTTTTTTCCAGTTGATTCTCCAAATCATCTTGCATCATTTCCAGGTACATAATTAAGGTGGGTCATATTAAATATACAATCTCATCCACAAATTGAAGGTAATTTCTTGAATTATAATTTTTTGTATTGTGTCTAATTCTTGCACTATTATGTGATTAGGTTAAGTAATACATTATCAAGGTGGAAAGCTTGACCATCAATCTCTAATTTCTCCAACCAAATCAAGGTATTTTCTATAAATTTCAAACTTTTGTTTTTATATTGGATTATGATTATGTATATTTTTTTTATTGGAGTTATTACCTTAAAAAGTCCTTAGACCCAACAACCCACCTCCAACAAGTCCACCTCTAGATTTCTGCCTTATAGAGTCCAACGTTTTTTAACTAATACCATACATACCCCTACTACTAGATATCATATCCAATCTTTTCCTTATTTATCGATATCCTAATATTTTAAAGACCCTAATTATTAGTTTTTTATTTCCTCTCTCTCTCATTACTCTATCTACGCCTCTCTCGAACAGCCTTCATTATCGAAGCTCCGACAGCCTCTTCTGAGCCTCTTCTTAGGCGCCTTTCACGAAGCTCAGGCAAGCCATATTCCGGCCGCGTAGATCCGGTGAGAAGATATCATTAAGGGTGAAGATACCGTTGAATATCCGTCGAAGAGCGTCTATGGCGTGGTGCGAACGGCGGCGAAGATCCAGCAGCGAACAAGCTTCTCAACGAACCTGGCTGCGTGGTGGTGGTTCGACTTGGTGTTGCGAAGTGGTGGTTCTAGGTCATTGTGCAAGGTGGAGGTGCACATCACTGTCTTATATAATGAGTGAAGATCCCGTCGAATATCCGTAGAAGAGCGTCCATGGTGTGGTGGCGAACGGCGGCGAAGATCCAGCAGCGAACAAGCTTCTCAACGGACCTGGCTGCGTGGTGGTGGTTCGACTTGGTGTTGCGAAGTGGTGGTTCTAGGTCATAGTGCAAGGTGGTGGTGCACATCACTGTTTTACATTGTTACACCATCAAGTTTAACTGTCAAACCATCGACTTTAACTGTCATACCATCAGATCTTGACACACCTTCGTTTACAAATGACACACCATTGATTGACACTGTCACACCATCGTTTGACAATGACAGGCCATCGTTTGACAAAGTCACACCAACACATAACAATTTCACACCATCGTTTAAAAATGGTTGCTTCATCTTCTTTCGCTTCAAACCTTCACTATTTTCTCCAATATGAGTGTTGTTTTTCGATGGGTAGGGTTTGGGACTGGATTCTGGGAAAGATACGATGGGTTGTAGATTGAATTTCCAAATAATTTTTTGGCCTTCAAAATTTCCTTTTTGATAAATGTTGACTTGCATGGAATCAGGGTATTCAGTTTTGGTAACCTAAACGTCATTAAATGGATCATAGGGGCAATTTTGACTTTCATGATAGACTGGAATTGATGGGCAATGGTCTATTGGTTGTGGACTATATATGGGTTAATCATCATTTTTGATTGTCTAGTTAATTATTAAGTGTAAATCATGCATATGTTCATTTATTTCTATTATCATCTCATATATTTTTGTATTTGTGTAATTAATTATATTTATATTTATGTTTATTTATTTATTGTGTTGTAATTTTATTTATCTATTCGTTTGTAATTTCATCTATTTATTGGTTTGTAATTTATTTATTGTGTTGTAATTTTATTTATTTATTGATTTGTAATTTTATCTATTTATTGGTTTGTAATTTTTATTATGTTATTTATTGTGTTGTAATTTTTTATTCATTTTATTAATTGGGTTGTAATAATTATTTATTTTATTTTCATATGAATGTAGTTGCCTAGTTATATAAAATTGTTGCTGAGAGATGGTTTCGGGTATGGATAAGAGTTGGATCATTATGAAAGATTATCTCACGTCTGAATATATTTTTGGGTTTTGGATTTTGTCAAATATGTTAAAAAACAAGATGATTATACTTGTTATATGTCTTGTCCGTGTAACTATTGTAAAAATAATCGTCGATTAAAAACCCAGGAGGCTAGGGGCCACCTTCTAAAAAATGGGCTTATGCATACGTATCAGGTTTGGACAAAACACAATGAAAAGTTGGTAATTTCCGAAGAAAATCCTATGCCGAATATAGATAATAAAATGCATGAAGTTTATGACGATGTGAGACACAGTTACGATGTTGGTGGACATCAGGGTGACACCGAGATAAGAGACGCAAATATTCCAAGTCGGAGCAGTTTCGAAAAGCTGTTCGACG
Source organism: Nemophila menziesii (assembly GCA_029959085.1). Taxonomy (NCBI): domain Eukaryota; kingdom Viridiplantae; phylum Streptophyta; class Magnoliopsida; order Boraginales; family Hydrophyllaceae; genus Nemophila; species Nemophila menziesii. The sequence goes on along the minus strand of JARWIR010000038.1, from coordinate 3,689,389 downwards.
AATTGGAGAACTAATTATATCCTGGTTGTACATCGATGAGTTCCTTGAACTTCATTGCCAAGCTTATGCACATGAAAGTAAAGAACAAGTGGACTAACATATCATTCACCGAGCTACTGGAGTTGGTTGGTCGTATTTTACCCAAACCTCATAATTTACCCGATTCTTATGATGCATGCAACAACAAGTTGAAAAGTTTAGGTATGGGGTATATTACTATCGATGTCTGTTTGAACGATTGTGCCATTTTTTACAAAGAGAATGAAGACCTCGACAAGTGTCCAGTTTGCAGTGAATCGAGATAGGATCCAAAGATGGGTAAAAAAGTACCGCATAAGAAGCTCTGTTACTTTCCGATTGCCCCGAGATTGCAACGACTATACGCTTTAAAGCACACCGCTGAAGACATGATATGGAACCATACTGGAAAGAGTACCAATCCAAATGTGTTAAGTCATCCAGTTGACGGTGATAGCTGGAAACGATTTGCAGAGTTACATCCAGATTTAGCCAGTGAACCTCGGAATGTATATTTGGACTGGGTATTGATGGTTTTTGTCCGTTTTCTATGCAGAAAAATTCGTAGATCATGTGGTCTGTTATATTGACCGTCTACAACTTTTCACCGTGGGTATGCATGAAGGATACCATATTTCAGCTTTGTTTGTTGATTCCGGGTCCCCGCTCACCCGGAAATGACATGGATGTCTTTCTCCGCCCTGTTATAGATGAGTTGGACATGTTGTGGGAAACAGGGATCCCCACGTATGATGCCCATACGAAGCAAGAGTTTAAGATGAAGGTTTGTTTGTTGTCCACGACCAATGATTACCTTGCTCGGTCATACACTTCAGGATGGTCGGGTCAAGGTTACATGGCTTGCCCAGAATGCATGGATTCTACTCCGTCGATGAAGGTGAAGAAAGGGGTGGTTTATTTTGATCATAGACGCTGGTTACCTCCCGAACATCGGTTTAGAAGAGACAAGGATTCGTACCCGGCTTCAGATTATAGGGGCCCACCGAGGAAACATACTCCTGCGAATATTCAGACACAATTAGATGGGTTTTCCATTGTGTTTCCCGGTAAACACAAGGATTTTGGGGGAAAGGTGACGAAGAAAACAGGTCCTCGCGAGTCCAACTGGAAGAAAAAGAGTATTTTTTATCGTTTACCTTATTGGTCGGAAAATGTGTTAAAACATAACATCGATGTAATGCATTGCGAGAAGAAGGCCTGTGACAGTTTGCTTGGTACAGTAAAAGTAATTGATGGGAAAATAAACAAAGATAACGTTAAGGTGCGTATGGATCTTCAGGATATGAAAATCAGGAAATAGTTGTGGTTGACATCAAGAGGAGGTAAAGCAATACTAAAGCGAGGAAAGTATACGTTGTCAGCGGAGAAGAGGAAAATGTTTCTTGAGTGGTTACAGGCACAAAGGTTTCCCGATGGTTTCGCGTCTAGTCTGAGGAACAATGTTCAAATCGATACGGGAAAGATTATTGGAATGAAATCCCACGATTGTCACGTTATGATGCAGTATCTTTTTGTATGTTGTCTCCCCGGTCTTATAGATGATAAATCGATTACCGATGTGATAATTGGGTTAGCTAACGTGTTTAGAGTCGTTTGTAACAAGAATCTGAGTAGAAAAGAGTTGTAAGCCGGTAAGGCGGGAGTGGTTGAAGTGATGTGCAAACTAGAAATGATCTTACCTCCCGCATTTTTTGATATAATGATCCACTTGGTGATACACTTATACGATGAAGAATTGCTAGGGGGCCCGGTTCAAATGCGGTGGATGTACCCATTTGAAAGGTATTTGAAAAAGTTGAAAGAGTATATTCGAAACCTGGCAAGGCGAGAGGGTTCGATAGCCGAGGGTTACTTGGCGGAAGAGACGTTGACTTTCATATCAAGGTATCTTAGTGAAGAAAAAAGAAAGTTCGACGATCCAGGTAGATACAACGAACCACCGCCAGTGCCAAAAGAGCTATCCGTTTTCAAGTCTCAGTGTACTCCAGTTGGCAAGAAATAATCTGGTTCTATACCACCTACGGAGAAGGAGCACATCAGTTGGTATATTTTGAATAATTGTGACGAACTCGAAACGTACAGGACGTAAGTACTATTTACTTATTTTTATTTAAATTTAAATTTAAATTTATATTTATGTTTATATTTATGTTTATATATATGTTTATATATATATATATTTATATTTATATTTATGTTTATATTTATGTTTATATTTATATTTATATTTATATTTATATTTATATTTATATGGATACTTATATGTATATTTATTTATTAATTTATTTATATTCATTTACCTTTAGTGAACACAAATCCACACTTTCGGGAACGAGTAGCGAAATAGAGAATATGCACCGTCAAATGTTTAAGGGATGGTTTTTGGAAAAGGTATGTAACTTTAGGCATTGGTTTAAATATTATCTATTTATTTCCAAGTATTAAATATTATTTTTGTATGACAGATTTATGGAATGAAATCCCGTGGTGATACATTAGCTACCCCTGAGATGGTGTCCTTGGCAACCATGTCTTATGGTGCGGTGCATAAATACGATTCATGTGTTATGAATGGTGTTAAGTGGGTAACTAAGGATAAAGGATAAAAAAGAGTGACACGTGATTACAGAGTTTGTACCATGTACAATGAAAGACCTTATTACGGTGAATTATTGAAAATCTTTGAGGTTAAGTACACTGGAGGGTGCTCGGTTTTGTTATTTGTTTGTAAGTGGTACATAATGTGCGATGCGATGATAAAACACGGGGTAACCTTTATCAACACATCAAACTTTGAGTAGGCCGACGAGCCATACATTTTAGCATCGCAGGCCAAGAAAGTGTTTTACATTGACGAGATTAATGCAAAGAAATCAATGAAAGGTTGGAAAGCCGTTTCGGAAATCAACGATCGTCACGGATGGAGCCAACGAGAACATCAAGATACCGTTGATTAACACTGGGAGGGTTTCCGATCCGGTGAACTTGGCAACTACCGAGGAGATCGAGATTGACCCATCTCATTTTCGTATTGATTTGGCTTTTGATATGGTTATTGATGAAAACGAGGAAATTGATGATGACACGTGGGAAGAATATGGGGATAAAGAACCTATCCAGGTTGATAGCGATGATGAACCTATAGATAATAGTGGATATGAAACTGATTAGGGAAATTTTTATCGAGTTTTGAATTTAATTGAATGTTTTTCGGATTTGAGTTTTGAATTTAATTGAATGTTTTTCACATTTGACTCTAACAGTTGACTAAATACCCCCAACATTCACATTTGACTCTAATAGATTACTAAATACCCCTAACGACTACATTTGACTCTAACAGTTGACTAAATACCCCTAACGACTACATTTGACTCTAACAGTTGACTAAATACCCCTAACAAATACATTTGACTCTAACAGTTGACTAAATACCCCTAACGACTACATTTGACTCTAACAGTTGACTAAATACCCCTAACGACTACATTTGACTCTAATAGTTTACTAAATACCCCTAACGACGACATTTGACTCTAACAGTTGACTAAATACCCCTAACGACTACATTTGACTCTAACAGTTGACTAAATACCCCTAACGACTACATTTGACTCTAATAGTTGACTAAATACCTCTAACGACTACTTTTGAATCTAACAGTTGACTAAATACCCCTAACGACTACATTTGACTCTAATAGTTGACTAAATACCCCCAACGACTACACTTGACTCTAATAGTTGACTAAAAATGGTGAGGACAGGTGTAGTGAATGGCCTAAAAATGAAATTTACACGATAAACTTATCATATATGAAAGAATTAATTAGATACAATGCAAGAGGATTTATGCGTTTACCTCTTGAGTAGCGGAAGTAGGATATGGATTAAATAGATTCGATCACAGATCTTCTCACAGTGAAGAAGAACCTTTGTTCACAACCTAAGAGCCTCAGACTTTTGATTCTGTGATTTTTTAGTGTAGAATTTTTGTGTAGAGAAAAGAAGAGAAGATATGGAAGCGTTGATTAGATATTGATAAAAGTCCTATCTGACTTCTATATCTTTTCAGGAGAGTTGGTTATTATCTGATAAGATAATGGGTGAGGTGTTGATATATTTTAAACCCACGTAATATAACAACTCCCAACTCTATTTTGAATTCTAAATTCAAAATTAAATATGTAACTAATTATTGGCGGACTAAATAATAAATAGATAAATATAATATATATTTATTTTATTTATCTCTTTCATTCTCCCACTCGCCTATAATTAATTAGTTACATCTAATCCATAGAATTCACATCTCGTGACATCATATCTCTTCCATACACACTTGAATCGAAATATCATCATACTTGGCAAATAGGTCGTGTGAACAGCAAGCATACGAGCATACGATACTAATAACCTGTTAGGGTACATAGTTGCTCAAAATAGAGCTCATCCGTTAGTTATCCTGCAGTACCCCAGACTAACAATATGTTGTATCATATTACAGTAACTCTGACCCCTTCAAATTTATATCACAACTACTATGTCAAAAAGATTTCACTGTCATTTTGTTTATATGTCTCACTATCATTTTATAGTCCGTATTGACTTACATGATCGGTTAACCTGCAAGAACACATTTGATACACAATTCTAGTCTTCCCTTTACACGTATAATCTTTTATATTGATTAGGTTGCTTTCCCAAACATACCCCATTAGACCGAATCATTCATGATCATTGGTAATGTGTTCAAAGTAGCATACACCTAATCAAAATATCAAGATATAGTCAAAAGTAATAAGGGCACAAATCAAAGGTATCACACAGTGAAGAAACATAGATCAATTCTTCACTTCCTTTTGGTCTAAAGCACACGTGGTATGACACACGTGTTATGGTATTATTCGTATATCTCAAATTGTATGTCACAATTTTACAAATACCATACAAATATATAATTAGACAAGCCTCGTTTCCTAAGATGAATTCTTCGACCAATCAACCCATCTATGAAATCAATCAAGCAATTCATATCTGGCTATTATAGACTAAGTAGACAGTGGGATTCTACTTTGATCATAATATAAGCTTAACATGGTTTATCCATGTTTATGATCTCATCTTAACACTTAGTTAAGGAGACTATCTTGACTCAAGTTATCTTAAGGGTTCTTCACTACTATGAGTTAGTCTCATCTTTGCGCGCTTCTTATGCCAAAGGCGATTACCCGTGTGACAGGGCCAATCTCAGTCTACAGGACATACATACATACAAAATCACACGCAATATATAATACATATCAAACATGATATTATTAAAATAAATAGTTAAATAAACATACTAACGGAAATATATACATGAATGCACATAAACTAGCAATAATTCATACATTATATCTTGCTTAATCCTATAAATCTAACATGATCCATGAATACGTCCCTTGGGATAGCTTTTGTGAATGGATCGGCAAGCATATTGCGTGTGGGTATATATTGCAAAGTAACATCCTTTTGTGCAATTATATCTCTAACGAAGTTATACTTTATATCAATGTGTTTGGTCTTGCTGTGATATTTTGGATCTTTCACATAAGCCATTGAAGCTTGACTATCACAGTATATTGTAATTGGACTCCCACTATCACCAGAGAATTCTAAATGTTCAAAGAACCTTTTTAACCAAACAGCCTCCTGAACCGCAGCTGAGCAAGCTACAAACTAGCTTTCATCATTGACAAAGCTACACAAGTTTGTTTCTTGCTACTCCAAGAAATTGCGCAATTATTTAGCAAGAGTACATAACCTGAAGTTGATTTACGCCCATCTATCACCAGCCCGATCTGCATCTATATATCCTACTAGGCATAGTCTATATCCTCGAAAGCATAAGGCATGATCTTTAGTGCCTTTTAGATATCTCAATATCCTTTTCACAGCTTTCCAATGCTCTTGTCCAGGGTTCGATTGAAAACGACTAACTAAAGCTACTGCATAACATATATCTGGTCTCGTACACATCATATAACATTCATAAGACTACCAATGGCACTAGAATATGGTACTGTTAACATTTTCTGTTTCTCTTCTGTAGTACTACGACACATGTCGAGAGTTAAGTTTATTCCCTTTGCTACAGGAGTGTCAATGGAATTGCACGTAGTCATACCAAAGCGCTCAAGTACATTCATTATGTAAGGTTATTGAGATAGAGATAATAGTTTTCTAGACCTATCTCTGTGAATCTTAACACCATGCATATAATTTGCTTCTCCCATATCTTTCATATCGAATTGAGAAGCTAGCCGCTCCTTATTGGCTTGAATAAACTCTTTATCATTCCCAGCTAATAGGATATCATCCACATATAGAGATAAAGTTATGAAATTTTTCGTGGAACGTTTGATATAAACATAGTGGTCTTCACTTATCGTCTCAAATCCATTTGATGAGATGACTTATGAAATCTCAAATTCCATTGTCTCGAGGCTTGCTTAAGACCATAGATTGATTTCAACAATCTACACACTTTATTTTCTTGATCTTTTGCAACGAAACCCGAAGGTTGTTCCATGAAAATTACCTCTTCTAAATCTCCATTTAGAAATGCAGTTTTAACATCCATTTGGTGCAACTCTAGATCGAGATGTGCCACTATATCTAAAATAAGACGTATTGAGGTAAATCTAACAACAAGAGAAAAAGTTTCCTCAAAATCTATTCCTTCCCGTTGAGTATATCCTTTCGCTACCAACCGAGTTTTATACCTGTCAATGGAATTTCCAGGTTTTCTATTTATTTTGAGAACCCATTTGTTCCCAATTGCCTTACGTCCTTTCGGGAGATCAACCCGTTCCCATACCTAGTTTTTCTTCATCGACTCCATTTCTTCTTCCATTGATTTTCTCCATTCATTCTTAGCAGGACATGAAAGTGCTTCATTGACTGTTCGAGGTTCTTCTTCGTCTAGTGGAGTTATCATAAAGACTTCTCCTTCAATTTCAAATCGACGACGAGGAACTAAACCTCTAGCACTTCTCTTAAGTTGGGAATCTTGATAAATAGGATTAATAGATGATGCAATGGTTTCTTCTGTCTCAAGATGTAGAAGAGAGTCTGTCTCTATTTCTTGAGTATGTGTTACCTCATCAGGTGTCACATGTGTTTGCATATCATCTTTCTGAATCTCATTTAATTCACATAAGATGGAATTTCGGTTAACCTCACCTCTGCTAGGAAAATCATTCTCTAAGAATGTAACATCTCGTGACTCAATTTATGTAAGACTCCTATAATTATGTTCACCAATAAACACATATCCTTTAGAGTGATCTGGGTATCTAATAAAGATACAATTCTTACCTCTTGGACCTAACTTCCCATACTTATGAGATAGATCATGAACATAGCATGCCGACCCCCAAGGTCGCAAGTATGACAGATTAGGTTTCCTACCTGTCCATAGTTCATAAGGAGTTGATGGAATAGTCTTTGTGGGTACTCGATTAAGTATATAACAGGAGGTAAGTAAGGCATCTGCCCAATAAGATATTGGAAGATTTGCTTGTGCCATCATAGACCTAACCATTTTTAGGAGTGTACTATTCCTCCTTTAAGCCACACCATTCTGTTGTGGTATTCTAGGAATTGTAAGTTGCCTTACTATAAAATGATCATATAGATATTCACGTCCTCGATCGGTTCTTAGGGTTTTCACCTTCCTCTCTAACTGATTTTCCACTTCATTGATAAATGTTATAAAACATTTCAACGCTTCAGATTTGTGAGAAATCGGGTAGACATAACCAAACCTAGTGAAATCATCTATAAAAGTGATGAAATAACGTTCCCCACGTCTAGTTTGAACACTCATTGTGCCACAGATGTTCGAATGAATTACTTGTAATGGGTACTCGACTTGTTTAGCCTTTCCAAATGGTTTCCGTTTTTCTTTACCTGCTAGACAATTTTCACAAGTTGGCAAGTTGACTTTAGTCAACGAACCCAAAAGGTTTGCCTTAGCCAACAAATTCATACGGTCTTGACCAATATGACCTAATCTAGCACGCCATACATTTTCTTCTACATTTGAATTACTAGAAGAAGAAGTATTAGTAGAAAAGCAACTACTTACCTAATAACTATTAAACAATTTATCATCATCTAGTACAATTAAACCATGCAAAATAAAATCAGAACCATAATACCTAGCATCATAATAGATATCTACTTGTTTGTTATGAAAATGAAAATTAAAACCTAATCCTAGAAGAACAGTGACCGAGACTAAGTTCCGTCGAATGTCAGGTGCGTAAAGTACATCATGCACGTACAAGGTTTGACCACCTCGCAAGTTCAACTTGCAAGTGCCAACATGCAAATGCCAACTCCTTTGACTTCAACTTTATTGCTATCTCCTACATATATCCACCTTTATCCCTCTGGAATCCGTCGGTACTCTACATATGCCTCCCGGTCTTTGGCTACATGGTCTGTCGCTCCTAAATCCACAGTCAACAAAGGATTAGAATCAGCTAGCAATATAGTATTGTTAACATAAGTAAAATTACAAGAAGTAAATGAACTTGCTACCTTTCCGGGCACGCTGCACTCGCGAACGAAGTGACCCAATTTGTAACAGTTAAAACATTTCATCTTACTCTTGTCTTTCTTCTTACGGAAACGTTTTCCCTTATTGTTACCACCCTTCTTGTTCTTCTTAGAGACATGCTCGTTTCTGTTCTTCTTTCCATTGTTCTTGCGCTTATTTCCAGAAACTTTGTGGGAACTTGACTCAACAACATAATCCTGACCCTGAGGCTTAATTGCATCTAGACGTTCATCTTCCAATGTCACATGACGAGCAGCATCATCAAGGGTTTGATGTTGTCATTGTGAGTCAAGTTTATCTTCAAATGCTCCCAGTTATTTGGAAGAGATCGGATCACAGCTTGAATCTGTTGTTCACCAGTAAGGTTATGACATGCATTCTTAAGTTCTCTAACCATGTTAGACGTCTCTCGGAGATGTTGTTGCATGGTTTTATTAGGCATCTTCTTGCAAGTGTCAAACTTAATGGTTAATTGACGCAACTTAGTCACAGTCGTACCCGCATACTTCTCATTCAGAGCATTCCCCATCTCGTGAGTAGTGAGGTATTGTTGACATTCATAGATAAGATCGTCATTCATGTTGCCTATCAAGATGCCTCTTGCAGTGGAATTTTTCTTTTTCCACTTCACATAAGCCTCCATGTCCCTTCTTATTTGAGCTGTGTTGCCTTCCTCAGGTTGATCCATGACGTTGTTAACAGTCTCAAGAACATCTTGCTCTTCTAGAACATAGTGTATCTTGAGCTTCCAAAGGTTATAGTTCTCACCATTCATCTTTTCTCCTTTGTTGAGATCAACAATGATGGTTTTGATGCCATTTTCTCTATAAAGTATGAGATTTTCATTAATAACATACATTTATTTAACAACTCTATGCTATTAATGCAAATGGAATGAATAAGAAAGATAACAAAATAAGTGATAAAGAACGTTCACTATGTTTCCAATCATAAATCACCATATTTTTTGTTTGTCTTAATCAATCAATCAATTTCATTAACTACAAAATTAAGTTATTCAAGAACTCCCACGTACTCTAACATAAATAGAGCAATATTGTATAAAAATAAACAACTAAAGCATGTAATCAAAGAAACTAGCTGAAATCATACATACTTGAAATACATGTTCAATAAAGAAATAATTTAATCAAAGGAAATAAAAGAAACTAATGTAATTCCTAACAAACATGGAATGAAAAATATCGAAGAAAAACAACCTACTAAGCAAACTACCTACTGCATGTTCAACTAGCAAACACCTTTCATATCAAAAACCATAATTTTGGAATTGACTCCTCAAATCTTACTTCCTCATATTTTCCAATTGGGAAATATCTATTAACATTAGTAGTTCCATAATGCATTCCACAGTTGCATTGTTCCGACCTAGTGGAACTATTAAAATGCCTCTATAAGTGAGATTCAATCAAAGCATACACAATCCACTCATATGTATCATCTCGGAAAAGTTCTGTGAAGGATTTGCAATCATCACAACATATGACATTACCTGCTCAAGAGAAGTCCATTTAGAAACAGAATTGTTTAGCCCAATTCCATACACGGTTGATTGATACATGAAAGAACATTTAATCTGTTGGTTTTTTTTTTTTGGTTTTTTATTCGGACCTACTTTTTGAATGCACTGGATTTTTTTTTTTGTTTATTTTCGGACCTAGTTTTTTAAGCAAAAATTCGAACTGCTTCTGGGGTGGTTCGAAGCTGGACAGTTCGATCCAGTTATATAACTAATTATTGGCGGACTAAATAATAAATAGGTAAATATAATATATATTTATTTTATTTATTTCTTTCATTACACAATGTATAAAAAGGGTTAATACCCAATAGGCACCTGTCACCTTACACCCTTACACATAAAAGGCACCTGTCTTTTTTAAAGCAACGAGTAATGGGAAACTTCCCATAACTCAAACTACTTTTTTATTGGAAAAGAAAATGAAAAAGCAAAAATATGTTTGTCTTTTATGGGCAAAAAAATGATGATTGGGGTGAGAGGGAATTCAATTGTAATTTGAGTTGTTTCTTGGGTAATAATCCTAAAAAAATATTATACATTATATATACATGCGGTGGGAGGGTGTGTAGGGTGGAAAACGTTCATCCCAACAACCCATCCCGTTCTCGATAAACGGATCCTGACCACCCGATTAACACCTTAAAACCTGTCGCGGTTTACCATCTCCAATTGTAATGAAATCTATTTCTTACCATCCCTAATTGTAATGAAATTTATTTCTATTTGTAGTATAATTTTGAAAAAGATGAAACGAAACACCAGAGCATCCGGCTGTGTATTAAGGCGAATTATAAATAATTTATCAAACAAACAAATTAACGAACCATTGAGCCCATAAAAGGGTCAATTAAGCTGAGATATACAGTTAGATTATGTTTTTTTTTCCAACTATATACTATGTCAACTTCTGTAAAGCTTTCCGGTCTTGTTTATCTCACGCTAATTATTTGCAAAAACAGACTGTCAACCTTTTGAAAAGTAGGATTAGATTAAATACAAATTCCGTAATATGCAACAAAAGTGGTAGGCATAACAATAATTACCAACCTCCCAAAGCATACATGCTACTATTTTTTATTTAGAACCAAAGCATTGTGATAATGCGCCTTAAACCTAATTTTATTAGGATATTATGAATCATGAAGCTTCCTAGAAATGATCAAATGTAACTTAAATTTAAAGGGCTTCGAATATTATTGGTTTATATAATGTAATCTATTCAAATTTCATAAAAAAGGAAGCATTAGAAAACTATTGTTTTTAGAAAAAGATCATTGGTAAATGTTTATAACATTTTGGGGGTTTCCTTCTTCTACAATTATGTCACATTAGAATTATTCAAGTCAACTAATCTAGTTGGTATTATCTCAATTAATTAGAGTCTTGATTCTTCTTTTAACCGGTACAAGTTGAAACCGAGTCACTGGCTCTTTGATATACTTAAAAAAACTAACCCATGTATTTCAAAGTTTTATCTTTAAGTAATGGGATACAAATTAATCTTTATTCCGATATAACTAAAAAAAACTAACCCATGTATTTTAAACTTTTATCTTAATTAATGGGATACAAATTAGTCTTTATTAGGATTAAAACTATATCATAATTAGAATTTAAATGATACTCTTAATGAATATTAAACTATTATTATGTAGATATAATTTATATGGAGCAAATTTTAATAACAGGCTCTTATTTATGAGATAATATTAAATTTATGCCACAACTTTAAAAAGTTTATTTTTTACATTATGCTTTCAAGCATTCATTTTTTGGTAAAATCATTTAAATATTTAACAAAATTAGTTGAATGTCCCAAAAAAGGAACAATTTAAAATGTATGGCTAAAAATGACACTTTTTAAAGTTGTGGTCTAAAAATGAATTTAACCTATATGTAAAGGTCTATTTTTGAAATTTTCTCATTCATATACAACTAACTCATTACTAGTGAAAATAGAGGTTAATTTGTCAAAATGGTGTGATTGCGTATTGGAGAAAGAAGAAATCCATTGGTTTCAAAGGTCTAGAGTTGTCTGGATTTACTCGGGGGATAGGATTACACGATTCTACCATTTATCTACCATGGTTAGGAAGGAAGCACCAGGACGATAGAGGTTGAAGAATGGGGATGATGAGTGTTAGAATACGTTGAGGAACAAAATTTATGGGTAAGGAAATATTTAGAGAGCCTATTCACGGTAGAAGAAGAGACTGAAAGATTTTCGCCTTCCGAAGCTACCTCACTTGGGGGCGGTTCCGTAGGTATACTAGATTAGAGTATTTCAAACAAAAAAAATATATGCATCGGATTTCAGATACAAACACATAAAGCGTCAGGGACATAAGGCATGGTTGTGGGATTCTATCTAATTTGTTTGGATATAGTTAGACCGTCGGGTTGTGAGATGATACAAAATACACTTCAGGTGGGTTATTTTATGAGGAAGGTACTAGGGACATTGATACATCAGATTCCTTAGGTAACATCTCTACAATACATTACTCAATTTCGGTTGATCAACCTATTAACGCGACTTTTAAGATATATATGAAGGTGTTAGTCAATAGGTCATCCTATTCTCGCATATCTTATAGGTTCATATTAGAGTAGATATCTTCCAAGTCGGTCAACGATGGAGAATATTGTACTGGTAAGGGAGGTGGATTATGTAATGTGTAATGCAAAAGGGAAGTGAAGTTTCATAGTCGTGAAAGTATATTTGGCTAAGGCGTATGACAAGATATATTTGATTTTGTAAGGAACTCCTTGACTCATCAGGCATTTTAGCGAGGTGGACATAAGTTATTTTGACATGGATAGAGGAAAATGAAATAAGTGATATTCGGCAGGGGGAGCAGCTCCCATATTTCAACACATAATATGGAATCCATTAGGTAGATCCGATATCACCTTATATATTTGTCATTTTTATGGAGAGATTGTGGCTATATTCACCAACTAGTGGCAAACGGAGTTTTGAGACAATCGTGTCTTTGTTCATGTTGGATATCATATATACCACATTTTTTTTGTTAGCGACTTAGTCTTTAAGAGGTATTTACTGAACAGATTGATATTTTGGAAGAAACTTTGCACGTATATTCTCAAGACGTAGACATAACAATCAACAAAGAGAAATCTCTCATATATTTTTTAAGAAATGCATATCCATCATTGGTAGACGATATCACAAGGAAAAGTGGTGACAATCACAAAGAAGTTCTAGAAACGTATTTAGGAGTTACAATCATCTTGAGGAGACCTCGAGTACTCTTTGGGTCAATGATTAATGGTGCGTGGAGTCAGTTGGCTAGTTGAAAGGGTCTGTCGCTTTTGTTAGTGGTTCTGATCACACTTACACAATCAATATTGAGTGACAAACATATGTATATTATATATATGGTAAAGTTATTTGGTAGGTTTATCAATAGATAGATAAGAGCAGACGCATTTAGGGTTCCTCGGAGGATTAGAGAAAAATACATTGGATAGCGTGGGAGAATTTATTCCAACCAAATCGATATGGGGTTGGGATTCATAAGAGCGGAGGATATGTATAAGGCTTTGCTCGAAATTATGGGTCCGAAGGTTGTCCATGATGATTTGGTTATCTGGACACAAGCTCTTTGGTTAACATATTTCAAGTTATTGATATTGCACTATATGACTAAGTCAGTTGATTCTCATATATGCAGAGCCACCGTGGAAGTACTGATGTGATCAACCGCGGATCTCGATGGGTTGTACAAAATTATGAGATGGTTGTTTTTGGTGAAATATATGGGTAAGTGACACACCTTTGATTGAAATTGTTATTCATCCAATTAGAATTAACATACCATTTAACAAGGTTGATTCATACATACATGGTAATGGATTGTGGAAGTGCGACCTATTTCACCGTCTGCTATTGACTTCTAAGGTATTGGAGATTGTCGGAAGTTGACTTGATAGTGAAAGGGATACGTCAGGTTTTTTGTCTTATCAACGTGATTCAAATGAAGTATTCTTGGTAAAATCGGAAATCACAAATATGATTCCATTAGTATATAGTAAGGGATTTGAATGGGAGAAGGTGTGAGAGCTCCGGTGTCCCAAAAAATCAAATTTACTTTTGTGGAGGGTTTTATAAGAACCTACCAATGAAATTAAATCTTTCAAAATACCGGGTAGAGACTCAAATTTCATGTCCTTATTGTGGGTATCATATGGTGGATGCACACATTTTTTGGAATATGATATCTCCATTTATGTAATAGATTAATCTAATCATGAGATACCTTTTTAGGGGTATTTAAGACTTAGTTGAAGGATTTTCCCTATTATATGATGGTTTACACTTTCTTATCTAGTTTTGGTATTTAAGTTACTTATAGAGATTTTGTGCATAATTTGTGTGTTAATTGCGCATATCTTAGGTAGTTGGTTGTTGGGATACTCCGAGATGATGATAAGAAATCATGAAAATGAGACTACCCCTGGTTCATAACGTAAAAGGATGATTCAATAACTATTAGAAAAAGATAGCATGTGATGGAAACATTTGGAAAAATACTTGTTTGAGTTTCGCGTGAGATTGATGAAGATTATGAAGGAGCCATTTGGTTTCTAGATAGTAATTGGATGCAGGAGAGCGTAGGAACTGACGGTTCGTGATTTTGAGCTGAATTGAAGAATTTATGTAATTTGTAGCTGTCGTGGTTCGAACTAATCCACTCATTCAATTAAAAACGTCTTTGGTGGAATTGGGTTAGCTAAAAGGGACCCACAAGACCAAAAACATGGTGGAATCTTTATATATATATATATATATATATATATATATATATATATATGGATGTCGGGATACTCCGTGATGATGATAAGAAACCAAGAAAATGAGAGTTGAGGGTGAGAGTAAGAGGAAACAATTAGAGGTTTATGTGAGTAAAGCAAAGAGGCAAATTGGTGGTTCGAGTCATGTAGCTAGCTAGAAACTGGTAGTTGTGGAGCAAAATGTTCAAGAGCAGGTTAACAAGATTCCAAAGAAGAAGGCTCCACAAGCTCGCCAAGCCAAGGTTCCTCCACCCAAAAAAAGAGGTAATATTAGGGCCCTGGAGGACATTGTTATTGATCTTTTACCTGCTTTGATACCCACACATGAGCCGAAATTTCACACAGACATAGATAAAGGAAAGTATAAGAGATTTATTGAGATGTGAGGAAGATTAGGTTGGAAGATTTTCATGATTGAACGTGCGAGCTTTAATATTGAACTAGTGAGAGAGTTCTATATTGACCTCTATAGCCTAGATAGAATTGGTAGAGTTCCCATCTGGAGTAAGTTGATTCCCTTCACAGTTGAAGACATTGGAAGTCATTTCAAGATGAAGAAATTGGCGGGACCTTACGAGTATCAATTAGTTGTGAAGAAGATCAAGAGTTTTGATTGGAACCAACTATACGAAAAGGTGTTTAGTGAAGAGTTGGTGTTGCGTAATGAGAATGATAAGTTGAAGCCATCTTGCCTTACAAGTATCTTCAGCCTGATGCAAGAATTTGGTACCATTTCCTTGCACCTTCAACCTTTGGGAATGTGCGATTCGCGGATGTACTTCAAAAACCCGCCATCATGTTGGATTTTATTATGAGAGAGGAAGAAGTGGATATGGAACAAGTAATATTTGATGAGGTAATGATATTTATTGTCAAACCTAAAAGTTTCTTTAACATGAAATACACATCGATGATGAATAGCCTAGTAATGAAAGCGGATGTGAACATTGGGAGAAAGAGAAATTAATTATCAGGCCGAGTTCCATCTTAGATGATGAGTGGATCAAGAATATCATAAGAGGATTACAATCAAAGGAATCACCTTGGCAGGAGAAGGTAAGTGAGCAACTTCAATAGATTGAAACTGCTCAAGCCCTCCTTTCCAATGATGTCACATTAATCAACTCTAATCAAGTGCACATCATGACACTCCTGGAGCAAATAAGACGCGACACCGCGAAGGATCCTTCCCATCCTATCTTGGATAATGATCACGCGAGGCAATAGCCTCGGGAGTACGTTTCTCTCTTCTCTAACCCTTTCTCTATTTGTATATTAATTGTTTGTATTTAAGTTTATTGAGTCTGTTCTGAGCCGAGTAACGGTCCAACTTTGAGTTGAGGGTGGAAAACTGTTATTTCCACCCCCATTTTTATGTGTTTTTATTGCTTTCAAGTGTGAAAGTTAGGTATAATCTAGTGAATGTATCTTTTAAGCATTTTGTTAATGATTTAATGATAATAAATAGTTGATTTATAAACTTTTCTTGTGTATGCTTAAATAATTTTTATGAAATGCATGTTGAAAGTAAAGAAAATATTAGTGAGCAATGCGACAGAAATAGGTTTGATCTTAGGGAGCGTGAGTGGTTTGTAGAACGTGAGATTCAAACTAGCATATGAACCATTTAATGAACGTGCTAGAAGTGAGGAATTAATTAATTTGTATAGTATAGGACATATGATTAAAGCATTTTTTTTGTTTATCCCTTTGTGCCCTTTAGCCTGTTGTCCATTATAATTGCATTATTATCCGTGTCTCCCCCAATAATCCTTTTGTAGCCGTTTTATTAGCCATGTTATAAGCCTTATCCTTTATATTTTTAGGACTTTTCTTTATGACCTGCACTTGAATCGCGATACTTTGACATTTGTCAATAACTTGATTTTGGGGTGGTGGTTTTATAGGAAAACATTATTTGGTGATATTTGAGTTTGTAATGGTAATTTATTATCACTTGTTCATTTGTATTGTAATACTTTGGCAGGGTAAGAAATAAAAGAAAAAGATGAAAAAAGATGAAAAAAATATATAAGAAAGAAAAATAGTGACATGATCTCTCACATCAAAAAGAGGATCATTGCCACTTACAAAGAATATATATATATATATATATATATATACTTTTTGGACTGGAAAAGTGGAATTAAATTAGGTGATCATAAAAGGGTTTCATTTGGGGTTTTTGGGAATGCTGAAAGGTGCATATTTGTGCTGAGTGAGAACATATTCGAGAGCAACTCAATATCTAGGGAGATTCATTGATGGCTAGTGAGGAGAGGTCGAAAGCCCACTCTAAATTATCCAAATATACTTATCATACCTACCCAAATCCCACATTTCAGCCTTAAAGACCTTAGGATTTTTTATTATGAAAATTGTGAGCTTTCAAACTAATGGAGAGTAGTTATATAGTGATAATCAAGGAACACCCTATAGCCACCATAGCGGACTAAGATATAACCTATCTCCGTGCATTGCGACTCTAATTGGATCTTGAAATCAACATGTGTAGATTATTTATTTGATAAGTGTATATTTGATTTAGTTTGTAAATTATTCTATATGAAACTTGTTAATATAATTTCTTTAGTTACATTCATTATTTTTTTCTATTTCTATCGTCTTTGGATTTATTGGACTTAGACCCTTCTAAACTCCTTTTTTTTTTAATTTTGTCGGGACTACAAACTTTGAGTTGGGGGTCTTGATGTCTCTCTTTTTGTGATGAATAAATCCATTCAAGAGACATTATTTTGGGAGTTTATTGGGCATAAGTGAGGGATTTTCTCTAGTCATTTGCTAAATTGCACTTTTACTCCTTGTTTTGGATATAATACTATTTATAGAGATTTTTGTGCTTTAATTATGTGTTTAGTGTGTAGATTTTAGGTACAAGTTTGATACAAGGGCACAATATGAAGTGAATAAGTCAATATAAACCCCAATCCAAATATAAAATTGAGCTTAAAGCCACTTTGTGAAATTGGAGTTTTTGCCAAAGAAATCTTACGCCTTAGTGTTTCAGTCACTATGAAATATTGATGAGAGATTTAGACCCGATTACTTTTTATTTGGAAATACCTGAAGTTAGGTCGCACGGAAAGTGACGGAGGTCAATTCGGAGTTAAGATGAAGAAGTTATGCTAATAACCGCTGCCGTGGCATGAACCTGAATTTTTTTAAGTAAAAACGGGTTTGGGCTAGTTTAACCTAATTTGTAAGCCCTAATCCATTTTTAGCTTTTGTATAAGACATTTTCCAGCCCCCATATCATAATCTTTGGGAATATTTGGCCGCACAACATAATTCAAAAGAGGTGGAGCGCTTAATTCAACAGGAGGAGAAGATAAGAAGGGTTTGTCTATGAAACCAACGATTCTTCTCCATCCATTATCTGAATCCCTTCAACCCAAAGAGTGACTTCACTTTATTTTGCATATTAATCATGAATTTAGTATTAATTTTTGTAAATTTCACTTTTTATTCATGACTAACCTCATTGCTTGAGGTTTGCTTTGAATGAAGTTATGTTTAGCTATTTTATGATTCATTGTATTTGGGCATCTGATTATTTAAATTAAGATTAGTAATCATTATTTAGTCCTTTGTTTATATATTTGTGTCTGTTGCCTATTTGTATCCCAATCAAATATAGGTAGTCTGAGACTTTTTTACTAACACCCGTGTGGGGGGTCGAGATTTCAGAAATAATATATAAACACCTAGTGCCTTTTATTAGACGATTTTAGAATGCTAGGTATTCAATAGGGACAAGAACCTAAGACTAACCCAAAGCCGAGAGGATGAATAAGGTAGAGAGCTAGGATTACCCGGGCGGGGACTTAGATGCAATTGCATCCCGACTAATGTGAATACACCAACTCGGCTTTATTAATAAAATCCTTAAACTTGGCGGCATAGGTCATTAATATCAAGGTTCAAGCATTCATTTTGCATATCTTTATTGGTTAATTGCATTTGCATTTTAGTTTATTAGTTTATCATAAATGCATTTTAGTCCTTTATACAAAATCCAAATAAATATCAACTTTTTTGTCTTTTATCCCTGATGTCTCCCTATTTGTGATATATTAATATATACTTGAGACATAATTTTAGGGTTATTTAGTTATTAATTTCGGGAGTTTCCCCATTTATTCATACTTTACACTTTCTTGTCTAGTTTTGGGTGTTTTGCTATTTTGTGAGCTTTTGCACGTAATTTGTGTGTTATTTGTGTAGCACTTAGGTATATGGAAGCTATTACACATATGGAAACTGATTTGAAGTGGAAACGTAAAGGAAATCCTTTATTCAAAGTTAAAAAGGATAAGTTTGGTTATATTTGGAAAGAAAAAAAGCTGTCAAAACTACACATACGTCTATTAATTAATTTACTGAAAAAAACAGGTTAGTAATTAGGAGTATCTTTTTATATGAGTAGATATATCTTTCAATTACGGTCGTTTCCATATAAAAAACATTAAATTCCGATAAGTAACGAAGGAGATATGACCAAATCAAAATTTGCAAAGGTTTATCCTATCCTACAATTTAGGAATATGAATTTTGGTAAGATTACGACTCCTCAACTTGGGAATTACTTCATATTTAGACCAAATGCCTATATATATACATTCCTACCTTAGATAAATAATCCTTGGCCAGTCCCTAATCATCTAGATCAAGAGAGAAGATAATAGGAAGGAAATTTGAAGCTGTTCATGCCATTTCAACCCTTCCCGGTTGTAATTTTGTATTCTTATTTATCTCCTATGGATTAGCTTGAGATTAGCATATGGGTATGAACCCTAGACTTGTTTTGTATGTTATTTAATTTGGGATGTTCTTTTACATTTAATTGAATTTAGTAGTGATAGCTCTGTATCATGTGCTTTGAAATAATGTCTGTAGTTCTTGCCAGGCGCACGTATAGGACTACCATAGTAATTGAGTTAACAACCGGAAGGGGGATTCAATTATGGACAACACTACATAGTCGTCTAGTCTGCGGTAGTGATTTGGAAGGGCTTGCCTAACTGGATAGTCATTAGGGTTTAATTTAACCACCAAGTTTTGAGCCTCCTAAGTCCACTCGGAAAGGGGTTAAGAGGAATTTATAATCCCAGCTATTATATCACACTATTCTCCCTTAGGTAATAAACATAGAACAAGGCTAGTAGGGATTACTTGCTAGTTCTCAAGCTAAACTATCATAAACTTCTATCTATCCTATTTTACTTTCTTGTTTTTAATTTAAGTCTATTTAGAGTCATAAAAGCCAAATAAATATTTTAGTGTCTTTGCGTATTATTTTACCAACTATTTCTAGTCCACTTAGTAATTAAACTATTTATGAACTAACTTTCATAGTCACTGAGATCGATATCATTTTTACTTACTTATTACTTGCAAAGGATCCATTCACTTGCGGAGAGTTTATCGTCGTAGTATAAGGTGTTAGTTCTCTTATTTATATCTATTATTTTATCACACCTTAGCCACCACCAATCCCATTTTAACAATTCTACATTATTTTACTTTTGAAACAATTTAATTTAACTTTGATTGCCCCTTGGAACGATAACTAGAACTTACAAAATATATTATTTGTGAAGACTTGTACATTTGCGGGAATTTAAGCCTCTCCTGAGCGTTGATCTATCATTATATCTTTATCTTTTATCACACTCTCGGATGCGTCAAGTACCTAGTTTAGACGCAGTTTGCAATTGATCACATATAGTGATGAGATCTCGCTGTTTTTATCATAATGTCCACTTGCACCTTTGGTTAGAAAGAACGGGATCATAATGTGGTACACTTGTTCTTGAGTGACGCCTTGAGTGATATAGGTGTCACGAATTTCATGAAATTTTGAATGGCTCTAACTGGATCTTCATAGCCGCTCCACTATAATTACAGTAGTTTGTGAATTAGTTTAGCATGCCCGCTAGTGGGGGCAAAGGTGTGATAACTGAATAGATAAATAAAAATAATAATAAAAGACACACCCTTGACTACGACGAGAACCTCACTGCAAGTATTACAGTTTGTTTGCAAGTTTAGTTAGTAAGTAAAAGTTCGTTCGTAGGGATTTGATCCGTTAGATCTACTTATGGATATAGAGAAGTGTTGGAGAAATTACCTGTTAAATAAGAAGACAATAAAAGTAATAATATTAATTTGGTTTTCAGATCTGGAAGATAATAATGCAAATAAATAAATACTAAAATAATGGAGATGAGAAATATAGCTTAGGTTTTCTAGTATGCACTTATCCTTCTAATCAATATTCTAGTTATAAGGGTGATTAACGCTCTTAGATAAATAGTCAAAATTCTAAATTCCTCCCAACCCCCTTCCGGGTGGACTTAAGAGGCGGCCTAACAATCACCAGGGGACGTAACTAAGATGATCCTACGCCACTAGGTTCTTAGATGAGATTGGTCTGCAAATAATGATCGGTGATTAAATCGAACCCTAATGACTATCTAGTCAGGCAAGCCCTTTCAGATCACTACTGCACACTAGACGCTTATGTGGTGTTTCAATAATTAGACACCCCTTCCGGGTGACCATCTAACTACTATTAATGGGATAGTCTATACTCGTGCACTAGCATGAACTACGGTCAATAAATCAAAGCACATAAAACAAATATATGGTTAATAAGCTAGAATCACTTTAAAAGGGTTTTCCCAAATAACATAAAAACAAATAAAGAATTAGAAATCAAAGATTATACATATGCAAACCGAAGGTATGGGAAAATTAGTTCATATCTAAAGACATAGAAATAATCTACAGATAAAAGTAATTAGAAACAAATATAAGCTAAAGAATCTAATACAAATTACCCTAATGATAGAGGGAGATGATGGAGAAGAGGAGTTTGTGACTTCCCAACTTCTTGTCTTCCTCTCTACAAGTCTTGTTGCTTCTATTGAATGACTTCTATGATACTTAAGGTTTAGAACTGAGTAAGAACATGTTTACAATAGTTAAAGGTTGTATTCATAGGTGTATAGGAAGCCCTAATTCGGATTCTTGGAGTAGAGGGAAAGTAATAGGACTCTTTTCCTAATCAAATTCGTAGCCCTAAAATATAGAAAAGGTAATAAACTATTGTTGTCTTGTTTTGGCCGTAACTTCTTCAATATTGCTCCGATTGACGCGTTCTTTATATCGAAATTGACCGTCTCGGAAAGCTCTACACTTTTTGTTTAAAAGTTCTTCCAAATTCCCAGACAATCTTAAGTTATGATCACTTTAGTGGATGTAGCTGCTGAAATTCAGATTTGCTTGGCAACATTATCATTTCCTATTTTATCTTTTACTTCCTTTATCTCCGATTTTCATCATTATATTCTTTCCTTTATCTCTTGTAATTGATTTGGCATCTAATTAATTACCACATATCTTTAGAGATTCACAATTATCAAACAATTAAACCAAATATGCTCTAAAAATAATTAATCAACAAATCAAGACAAGAGATAAGAAAATATAAAAATATTAATAAAAATCGAGCATTGACTTCCTAAATATACCTTAAATGATGTCTCCAACCTAGATTAAATCATCACAAATAGGGAGACTTCGAGACCCCCAACTCAAAGTTGTATCGTCCCGATATAATAAAGATAAACACAAAAGGAAGTCTCTAAATACACACCTAAGTCAATTAAGCACAATGGGAAAGAAAATAGCAAAATATGTAGAATAGACTCAAAGCAACTACTCAGAAAATTTCATGTAATAGTATTTACCAACTAAATTACCTACACACTTTCATATACATAATCAACACGGCATAAATTCAAGATTAGCTTCTCAATGTAAGAAGGAGAGGTTCTTTACTCAGTTTACCAAGGAGGCTATAGATTGTTCATCGAACTTCACTTGTATCCAAATGTCCACTTAACTACTCTCTATTGGCTCAATTACTTCTAGATCACATAGCAAAGAATCATAAGGTCTTTAAGGTTGTAATGCTGGCTTAGGGACGGTATGATAGTATATTTGGAATTTAGAGTGAGCTTTTGGCTCTCTCCTCACTATCTATCAACGAATCACTATAGAGCTTGAGTTACTCTCATAAAACGCTCTCACTCAATCCAATGAATTCCTTGATGCACAATTTAGCATCCCAATAACCCAATTAAAGCATAAAGATGTTCACATAAAAATTCCCACTTTGCCGGTCCAAATATATATTCTTTTCATATCAATTTTTATTTTTCTTTAGTATAGCGATGACTCTCTTTTTGATGTTGAGATATCATGCTATTTTTTCTTCATAATTTTTCTTTTCTTTTCATGCTTTTCATAGCTTTTATCATTTACTCTTACCCCGACAAAGGGTTACAATATAATAAATCTGTGAATCATCATCAATATATAGAACAGAGCACATTTAATAAGCTCAAAAATCCCAACCCAATAACAATTCCCATAATGTTGGACCCACTACCCCAAACTCAAGCTCTAAAACAATTGTCTATGCATCGCGATTCGAGTTCGGGTCATATGCAAAAGTCCTAAATCTAAAGGGATGTGGCTAATAAAAGGCTTTAGAAAGGATAGAAGGGGTTGAGAAGGATATATAATATAATATCTGGACAACAAGCTAAAAGGAAACAAGGGGCTTATCAAAGATCCGTCTTAATCGTTTTCTAAACTATGCAATTTCGTTATTCTCTTACCTTTAGCACGTTCATTAAATGGATTTACCAACTAGCTTGGACCTTACGACCTACACACCACTCATGGCTCCCTGAGATCAAACATGCTTCTATCGCATCGCTAACTAATATTTTCTTTACTTTAATGTGTGTTTCCTGCAAACACTCAAAGCATACAAAATAAAATGGCCCATAAACATACTACTTCCTATCATTAACTTACTAAGCTTATGCTTTCAAGCTATTAAACACACTCTACATCTGAATCCCCTCTATCAAAAATTTCAATTTATTCCTAAAAACATTAAAAAAAAAACATAAAAATGGAGATGAGAGACGACGAATCCCCACACCCCAACTCAAAAATGATAAGTGTCCACATGACTCGAAAAAGACTCGTTAAGAAATTTAAAACAGAAAATATTGCATATAAAAAAATTGTAAGGAAGAAAGAAAACATACTCTTCGAGGCTATTGCCTCGCTTTATCGATACCCGTAATTGTTTTTCTTGTATGTAACCTTCTTGTATCACCAATATCAGTTTCCCTTACATCCTCTTATGCTCCATCCCAATCAATCACATTCTAGAAATCTCTTGTTTTTCATCTTCTCCAACTTTTTTTCCGAATATTCTCTCATGAGCTAAAGTTAAGTCCAGTAAATATGTTTCTGCGGAAGCTAGCAAGGCCTTTGAAGCTTCACTAATCTCGGGTAAAGGACTCTCGATTGGTAGAGTTTGTGGTGTCTTCTCCTTGAAAGTTGTAACCTTTTAGCTCTTTGAATTTACCACAGCTAGCGTTCCTCTATTCTCTTGACATGTTTTACCCTTTAAACTAGAACTTGAACTTTTCTCAATTGATTTCTTCTCATAACCTAATAACTTACTTTGATTCTTCTTTATCTCCCTAACAGTAGATAATGTTTATGTTCTTTTCGTCATCTCAATTGACCTACAACTCAAAGCTTTAAACACTCTTGACATTTGTAACTCTTGATTATAGGTGGAACAAGCTTTATTTGGGTTAGGAAAGGTATTATGATGATGATTCTCTATGTGGGTAGGATGAACTCTTGTTTTATTGGTACAGATCTAAGACATTGGTGGGTGAAATTTGGAAATTTTGGCTTTGATTCTTGGATTCTAAGTGTTTTGATATGATTTGGATGGTTGAATCTTCATTATAATGATATAGGGAAGGATTTGGATACGAATTTATGGATATTTGGTGGTGTTTTGATGTGAGGTGAAGGTTTGTAAAATCTTCAATGGAGTTTGAGAATTTTGGGGAAGAAAGAGGCTTAAGGTTTTGAATTAAAAGTGATATATAAGCTAACCTCTTCTTCTTCTTTGCTAGCGGCTCGTGCGGTGTACCGCATTACACTGCTGGATTTCGATTTTTCATTTTATCTCCAAACTATGTTTTCTCTACTCCATTGGATAGATCTTGAAAAAATATGCGATTTAGATTCGAGAAAAAGTGAATTTCGATACCCGAGCGCAATGTTATGCCAGTTCGAAGTTTTTGTAAATTTTTTCACGCTGAAAGGTGCGGTAAACCGCGAATCCTTGCGGTGTACCGCAAAAAGCTTCTGTCCAGTCCTTTTTAACTCCAAAAAATTTCCATTTTCTCATCTCAAACTCAAACCCTTGCATATCTACACATCAAAAACACTCATACCTTACTCATTACTGCAATATATACTTAAAAACACATAAACTAACTAATCTAAACCAAAAGAAATATCATAAAAGCATAAAATATTGTGGGATGTCTCCCATAAATCACTTTTATTTAACGTCTTTTAAAGTTCGTCATGTTACCTCGATTATCTCATGAAATTTCCCAGGTTTTGTAAGACCTTATTGATGGAGTCTTCTTGCGGATTATGCATGTGCTGTGGTGGAGCTCGAACTTGATAGCTCGAACCTTTTTAATTGAAATTTTGACTTCGGGCCCTATGAATATATGTATTGCTTGCGTAATATTTCTCCATACCTAGGAAACCTGAAAAGAGACTAAAAATAAAGCGTAAAACTGATAACAAATAAAAACTTCTACACTAAATAAACACAAATAAAACTAACTTAAAATAAATCCCGGGCAGTGACGCCAAAAACTTGGTGGTGGCAAAGGTGTGATAAATAAATAAATAAATAAATAAATAAATAAATAAAGATAATAATAATAAAAGACACACCCTTGACTACCACGAGAAACTCGCTGCAAGTATTACAAATTGTTTGCAAGTTTAGTTAGTAAGTAAAAGTTCGTTCGCATGGATTGATCCATTAGATCTACTTATGGATATAAAGAAGTGTAGGAGAAATTACTTGTTAAATAAAAATACAATAAAAGTAATAATATGTATTTGATTTTCAGATCTGGAAGATAATAATGCAAATAAATAAATACTAAAAGAATGGAGATGAGAAATATAGCTTAGGTTTGCTAGTATGCACTTATCCTTCTAATCCATATTCTAGTTATAAGGGTGATTAAAACTCTTAGATAAATAGCCAGTATTCTAAATTCCTCCTATCCCCCTTTAGGGTGAACTTAAGAGGCAACCTAACAATTAACAGGGAACTTAACTAAGGTGATCCTACGCCACTAGGTTCTTAAAATGACTCTGGCCTGCAAATAATGATTGGTGATTAAATCAAACCCTAATGGCTATCTAGTTAGGCAAGACCTTCTGGATCACTACCGCACACTAGACGCTAATGTGGTGTTTCAATAATTAGACACCCCTTCAGGGTGACCATCTAACTACTATTAATGGGGTATTCTATACTCGTGCACTAGCAAGAACTACAATAAATAAATCAATGCACATAAAACAGATATATGTTTAAGAAGTTAGAATCACTTTAAAAGGGTTTTCCCAAATAACATAAGAACATATAAAGAATTAGAAATCAAAGATTATACATATGCAAACCCAAGCTATGGAAAAATTAGTTCATATCTAAAGACATAGAAATAAACTACGGATAAAAGTTATTAGAAACAAATATAATCTAAAGAATCTAATACAAATTACCCTAATGATAGGGGAAATAATGAAGAAGAGAAGTTTGTGACTTCCCAAATTCTTGTCTTCCTCTCTACAGGTCTTGTTGCTTCTCTTGAATGACTTCTATGATACTTAAGGTTGAGAACTGAGAAAGGACATGTTTACAACAGTTAAAGGTTGTATTTATAGGTGTATAGGAAGCCCTAATTCGGATTCTTGGAGTAGAGGGCAAATAATAGGACTCTTTTCCAAATAAAATTTGTAGCCTAAAATATAGAAAAGATAATAAATTGTTGCTATCTTGTTTTGGCTTTAACTTCTTCAATATTGTTCTCATTGACGCGTTCTTTATATCGAAACTGACTGTCTCGTAAAGCTCTACACGTTTTCTTTAGACCATTCTTCCAAATTCCCAACCAATAGTAAGTTATGATCACTTTAGTGGATGTAGTTGCTGAAATTTAGATTTACTTGGTAACTTTATCTTTTCCTATTTTATCTTTTACTTCCTTTATCTCCAATTTCTATCATTATGTTCTTTTCTTTATCTCATGGAATTGATTTGGCATCTAATTAATTACCATATATATTTAAAGTTTCACAATTATCAAACAATTAAACCAAATATGATCTAAAAATAATAAATCATCAAATCAAGACAAGAAATAAGAAAATATAAAAATATTAATAAAAATCGAGCATTGACTTCTTAAATATACCTAAAATGATGTCTCCAACCTATATTAAATCATCACAAATAAGAACACATCACCCGCATCGGGCTTGAACCTCACAACCTGAATAGCTGGAGGGAGAATCCCAGGTGGTGGCAAACAAAAATATCATTCCTTGGGTTTTAGAATGACCCAAAAATCTTTCCCCGTTTTGGCTTGAGATTCATAATGATTACCATTCGGTGGAAATCAACTGCTCCCATTAGCTCCTAGTGGTTGTTGACCTACACGAGGGACTTGATTTTAATTGATATCCTTCATAACAGGTCGAACAACCCCTTGTGGTGGAACTATGGGATTACCGTTAGCATCCAAATTCAATTTTGCATTCACATTTTCCATCTCGTCTTGCTCTCTTCTTTCACTCTTTATTTTTCTTTGAGCTCGAAGCAGCTTAACAAGGATCGAGAGGATACGCCTAATCTAAGAAGGTTTGTCTATGAACCCAGTGATTCTTCCTCAATACTTCGCCATCTCTATTTATACTCAATAATAACTTCTATTATTATTATTATTATTATTATTATTATTATTATTATTATTATTATTATTATTATTATTATTATTATTATTATTATTATTATTATTATTATTATTATTATTCTCTTTTAAACATGATTATGTCCTTAGTTTTAATTAGTTTTTCTTATACTGGTTTTTGTTCTTTTAGTATGAACTAACCTCTCATTGCTTGAGGATGCTATTGTGAGAATTTATGCTTAGCCTTTTAATGAAATTGTTGCATTTGGGATATTTCGAATATTTAATTGAATTTTGTTTTATTTATTATTCCGTTGTATTATGTTTTTGATTTAATACAACTTATTCTTTGGCCAATTAGTGGGTAGATGTTGTAATTGAGCTATCACCCGGACATGGGTTTAAATTACTGACCTAATATGTAAGTGTCTAATGCGAGGTAGTGAAGCGGAAGGTGTTGCTCGTTATGTAGTCAACAAGTTAGGAATTTAATTCACCCAAAAACCTTAGGCGTATATGGTTGCCTTCTAACTCTATCCGGACGGGAGTTAGAAGAATAGTTAAATTCTGAGTAATATGGATTAAACCAATTCACCCTTACCAAGATAACTATTAATTAGAGGTATATATGATTACTAGTAGTCTCTCAAGCAATCCTCTCATATTAGTTCATACCATTTTATTCATTTACTTGTCATTTTCATTATTATCTTGATCATATTAGTTTTAATTTCTTAGCGGTTATTTGTATTTGAAAACACAAAAAAATATTCCCTTATTTTCAAGCTTTATTATTTATTTAATTGTATTACAAGCTTTACATATTTGCACTAGTTTAAACATCATCAGTCTCACTGATAATCCTTGGAACGTTCATGTAGCTTACCTACTTTACTTGTCACCGATCCATACATTGCGGAGTGTCACCCCTTTTCTATTATTGCTTTATTATATCACACATAGGGACACAACAAGTAAATGGAGCCGTTGCCGGGGATTATAGTGTAGATTTGTGTGTTTTACTTTAGTGTAGAAGTGTCTAGTTTGTTTGCGATTTTATGTTGTTTTTGTGTTTTTGTCTCTTCTCAGATTTACGGATTTTGTTGCATGCACTTGGATCTCGAGAAGCTGTTTCGAGACCAAAGAAAGAGAGAAGGAGAAAGAAAGGCACAAGTTTTTAATGGATAATATTAACCCGCTGCCTTGTTTTGAGGCCAATGAGAATCAAGTAAACCAACCTCTAGGAGCTAATCGACTTGAGAAGGTTCAAAATAATGTTCCACAAGAAGCAAACTTGAACGGAGTCAATCCACCAAACGGAGCTAATCATCAAATGCAAGGCATCCCTAAGCCGGGAGTGCCTTTTAGTGTATGACCTATGAGAATTCACCCTCCAACTAATCAAGCCACACGTTTTAAGCCTAATATGGGTATATCTTGAATCAATTCCTTAGATATGGGAATTATAGTGGAGACACCCACCAAGATCCGATACTTGCTATCTAGAATTTCATAGACATGGCGAAGAAGTTGCACATCAATTTGCCGTTTGGGAAAGCCATCCAAGGTATGCTGAAATAATTAAAATTTATGAAGGATGTTCTTTCCAATAAACGTAAATATTTTGTGGAAGAGATGATTGGTTTACCAGAGGTATGTAGCGTGATATGCCAAAGAAAGTTGCCTCCAAAATTAAAGGATTTCATAAGTTTTAACATTATGATTGCCATTGGTGAGAGATGGACTGGGAAAGATTTCTTTGATTTGGGCGCAAGTATCAATCTTATGCCTAAGTAAATATTCAAAAATTTGAATATTGGGGAAACAATAGCCTCTACGATAGTGTTAAAAATGGCAGATAGGTTGCTTTCTCATTCGGAAGGAAAGATAGAAGATGTACTCATCAAGGCAGGTAACCTTATTATGCCTTGTGATTTTATTATTCTTGACTACAACACGGAGAAGAATGTGCCAATCATTTGGGGGGAGGGCGTCCTTAGCTACGCGACGTAGTTTGATTGATGTAGTGAATGAATAAACGATTATGCGGGTGCAAGACGAGGAAGAGAAGTATACTGCGTTCAAGGGTACGAAGTTCCCTAATACATCATAAGATTGTTTCCGCTTGGACACACTCAACATGTGAAGAAGAATCCAATAAATGGGGTGGATACCTTAGGGTTGTATGAGAAAAGTCTTAGAAAGAAGCCACCATCCAAAGCTCCTACGAACCTCAAGGTTGATCCATTCATTGATTACTTGAAGATAACCAAGACGAGTGTTAGAAAGGTTCCTAGAGAACCCAAGAGAAAGTGGAAAGATGGTGAGTTTTGGATAGGAGACACATTAACGATAAAAAATCTTGATCCCCCATACAACCCACACAAGTGAAAGAGTTCTTGGAGTGACCCTTTCAAGGTCACAAGAGTTGTTTTTGTTAGGTTAGTTGAGTTAGAGACCAAGAAGCATTGTAAACCTCGCTTGGTGGAAATTGACCGCCTCACCCATTGTAGGGGAGGCTATGTAAGAAATAAATAACCTTGAGGTATGATGTCTATCTATTTGTGATGATTTAATCTTAGTTGGAGACATCATTTTAGGTGTATTTATTAGGTTATAGGTAAATTATCTCATGATTTAGTACACTTTCCTATTTTGTGTCTTGATTTGATGATTTATTATTTTTAGAGCATATTGGGTTTAATTGTTTGCTAATTATGAAGCTTTAAAGATATACGGTAATTAATTATATGCCAAGTCAATTCTAAGAGATAAGGGAAAGAAGAAAAACATGAAAATTTGAGAAAGAGGAAAGAAATATAAAAAAGGAAAAGATAAAGTTGTCAAATAAACCAGGTGAGCTAGCTCATCTGGCCAGGGCTCTGTCTCTCAAGTGAGAGGTATAGGGTTCAAATCCCGCAGGTGAAAGAAAGTTATTAAAGTTGGGAAAGTTTTCAAGGTTCGAAACCCTCCTAGAACATGGGCAACCTAGTTCTGACTTGCCTGGAGGTATGGTTGGCGAGGCAGTCATATCTCCCGTGGGACTAGTCGGGTGTAAGCCCAGAACCCTTGTACGAAAAAAAAGTTGTCAAATAACTCTGAATTCCAGCAGCTACGAACATAAAAGTGATCATAACTCAAGATGGCTAGGAACATAAAAGTGATCATAACTCAAGATGGCTAGGAATTTGGAAGCATGGTCTGAATCAAAGTTATAGAGCTTTCCATTGTCTTCCTGGTGGGGGAAAAGGTGTGATAAATAAACAGATAAATAAGATAATAATAATAAAGGACACACAACCTTGTCTACCACGAGAAACTCCCTGCAAGTATTACAGATGTTTGCAAGTTTTAATGATAAGTCAAGTTCGTTCGCAGGGATTTAATCTGTTAGATCTACTTGTATTAAATAAGCGTAGATGAATTTAGATGTTTAGAATAAGATAAAATAATAGGAATAATTATCTGATATTAATAAATAATAAATAAGAATGCAAATAAATAAATATGAATGTAAGTTAGATAAATTAGGGTCACTAATACGAGTCTATTAATAAGTTATTCTAATCTTATAGTGAATTGAGCATTATATATTAACCGGGATTCTAAATTCTACCTAACCCCAGTCAGGGTGGACTTAGGAGGAACCTCTCCACTACTAGGATCTTGGGTAAGGAAACCTTGAGTAATGATTGGTGATTAAATCAAACCTTTATGGCTATCTAGGTAGGGTCACTACTAGACGATTATGTGGTGTTGTCAATAACGAAGAATAGTCCTAAGATTGGCCAAATCTAGGGCTGTAACAATAAATCAAAACACATAATAACAATATACGCCAAACTCAAATCAATTAAAATAACAACTAGTATTAATGAATGTAGACAAAATAATAACCCAACAATTAAAAGTAAAACTTACAGAATAAAAGTTTAGAAATATGTGAAGCCACAGATCTATAGCTAATTACCCTAAATATAGAGAAGGTGAGATGTAGAAGAGGAGTTTGTCACTCTCAAACTTCGTGCTTCTTGTCTTCCTCTAGCTTGATACTAAGGATGAATATTAAATTAAGGGACTAAGCTACTATTTAAAACTGAGAAAATACAAGCAAGGACTAAGCCTATACTTGGCACTGAGCAAGGACCTGTTTACAATGGTTTAAGGGTGTATTTGTAGGTGCTTAGGAAGACCTAATCCGTTTTCTTGGAGTGTGGTGGTCCTTTGTGTGTTCTAAATAAATGCAAATAATAATCGAACCACAACCGCAAGTGTACGGTTGTCCTAAGTAGTAATTCTGATAATCAGATTCGTTCCAAGGACGGATGGTTGATCACAATGTTTATGCAAATAGCGATTGATGCACTTATGAAAATGAAAGAGGATAAAATGTTTGTTTTGGTTTTGTTTGTTAATTCTAAATAAATTAAAGACAAATATTAAATGCAAGTAAAAGATAAGACGCAAGTAAAATGTATGAAAACGCAATATGAGATGTAGTACTTGAGAACGCAAGGATCCTCCTTATTTTACTTTCTAACTTATGTTGTTTAAGGGTTAAATCAGTCAATTACAATGGTCGGGATTCTAATATCCTTATACCCCCGTCAGGGTGGACTATAAGGCGATCCTAAGGTGTCACTAGTCCCGTCAGGGTAAATATGATCCACCGTTGGATGATTAAGATTTATTACCACATTGGCCCTAGGATTAACTAAGTTCGCCAGAATCAATAGTTTTTATCCTAGATTGAACAATTATTTCTGTACCTAAACCCCCCGTCAGGATGATCCATACGCCACATATATGGAATAGCTTAGATACTAACACCTAATTTTAGTTCGCGACTCTAAAATCAGTAAACATTCACAAATTGTCGAAAAAAGTAAAAGCCCTAATTTAATTTAATTTCACAGAAACCCAAATTCAACATTCATTATAAAATAAAATCAGGATTCACCCATTGTTTGTTCTCAAGCACTAATTGAAATTTAGCTCATATTAAAATTAAAAACTAAATAAAAAGAAATGGAATTCATATTCGTTACAAAATTAAAATAAAAGAAAAACCTAATTTTCAGAATAAGAATGACTACGAACGGAGCTATAGACACACTCCAGTTCTTGTAGCTTCTCCTTTCTTCCTGCTGTAGCTTCTCTGGTGTTTTTAATCTTGTGGAAAGTGAATTGTGTGTAAAATAGAAGTCCAGACCTCCTTTTATAATAAGAAAAACGGATTAGGGCTTGGACCAGAAATTAAAAGCCTAATTAAATGTCCAAGCCCACTCTTTAAGCCCAAAATCCCGTAACTGATGACAGGCCTCCACTAAAACTGCTTTTCCCGATGCGTTACAACTCCGATTGACCTCATTCCAGTTGCTAAAGTTCCGTACTTCGATAAGGAATGTTTTCTCTTCAAAGGTCAGCGGCTCAATCAGCTCTTAAGTCCCTCGAAAACAGCAATCAAGGGCCTGGAAAATGGATTTTCAGCTCTAAAAATAAAATCTTCGGGATTTCTCTTCAAGTCTTGACTCTATCTTTTGATCTTTGACTTTATCTTCGGATTCCTTTCCTAGCTAACATCTAAAAACCTGTAAACTTTACACTAAAAATACCAATATTACGCGCAAAAGTTTAATAATTCGAAAATGCAAGAAATAAAAAGGGAAATCCGAAATATTGCATATTTAGTCCAAAAGTCTATCGAATTAATTAAATAAACACCAAAAATGATGTCTCCTAAGGGTCTAAAATAAGAACAATTAGGGAGACATCAAGACCCCCAACTCAAACCTTTGTCGTCCCGACAAAGCAAAACAAAATAAAACGAGGGGTAGAAGCAAACGTATAAACACATAGAAGCTAGCAAATAAACCCTAAAGCAATTCCTAAGATAAATCTCATATAGCAAACTTTAAAAACTAACATCTACATACACTAATCATGCAACATCAAACATAAATAATCTCAATCATAAAATTAAAGTCGCAATGCTTGAAGGTTACACTTGTACTCATCTCTGTATGATGGCTATAGGGTGGTCATTAATCCTACCTTGCTTTGAACGCTCCACCTAGTCTATTCCCTATTACAGAATCATAAATTCACTATGCACTTAGGAATCACGAGGTCTTTACGGTTATAATATTGGCTTAAGGACGGGTATGGATGTATATTTGGTAAATTTGAAGTGAGCTTTTGGCTCTCTCCTCACTTACCATCAACATTTTCCTCGAGCTTGAGTTAACGCTCAAAAAGATGTTCTCACTCACCCATTACGCAACAATTTAGCGTCCCATGTCTACCCACTATAAACAAGACGATTTCAGAAAATTCCACTTTGCCGGATGTTTTATTCATTCATATTTATTTTCTTTTCTCTTTTTCTTTTTTTTTTTTTTTTTTTTTTTTTGTACAGAGGCAAACCGGGTACCCGGATTTTCGAAATCGGGTTCCCGGATCCTACTGTATGATTTTTCAAAATTTTTCATTTTTTTTTTCTTTTTCACTTTTCTACATTCCCGGCAAAGGGTTACAAGTATATATCATCTGCAATTGTGCTACAATACAAAGCACATCAATCCCAACCCATTAAAGTCCCCATATGTGGTCCCACCACCCCAAACTCAAGCTCGAGACATGTCTCAGGATTGTGATTCAAGTGCGGGTCATATGGTCATGCCTAATAATCTAAGGGATAATGGCTTATATCGTGGCTACAAAGAAAAGGCTACAGGCTCAAAGTGGGCTAAGACGGATAATAATTAATACAAGGGATAGAAGGCTAAAAAGGCACAAATGGCTAACAAAGAACTGCCCCTATCATTTTCCTAAGTACATAGCTTGTCTTTAGTTCATATCTAGGTGGGTTCTCTACTAATTAGGATTTCACGTTCTACACACCAAACATATTCCTTGAGTACAAGCTTACTTCATTTGCATTGTTAATTAATTTTTCCTATCAATTACCTATGTTCGCATGCAATTGTAAGTGCGTTTTATGTTAATCCCTAAAGTCCACTATTTACTA
This sequence comes from Nemophila menziesii, assembly GCA_029959085.1. Classification (NCBI taxonomy): domain Eukaryota; kingdom Viridiplantae; phylum Streptophyta; class Magnoliopsida; order Boraginales; family Hydrophyllaceae; genus Nemophila; species Nemophila menziesii. The sequence continues at coordinate 3,654,426 of JARWIR010000038.1, read as the reverse complement.
TCATAGATTTCATCAAAAGTATGCTTAAAGGGATATTTAAAAGTCTCTATAGTCAAACGCAACTCCGAAAATTCTTTTATTAAAAACAAATAAAGCAAATAACACATAAAAACTGGGATGAGGCAACGAACCCCACCCCAAACTCAAAAATGAGCCGTGTCCCCACGACTCGAAAAGACTCAATAAAGCATTTAAACTAATATACACTAAGAGGAAAGTTTAGAAAACGTATCTTAACCAGCGCGAGGCTGGTTATCGGTGTTGCGTTCTGGACCTTTATCTCGCGTAACAGCATCATAAATCGCGTTTTGAAGTGTATTTACGCCTAGGATTAAATTTCGAAGCAGGTCCAGTTCTTTTGTAACGTTTCCCAAAGTAGCAATCATCTTCTCCTGATTCTCTTCCAACACCTGAATCTTCGCTTCCAACTCAGGTACAATTTTCGCTTTCTTTGATTGAGGAGTTCTTGGGCTTCTTGTAGCTCGTGTTGCCTCTTCATGGATGTTCTTGATTGTGCTCAAAGCTATACTCACACCAACTGAAACAGTATCAATATCTGCGTCCTTACGCGGAATCTTTGCGTCTAGACACAACTGAGTAATAGTACAAGGAAACTTCAGATTTTGTTGTTTCATTGGTGATTTCGCGAACTCCATGATTGTATCATAAATGATCTTAGCAACATCAAATGGTTTCTCCTCCAAAATACACTTAATAACAAATATGTGCTCCTTCTTCAACTCGGAAGTGTGTTTAATACCAAAGAAAGTGGGTATTATGAAACGAGACCAAACCTTAGCTCGAGGTGTCAAACTACTGCTGTAAAACTGTCCAGGATACCTTTCACCTTCAGGAATTGGGCTAGTCCCATTAACAAGCACGGTCCCCCAAAGGGACTCAAAATCAAAAGAAGTGTCATTAAGAGTTTCATGGAAGGGGCATGTTCCAGAAAAGTTGGGTAGTTTCAATGATTTCCGAATACGTTCAATAGAGAAAGGAACTACCTTTTTGCGGATATCAATGGCATCATGTGAGGTAGCTAAACCTTCGTAAAATTCTCGCACAAAAGTAGGAATAAACTCAAGCTTCCTTTCTTGTAACTCTTTCCAACCAAACTTAGCACATGTCACAGCATATTCCTTGTAATCACTACTCATAATACCCTTAGGAAAATTCGTCTCCTCACCAAATTTCAAAAATTCAATTCTTTCACGAACCTAAGTATTCCAACAAGTGTAAACCCTCTTAGGCTTGTGGGCCCACATCTTCATTCGCGGAGGTTTCGTAACGGGTGCTTCCGGAATCTCTTGTTCAGTTTCCTTCTCAATGTTCTTCGCAATTTCCTCTTCTGGTTCCTTCTCACTTTCAATCTCATCAATCAATCTTCTCTTTAGACCTGTGATTTCTTTTCTGTTAGAAGCAAGCTTAACTTCGTCAATTTTTCGTTTAGGACGCGAATCAGGAATCTCAATAGCTTGTTCTTGAGAACCACCAATGGTGGTCTTTCTTCTAGGAGCAGTTCTTCGGAAATCACCGGTTCTGTTAGTCATCTCTTTTCACCCCAAACTCAAAACTTCAAATAATGAAAAACTTAGGGAAAATTTTAGAATTTTGATGTTTTGAGGTTTAAGAATTTAAGAACTAGGTGAAATATGAGATGGGTCTTGGTTAATTTGTATGGGAGAAGAGAGAATTGGGTTTAATTTAAGGAATTTGGGTGAAGAAGAATCTTGGAAAAAACTAAGGATTTGATGTTATTTTGGAGAGGAGGTGAGTTGATCTTATGTTTTTGTGGTGAAAGAGGGTAGGATTTGATGATATATAGTGTTTTGGTAGATGAATTTCGTAGGTGGGGAGGCTATTGGTGCGTTTTAGGTAAATACTTGCAAAAGAGGCTAAGAAACTAGGTTAAAACACCTCAAAAACCGCCTCTCACAGCTTTCAAACCGGGTTCCCGGTTCCGCGTCGCTGTGACGGCGCGGAAAAATAATTGTGGACTTTTTTTTTTTTTTTTTTTTTTTTCAAAACGCTCCAAAACGCTGGATCCCAAGACGCTGGGTCAGGGATTTTGCTCGCCGAAACCGGGTACCCGGTTCTGTGGAATGCAGGTTCCCGGATTTTCTCGATGGCGCGAATGAAAACGCGCCAAAACGCAGCACCCTGAAACGCTGGACCAGAAAATTTCATCAACAGCAGCTCCGAAACCGGGTACCCGGTTCTGCCAAATGCGGGTACCCGGATTTGTGTCGATGGCGCGAATCAAAACGCACGAAAACGCAAGCCACCAAAACGCTGGGTCAGAGATTTTCAGAAATCACAGCACCAAAACCGGGTACCCGGTTTCGCCAAATGCGGGTTCCCGGTTCCAACGCTGTGATATTACCCCAAAACGCCAAGTGTTGCGTTAAAATGGTTGGTACCAGCTCCAAAACCGGGTCCCCGGTTTTGTGAAACCGGGTTCCCGGTTTCTCCTGGACATCCAACCTCTTTTTCTTCTGTTTTCGCCAAATCGACCCCAAACTCAAGTCCTTTTTACCCCTGAAATCATCAAAAACAACTACCCTTCCTCATTTCTTAATAAAAACAATAAAATTACGAAAATCAAACTAATCTAAATTGCAAAAATGTAAAAACTCAGCTAATATACAAGTAATTGGCTTTTGTTTAACGTCGTTAAGCTCGACGGGTTACCTCACGTTTCTAAGGAGTCTCGAGGAGATACATGACCTCCCCGGGATGTGGATCTTTCGAACGATTGGTATCTTCACCTCCATGGTATATCTTCAATCTATGACCGTTAACCATAAAGGTACGGTTCTCTAGCGGATGTTCTATTTCTATCGCCCCATGAGGTGTAACTTTGGTCACTATGTATGGACCTGACCACTTAGATCTTAACTTACCCGGAAAATTGCTGAACTTTGAATTATACTTTAATACTTTTTGCCCCACTTCAAAGTTCTTTGGACGAATTCGATTGTCATGCCATTTCTTTGTATTTTCTTTGTAAAGTTTGGCATTTTCATAAGCATGCAATCGGAATTCGTCAAGTTCATTAAGCTTCATCATACGATTCTTTCCGGCTAAGATAGGATCTAAGTTCAACTGCGCAATTGCCCAATAGGCACCCATTTCAAGCTCTAAAGGTAAGTGACAAGCCTTACCATACACCATACGATAGGGAGATGCACCAACTGGAGTCTTAAACGCAGTACGATAGGCCCACAACGCATTATCTAACTTCATTGACCAATCTTTTCTTGTAGGACCAACGGTTTTCTCTAGGATAGACTTAACTTCTCGATTTGAAACTTCAGCTTGACCATTGGATTGTGGATGATATGCAGTAGATACACGGTGTCTTACTCCATACTTCTCTAGAACAGTCTGCAAATATCTATTAACGAAATGGGTACCTCCATCGCTAATAATCACTCTAGGTGTGCCATGTCTAGTGAAGATATGTGATTTCAAGAACTTAATCACCACTCGTGAATCGTTGGTAGGTAAAGCCACCGCTTCTACCCACTTAGAAACATAATCAACAGCTAATAATATATAAAGGTTACCATTTGAAGGAACGAAGGGACCCATGAAGTCTATGCCCCAAACATCGAATATCTCAACCTCTAATACATTATTACGTGGCATCTCATCCCTCTTGGATATGTTTCCGGTAAACTGGCATCTCGAACATCTCTTGACATATTCATGACAATCTTTAATAACAGAAGGCCAGTAAAAACCTGATTGGAATACCTTAGCAGCAGTTCTATCTCCCTTGAAATGTCCTCCATATAATGAATCATGGCACCCAGCTATAATGGCTTGTGTTTCTTCCCTCGCTACACATCTTCGTATCATTTTATCAGCACAAACTTTGTAGAGGAAAGGATCCTCCCAAAAGAACTGTCTAGCACGATGAGCTAATCTCTTTCTTTCTTGATAGGTAGAACCTTCAGGGAAAACACCACTCACCACTAAATTAGCTATATCTGCATACCACGGAGCTTCATAATCTCGAACAACGAACAAATTCTCATCAGGGAAGGCTTCTCTAACTGCTTCAGTACCACTATTCAACTCTGAACCCTCTAACCTCGATAGATGATCTGCAACTTGATTCTCACAACCCTTTCTATCCTTGATCTCTAAATCGAATTCTTGAAGTAATAACACCCATCTGATTAACCTTGGTTTCGCATCTTTCTTTTCCATAAGGAATCTGATCGCGGAATGATCTGTATAAACAATAACTTTTGCTCCAAGAAGATAAGAGCGAAACTTATCAAACGAATATACCACTGCTAGTAACTCTTTTTCTGTAACTGTGTAATTAATCTGAGCATCATTAAATGTTTTACTAGCATAGTAAATCGAATGAAAAACTTTCTCTTTTCTTTGTCCTAATACAGCTCCCATACACAAATCACTCGCATCACACATAACTTCAAAAGGTAAATTCCAATCTGGAGGTAATACTATAGGAGCAGAAATAAGCTTTTCTTTGATTGCTTTGAAGGCCGCTAAACAAGCTTCATCAAAAAGGAATTTGCAATCCTTTTCGAGTAAGTTGCATAGCGGTTTAGCAATCTTAGAAAAATCCTTAATAAAACGCCTATAAAAGCCAGCATGGCCAAGAAAACTCCTTACCCCTTTAACAGAAACAGGAGGGGGAAGAGTTTTAATTACCTCTATCTTTGCTCTATCAACCTCTAATCCAGCACTCGAAACCTTGTGACCCAGAACAATACCTTCGCGAACCATGAAATGACACTTCTCCCAGTTGAGCACCAAATCTGTTTCCTTGCATCTCACTAACACTTTCTCCAGGTTATCCAAACATATATCAAAATCATCACCAAACACGGAGAAATCATCCATGAACACTTCAAGGAAATTATCTATCATGTCCCAGAAGATGGCCATCATACACCTTTGAAAAGTAGCGGGAGCATTACACAACCCAAATGGCATTCTGCGATATGCAAAAGTACCAAATGGGCATGTAAAGGTAGTCTTATGTTGATCTTCTGGAGCCACGTAAATCTGATTGTACCCGGAGTAACCATCCAAGAAACAGTAATATTCCCTTCCGGCTAATTTGTCTAACATCTGATCGATGAAGGGCAAGGGGAAATGATCTTTTCTGGTGGCCTTGTTCAGCTTTCTGTAATCCATGCAAACTCTCCATCCAACTACCGTTCTTGAAGGAATCGCTTCATTTTTATCATTAAGAACTATTGTAATTCCTCCTTTCTTCGGTACACACTGAACCGGACTCACCCATTCACTACTCGAAATGGGATAAATAATCCCCGCATCTAAAAGCTTAATCACCTCCTTCTTCACCACATCCTTCATGGCTGGCATTAATCTTCTCTGACCTTCAACTGAGCGTGCATTAACATCTTCTAGTATGATTTTGTGTTGACAATAGGATGGACTAATGCCTTTGATATCAGCAATTGTCCAACCTATTGCTTCTTTGTTGGCTCTTAACACACGCAACAGTTTATCTTCTTGAGGACCTGTTAAATTAGCTGAAACAATAACAGGTAGAGTTTCATTAGTACCCAAATAAGCATACCTCAAGTGGGTTGGCAATGGTTTTTCTTCCAATTCCGGAGGAGACTCAATTGAAGGTTTCTTTTTAGGAATAATCTCCCCCGGTTCTCTCACAGGTTCATAGGCAAGACGCCTATACTTCGGATTTTCAGAATTGAGAGCTGCCACGGTTTCTGTAAGCTCCTCCATCATCTCAGGTGAATCTAATGTTAAAGCAGCCTGCAAGATATCATCAAAATTTAAACAATTAAATACCTCTTGCGATGCTTGCTCTACTACATCCATTCTGAAGCAATCTTCCTGAGAATCTGGGAATTTCATAGCTCGAAATACATTGAATTTGACTTCCTCATCTTGTATCCTCATTGTTAATTCGCCATTCTCTACATCGATTAATGTCCTTCCTGTAGCTAGGAAGGGTCTACCCAAAATAATGGGGACATTTCTATCTGCATTGTATTCAAGAATTACGAAATCAACAGGAAATATGAGTGTACCTGCCTTAACAAGGACATCCTCAATACGGCCTTCAGGATGAGCAAGAGACCTGTCCGCCATTTGCAAGACCATAGAGGTAGGTCTTGCGCTTCCAATTTTAAGCTTATCAAAGACTGACTTGGGCATCAAATTGATGCTAGCCCCCAAATCGCATAGCGCCTTTCCTTTCCATTCTTCCCCAATCGATATGGGAATCGTAAAACTCCCCGGATCAACTAACTTCGGAGGTAATTTGCTCTGACAAATCGCACTACACTCTTCAGGAAGGCCAATCATCTCATTATCACAGTAGGGCCTTTTATTAGTGAGGGCCCTCTTTAAAAACTTCGTATACTTAGGAATATCTCGAATTGCCTCAAGTAACGGAATATTAATACTCAAACCCCTCACTCTATTGAAGAATTTCTGAAAATCACCCATATCACCCTTTTTCTGAACTCGCGATGGGAACGGTGGTGGAGGGCGATTGCTTACAATTTCATCTCTCTTTTTCGGAATTTCTCTTGGTCTTTCTATCTCTTCAACCTCACTATCTTTCTCATTCTCTTTCTCTTTCTCACCCACTTCCTTTTCTTTTCTTGGAACTTCTTTCTCTTTCATAACGGGAAAAGGAGGTGGAGGAAGGTTCTTACCACTTCTTAATGTAACAGCCTTGCAATCTTCATGTTGTGTTGGATTTTCCGTATCGCTAGGAAGTTGCCCTTGTGGACGCTGATTCAGCTGTTTATTAATTTGACTTAGCTGATTCTGGAAAATCTTCATATTTGCTTCAGCTGCGTTTTGACGTTCCAAAGCTTGTGTTTGAAGAGCAATCAAATTTTCAACGGTTTTCTGAAGGGTAATTACTCCTTCTTGTGGATGGGCAGGTAGAGCTTTCTGGTTTAAATTCTCATCGTAGGTATTTTGAGGAGCTTGTCTTTGCACATAATTGTTTTGATTCTGTCCTCCTTGATGATTGTTATGTGGTCTTGGATTATAGTTGTTGCCTTGAGGACGCGGCTGATACGCGTAAGTAGGATTGGCTGCCCCATTAGGATTTGAGTATTGAAACCCAGGATGGTTTCTGTTAGGCTGATATCCATTACCACTTGAATTGAAATTACCTCTATTGGACATAAAATTCACTGATTCTTGGTTATTCGGACAACTTTCCTCATCATGATCATCTACCTTACAAATCGAACACATATACATCTCTTGTGCAGCATGCACAGCTACCTTCTTACCCGAAAATCCTTCTTTCACAGCTAGAGTAAGCTGCTTCAATTGTTGCTCTATGGTATTCTGGATCTTATTCTCAAATGTAGCAAATTTCTCTTCTATGTCAACATTATTTACTCCCTTGACTGGTGTTCTTACTGAGCTCCACCCAACTTCATTCTTGACTGTTCTCTCTAAAATAATTTTGGCATGAGCGGGTTGAACTTGAAGAAAACCTGCTCCACATAGCGTATCCAATTTCTCTCTTGAAATTCCATCAAGGCCTCTATAAAAGATCTTTAACTGTTGTTGTTCTGAAAAGCCATGATTAGGAACTTTACGCAAACACATCTGAAATCTTGTCCAACTCCTACCCACAGTTTCCTCATACTCTTGACGGAATTGTGTCAATTCTAGTTCAGCATCTAACCTCATGTTACTTGGGTAATACCTGTCAAAGAAAGCAATTTCTAATTGGTCCCAATTAGTAATCCTCGTAGGATCTTGCGTATCGTGCCATTCACTTGCTCCATCAATGACAAAGAATTTGAAAGCAGCAAAATACATCTGTTCTCTTGAAACCCCTTGTGTGATATAAGAATCACATATCTGTTTGAATTTCTGTACTGCTCTAAGAGGATCTTCCGATGGTCTTCCGCGAAAATTTCCAAAGTTTTGGAACTGAGCTAGCATACCCGAATCTGGACGGAATCTCGGAACATTAATATCTGGAGCACCTACTCCTATAGCTGGAGCGCGGAATGGAACTTCTGGAGGGCCATTAGTGAACCACGGATCATGATTCATCACTATCTGGACTGGAGGATTAGGATTTAGTGGTTGAACTTGAGGAATAACGCCTGGAGCTAAAGGTTGGCCATTTGCATCTAACTGGCCTTGTCCATTCTGTTGACCTTGAATAACGATATTCTCCATTCTGTTACTTAATTCTTCTACCTCTAAAGCTTCTCGTTCTCTTCTTCTTCTGTTCGCAAGTCTGATCAACGATTCTGGATTACTAAGGATCGGAGGTACTGGCTCTAGATCCTTGAATAGCCTTCTTCGCATACACCAAACCTAAAAACCTGAAAAAGCTAACAAACAAAAAGCGTAAAACTGATAAAAATAAATGCACTTATCACTAAAGGATAAACACCGTGGTCACACGCTACCGTCCCCGGCAGCGGCGCCAAAAACTTGGTGGTCCTTTGTGTGTTCTAAATAAATGCAAATAATAATCGAACCACAACCGCAAGTGTACGGTTGTCCCAAGTAGTAATTCTGATAATCAGATTCGTTCCAAGGACGGATGGTTGATCACAATGTTTATGCAAATAGCGATTGATGCACTTATGAAAATGAAAGAGGATAAAATGTTTGTTTTGGTTTTGTTTGTTAATTCTAAATAAATTAAAGACAAATATTAAATGCAAGTAAAAGATAAGACGCAAGTAAAATGTATGAAAACGCAATATGAGATGTAGTACTTGAGAACGCAAGGATCCTCCTTATTTTACTTTCTAACTTATGTTGTTTAAGGGTTAAATCAGTCAATTACAATGGTCGGGATTCTAATATCCTTATACCCCCGTCAGGGTGGACTATAAGGCGATCCTAAGGTGTCACTAGTCCCGTCAGGGTAAATATGATCCACCGTTGGATGATTAAGATTTATTACCACATTGGCCCTAGGATTAACTAAGTTCGCCAGAATCAATAGTTTTTATCCTAGATTGAACAATTATTTCTGTACCTAAACCCCCCGTCAGGATGATCCATACGCCACATATATGGAATAGCTTAGATACTAACACCTAATTTTAGTTCGCGACTCTAAAATCAGTAAACATTCACAAATTGTCGAAAAGAGTAAAAGCCCTAATTTAATTTAATTTCACAGAAACCCAAATTCAACATTCATTATAAAATAAAATCAGGATTCACCCATTGTTTGTTCTCAAGCACTAATTGAAATTTAGCTCATATTAAAATTAAAAACTAAATAAAAAGAAATGGAATTCATATTCGTTACAAAATTAAAATAAAAGAAAAACCTAATTTTCGGAATAAGAATGACTACGAACGGAGCTATAGACACACTCCAGTTCTTGTAGCTTCTCCTTTCTTCCTGCTGTAGCTTCTCTGGTGTTTTTAATCTTGTGGAAAGTGAATTGTGTGTAAAATAGAAGTCCAGACCTCCTTTTATAATAAGAAAAACGGATTAGGGCTTGGACCAGAAATTAAAAGCCTAATTAAATGTCCAAGCCCACTCTTTAAGCCCAAAATCCCGTAACTGATGACAGGCCTCCACTAAAACTGCTTTTCCCGATGCGTTACAACTCCGATTGACCTCATTCCAGTTGCTAAAGTTCCGTACTTCGATAAGGAATGTTTTCTCTTCAAAGGTCAGCGGCTCAATCAGCTCTTAAGTCCCTCGAAAACAGCAATCAAGGGCCTGGAAAATGGATTTTCAGCTCTAAAAATAAAATCTTCGGGATTTCTCTTCAAGTCTTGACTCTATCTTTTGATCTTTGACTTTATCTTCGGATTCCTTTCCTAGCTAACATCTAAAAACCTGTAAACTTTACACTAAAAATACCAATATTACGCGCAAAAGTTTAATAATTCGAAAATGCAAGAAATAAAAAGGGAAATCCGAAATATTGCATATTTAGTCCAAAAGTCTATCGAATTAATTAAATAAACACCAAAAATGATGTCTCCTAAGGGTCTAAAATAAGAACAATTAGGGAGACATCAGAGTGGAAGACAAGTAACTTGGATTCCAAGCCCAACTCAAATTTGTAACCCTAAAATATAGAAAAGGTAATAATCTGCCACTGTTTTGTTTTGGCCTTAACTCATTCAATACTTATCCGTTTGATGCATTCCAATAGTCGAAACTGATCGTCTTGGAAAGCTCTTTAACTTTGTTTCAAACCATTCTGCCAAATTCCTAGCCAATCTTGAGTTATGATCCATTTTGTGGTAGTGGGTGCTGGAATTCAGATCTATTTGACAACTTTATCTTTCCATATCTTAGCTTTTATTTCCTTATCTCCAATTTCCATGTATATCTTATTTCCTTTATCTCTTAGAATTGACTTGGCATCTAATTAATCTCCATATATATCTTTAAAGCTTCACACTAAATAAATAATTAAACCCAATATGCTCTAAAAATAATAAATTTTTAAATCAAGACAAGAATAAGAAAGTGCAATATATCATGTGAAAATCGACTACTAGACTTCATAAAACACTAAAAATGATGTCTCCAACTAATATAAAATCATCACAAATGGGGAGACATCACTTCCACTCCAAGAAAACGTTTTAGGGTTTCCTATACCCTATAAATACACCCTTTAATCAGAAGAAACACATCCTTGGCAAACCTTAAGCCAAGAGGAAGCTTACAACACAAGAAGAGAAGTCTAGAAGGAGCTGAACACCATATTATGTCTTCTTCAACCTTTGAATTTGTAATATCTTTCTTTTCTTTCATTAGTATGAACTAAATAATAATAGCTTGAGATTTAGCATATATGTATGAACCCTAGTTCTTATCTATCTGATTTGGGGTACTATCGTATTTAATTTGGATTCATGTTTTATTCTCTGTTTATGTGTTTTGATTTATTGTCTATTTTCCTTGCGGAGGCCTATGTATAGGATTACCCTAATAGTAGTTATATGGTCGACCGGAAGGGGTGTTTAACTATTGAAACACCACATAACGTCTAGAATAAGGATTTGGTCCTGACAACACCAGCCTAACTAGATAATCATTAGGGTTTGTTTTAATCACCATATCAATCGAAGGATTTTTTTACTTAGGAACCTAGTGGCGTAGGATAACCCTATTTTAAACTGCCTCGTGGTTGTGTCGTAGCCTACCTATTCATTCTCCGGGTGTAGGTAGGAATTTAGAATCCTGATTATTGCAATACTACATGATTCACCCTTACATATTTAGAATAACAAGACTAGTGGGGATTACTTACTAATTTTCCGAGCTAAACTCTCATATTATCTTCTTCTTTTTTCATTTAATTTTCCGTCTTTAATTTATTAGTTTAATTTTCTTATTTAAAAACCAAATAAAAATCTATCTGTCTTCTCTTTAATTGTGCGTATTATCTGATCTAGCTTTCATATCTGCACTTGATAAATTGCATAAGTTTTTCCTAACTTTCGTAGTCTTTGAGGAACGAATCTTATTTATCAGTAAAACTTGCATACGTCCTATATACTTGCAAAACCGTGCTAGCCTAGGGTGTTTATTTGCGTTTATTTTATCTATTATTTTATCACACCTTAGGCGACACCAAGGTAACACATCGAACTTCAACAACGTAAAACAAAAGTGCTTCTTGGGAGACTAACCATGTTTTTAACGCTTTGGTAGTTTTATTTTTATGTCTTTAGAGTTTATTAGTAGATTTTATTGATGTATATTACGTAATGAGAAAGGTATTTAGTGTTTTGGATGTGTAGGTGAGCAACCCATTCGGGTTGGGATGAAAAACGGAGTTTTCGTGCATAACTAGCAACTCGAACCGGCTTGCTAGCCCTACGGGAGGCTTGTCGGTCCATCCATATCCATCAAAACGGTATGCCAATGGTCAACGAGTCTGAAAATTCGAGCCTCTAACCGGCTAGCCAACCCCTTCGGGCGGCATTGCCGGTCGACGTATGAAGACCATGGGGAAAAGTATCGACATTGTATGAAGCAACACAACAGCGCAAAGGGGGAGCGGTATGTCGACCTTCTGAGAGGCTAGCTGGTGCGTGTTAAAGCATCGACACAATCAGCTCACTCTCGCCAAGTCAAAAAGTTCAAAGGATGGGATTGGCATGACTGCACTTTAAGCGGCTCTCCAGTGCACACCGTGAGGTTTAGTGCGAGAAATTGCTATGTGTTTACACTGTAACCTAAACATTAAGCCTCTTCTTCCCTAAAGCTTCACCCACCATTCGAGCTTCGACCAAAGCTTCACCAACCATCAAAATACTCCCAAATAAGCCAATATTTCACACCCAAAATCATCCCTACATCATTCCTAACAACAATTACCATCACAAGAAATCAAGAATCAAAAAAAATCTCAAAACCTTTTTCCTATGTTCATTAATTCTTTCTTATCCCACCACTAATCCTTCATACCCACATAAAAAAAACTTTCCTTGCATGTCTTCCACTCTAAATATTACCTCATTCAACCATTCAAGGGTAACTTCAAAGCTTGGTAAAATTTTGAGTTGGAGGTATAGGAAGTTGACACAAAGATCAGAGACACTTGCTAATATGATGGAGATGAAGAACAGTTCAAGCATGGATTTGGGTGAGAATAAGAGGAAAACACTTGAGGTTTATATGAGTAAAGAAAAGAATAAAAAGGGTATTTCGATTCATTTGGATAAAGAGAAAATGGTTGTTGTGTAGTCGAGTGTTGAATAACAAGCAATCGAGATTTCGAAGGAGAAGACCTTACAACCTCTCCAAGTCAAGGTACCTCTACCCAACAAAAGTGGTAATTTTAGATCCCTAGAAGCCACTACAATTCAATTTATGCCTACTTTGACACCCACACACAAGCATAAATTTGATGAAGAAGTAGAAAAAGGTGAGTAAAAGGTATTTCTTGAGAAAGGTGAAATATTGGGTTGGAATACGTTCATGATGGAGCATCCAGTTTGAACGTTGAGTTGGTAAAAGAGTTTTATTTTCGCCTTTTTAGCCGAGATAGCAAAGGAAGAGTTCCCATTCGGGGCAAGTTGGTACTTTTCATGGTTGAAGAAATTCATAGCCACTTCAAGTTGAAGAAATTAGTTAAGTCGTGCAAGTATCAAGAAGCACTGAAGAAGATCAAGACTGGAGCCAACTACATGAGCACGTGTATAGTAAGGAGTTGGTACTCGTTCATGATAATGAGAAGTTGAAGACATCTTGGCCTTACAAGTTTCTTCAACCTGATGCAAAAGTGTGGTACCATTTCCTCGCACCCTCAGCCCTTAGGAATGCTCGATTCGCGGATGTACTTTGAAATTCCTCCACCTTGTGAAACCAAAAATGTCTTTAACTTGAAGTACCCATAAATGATCACTAGCCTATTGTTGAAGGTGGATGTGAAACTTGGGGAGAAAGAGAAGTTTATTAGCAATTCAAAGGGCATTTCCGATGATGCTTGGATCCAGAATATTTTGACAAGAGTACAGAAATAGTCTTCTTGGCAAGAGATTGTGAATTAGCAACTTAAGAAAATCGAATTAGCTCAAACCTTCTGATGTCTCCATTTATTTGATAGAATAATCGAGTTATGAGACGTCATTTTAGGGGGTATTTAGTACCTCCATTTACAAAATATAAATATATTAATCACACATCATTCAGAAATTAAATAAACATTAATTACACATTAATGCATCTAAACAGTGAATTTCATGTTTGGCACAATTTGACCAGTTGTACCAAACATGAAATTGCACACTTTTTAACTGTATGCTTTTCTAGTTTTCTAGTTGGGTTTGATCATATTCATCACAAAACCACCTAATGTTTCACAAAATATATTGTAAATATCACCCAAAACTTAAGATTAATCATAAACAAGTTAGCGATTGACTCAATGAGTCCATGTCATTTAAAACTTTTCACATCAAGTCCACTCCAAAATCATATTGTTTTACCTTGGATTGTCATTAATACGCTTTAATTACTGACTGGATAAAAATAACATTTATTTGACCGCACCTTAAATTATATAGCATATTTATTTCTCTCTTGGTAACAATCTTTTGATGCCATAAATCCCGTTTCTTACTATGATTTATGCATTTGATCCCATAAATATCTATCAAATCGGAAAATATTTTATATACAACAAAAAATAAAAAAAAAACTAGGGCACTAATTATGATTTGAGAGAATGTTTATTACGGGTTGTCTGGTGATTATTCAATGTTTGAGAATGTGAAGTATGTGATAGTGAATGGGTTGTGTGCAATTTTTATTTAGGGTTCCATTGAAAAATGACTAGGTCGTGTGCACATTTGCACGAGTTGCCTTTTTTAAAACACTGAGTTGTGTGCATGTTTTAATGGGTTGTTAATGAAAATTAACTAGGTCGTGTTTATGTATGAATAGGATACCACTAAAAATGGTTGGGTTTTGTGCACGTTTTATTGGGCTACCATATAAAATAAGGGGTTATGTGTACATATCAATGAGTTTCCATTTCAAGTGGTTGGGTTGTGTGTTTCATCATTAAAACACGTTCAAACTAACCTTGTTTTTTCTTCAAAAATGACTGATACAAAATTGAAAAGAATAACTTCAAGGGTTGTGGCCTTAATGGCGGTGGTTATAGACTTAATTCTTAATTCCCTGCAAAACTTGGTTGTTTGAAGTATCGTTAATGGTTGTGGTGCTAGCGACGTTAATGGAATGAGTTGTTGTGGATGTGGTGGTGACATTAAATATTGTGGTGTTAATGGAAATGGTGGTGGTGTCGTTAATGGAAGGGATGGTGCATGATGGTCCTACAGTGGTGGTTAAGAGATGGGATGTCGGCTTATGTGTGATGGTGGTAGTGGTTGCGTTGTGAGTTTGCAGGGACATAAGAGGATTTTGGGGAGAAAGAAAGAGATTCAGAATAAATTAAATATGAAATAAATTTGTTATTGAACGAATCCGATATGGAATAATATTTTATGGAAAGATCGTATCATATTTGAACACGTTTAAAGTTTATCCATTAGTCAATAATGTGTTATAATTAGTGACGTGTAAGATTGAATTATTAACCCAACAAAAATAATTTTTAGGATCTTATGAAGTTAAATATATAAGTTGAACTCTTTAACGAATGGTATTATTAGGTTAGGGCTCTTTTAGCAATTAACTCTAAATAAGTATAAAAACTCACATTTAAACGTTTAAACATGTTTTAGCCCTAGTTTTACACAAAAATAAAATAAAAAACATGCTCTAAATATCAATGTAATTCATATATATACATGCATTACACTTTTTACAATGTTAAAGTCACTAATCATTAGTATATAACAACAGTTCTTGCGTCACTCTACCAAAAATTGTAAAAAAACAATGTAAACATTATAAAAATAAAGTTATAGAAAATTTCAAAAAATCAATCAAATAGGTTGGGAAATACCATTTTTGTTGTTAGGTTGTCGTTTGATACTTCTTTTTGCAAATTTTACAAAAACTGCTTGATTTTACTTGATTTCACCTAGTTATGTACAGATGTTTTGATATGTGTAATATTTGTAAACTATATATATATATATATATATATATATATATATATATATATATATATATATATATATATATATATATATATATATATATATATTTGATGTCTCCTCATTTGTGATAGTAAAATATACTCATGAGACATCATTTTAGGCTTATTTATTAGTTTATAGGTTGATTTTAGCTTAATTTAGTGCACTTTCCTATTTTGGGTCTTGATTTGTAGAATTATTATTTTTAGAGCATATTGGGTTTAATTGTTTATTTAGTGTGAAGCTTTAAAGATAATTATGGAGATTAATTAGAGTCCAAGTCAAAGACAACAACTTATGGAAGGAGATATGCATGGAAATTGGAGATAAGGAAATAATTGCTAAAAAGATGGAAAAGGAAAAGCTGCCTAAATCTGGGATTCTGCAAAGATAGGCGTTTTTACCTAATAAAGAGGCCGAATTTGGTAGTTTACTTCTAAAGGGCCTAGATAATTCTGTTGCGATTCTTTTGGTATCTTGTGGAGCAAAATCGGACCAATAATAAAGAAGTTACGACCAAAACAACGCAGCAGTGTTTATCTTTATTTCCTTACGAATTTGAGTTGGGCTAGGAGTCCATTACTTAACTTATCTCTAAAGAAACGAATTAGGTCAACCTCTACACTATAAATACAGCCTCTTAACACTCTTAAATCATCCTTGGTGAAACCTTAAACCAAGAGGAAGCTTACAACACATGAGAGAAGTCTGGAAGGAGCTGTCATCAACAATGTCTTCTTCTACCTTTAGATTTGTAATTTCTTTCTTTTCTTTCATGAACTAATTTTCTTTAGCTTGAGTTTTAGCATATATGTATGAACCCTAGTTTTGATTGACATCTATCTAATTTGGGAATTTAATGTTTTAAATAGAATTATAGTTTTTATTCTCTGTTTATGTGTTTGAATTTATATTCTGTGTTCTTGTGGACGGCCGCCATTAGAATTACCATCTAGTATTAGGATACCATTGACAACGGTGTTCAATTGCATGTTTAGCACATAACGTTTAGTTTTAGGTTTGATCTGACAACCCAACCTAGCTAGATAATCACTATGGTTGAGTCTTGTGACTCTTTACCAATTACAGGAAAAGTTTGCTTAGGAAGCCTTATTGACACAGGTAAATCCTATTTTAAACTACCGATAGCATATTGGAACCGATTAGGGAAATACTACATGATTCACCCTTACATGTTTAGAACGGCAAAACTAGTGGGGATTACAT
Source organism: Nemophila menziesii (assembly GCA_029959085.1). NCBI lineage: Eukaryota > Viridiplantae > Streptophyta > Magnoliopsida > Boraginales > Hydrophyllaceae > Nemophila > Nemophila menziesii. The sequence continues at coordinate 3,637,617 of JARWIR010000038.1, read as the reverse complement.
GCTAATAACTTAAGCTATATTCTCATATCACTTCTCTTTCATATTTATTTTTCTGTCTTTTAATTCCTTAGTTTAATTTAGTTTATTAGAAAACCAAACAAAAATCTATTTATTTTTACTTTTATTTGCGTTTACTTGTTCTAGCTTTGATTATTTGCACTTGGTATTTGCATAAGATTCTCCTAACCTCTGTAGTCTCTGCGGAACGAATCTTTATCTAAAACTTGCATACGATCTGTATACTTGCAGAACCGTGTAGTTCTAGGGTGTTTTTGCACTTATTTTATATCTTATTTTATCACACCCTAGGCCACACCAAGTTTTTGGCGCCGCTGCCGGGGACTACATCGTTAGTCCTTGTGCATATATCTTGTGCTTTTATTTTTAGTTAGTTCTATTTTACGCTTTTTGTTTTTTAGTTTTTGTTTTTCAGATTTAGTTACAGATGGAGAACCCAAGGAGACTTGAGCTACCCATCGAATTTAGAGTAGAGCCACGAGGAATTCGCGCTCCAGAAATCCAAGCCGCTAAATTTAAACCTGATCCGGGGATGCTAACTCAATTTGCATCTCATGGATTATTCAGCGGAGATGCACATCAAGATCCTATCCGATATATTCAGAAGTTCATGCAGATCTGTGATGCTTATATCGTAAGAGGAGTTACTAGGGAGCAAGTATATTACCTGATGTTCCAGTTCTTCTTGGCCGGATGTGCAAGCGATTGGTATGATGCCCAATACCCTCATATTATTCCAGATTGGGACAAGCTTCAAACAAGATTCCTAGACCGTTTTTATCCGGTTAGTAGACGTTTAAAAGACATGTTGGAGCTTGAACAATTTATGCAGAAAGAGGAAGAGAGTTTGGGTGAAGCATGGTTACGATTTACAGAGAAGAAAGCGAGGTGTCCATATCATAGATCCTCGCCAGAATATTATTTAACCTTGTTTTATGGAGGCCTTAATGACAAATCAAGAGAGAAAGCAGATTCGGTAGGAAACGCAGGTTTTGTGTTGCTAGATCCTGTAGAAGCTGAGTTGGGGATGGAAAGAATTATTGAAAACGAGAGAAGTTGGCCAAAGAAATCAGTAAAGGAGAACAATTCAGAATCTCTAAAGCTTAAGGAATTGGCTAAACAACTCGAAGAGCTGACAGAACAAGCCCGAACAATTGCTCAGGTGAATATGGTACGCACAATTCCTTCGTGTCTTGGTTGTGGATCAAGAAATCATGTGTGGGCAGGATGTATGAATAATCCAGCAGTAGCTCCCGTTCAATATCCTCAAGATAACTATTACTCGAATAGTTATAATCAAGAAAGCTACACCAATTATCAACAACCTCCACAACCTATTCAGAAAAAGGCACCCATTGTTAAGAAAACTTGTCAAGAACCAAGGAAAGATCCACCTAAACAATCAATGCAATTGGCAAAACAAGAACAACTCCAGAGTTTGACTTCAAGTATGACTAAATTAATGCAAAACGTTGAGAAGAAAATAAATTATAGCCAACAGAGAGTTCGAACTCAGGAGAAGGTTATAAAGCAACTAGAGCATACTATATCACAGATGGCGAGTACATTACAAACTAGGCCGAAAGGGCAACTCCCAAGTGATACTATTGCTCCTAGAGACGATTCTTGCCATGCAGTTGAATTGCGAAGTGGGAAGCAACTGCCTCCACCAAGACCAGAACCAGAGCCTATCCCTATTCCAAAACAAAGGGGGGAAGAAATAATCGAAGATACAGTTAAGGAGGTAGTTAAACCAAAGAGTGTCCAAGCCGAGACACCTGAAAAGACAAGAAACCCAGTGGAACTTAATACACGCCCTCCACCACCTTATCCTTCACGTGTCAGGAAGAAGGACAATGACCTGGAATTCAAGAAGTTCATTGACATGTTGAAGAAATTGGAAGTTAATATACCCCTTGTTGAAGTTCTCAAAAGGATGCCCACTTGCATGAAATTCATGAAAGATATTCTATCCAACAAGCGAAGTATAGAGACTGGGGAAACAATTGGATTCCCTGTGGAGTGTAGAGTTATATGGCAAAACAAGTTACCACCAAAGCTGGAAGATCCCAAAGGTTTTAAAATTCCCATTATCCAGTTACCACCAGAAGAGCCCCTTCCCACGAAATCTTGGATGGAACCATCCATACTTATGAAGAATCGAGCTGAAAAGTTCGTGGGAATCAAAGGAAAGGGGTGGAAATTTCGTCATTATTAATCAAATTAATTTCAGTGAACGAGTTGGAGGAGCTTCGTTATCATGCCTATGAAAATTCACGTCTCTATAAGGAGAAAACAAAGCGATGGCATGATAAACGGCTCCGTCCAAAGAATCTCGAGATTGGACAGAAGGTTTTATTATACAACTCTCGATTTTCGAACTACCCAGGAAAGCTTAAATCCCGTTGGGAAGGACCTTACATTGTTACCAAAGTCACACCGCATGGAGCGATTGAGATTGAAAATCCATCCGAGCAACGGACATTCATGGTGAATGGCCAGCGGTTGAAGAGATACTATGACAGTGAGGACTTTGAGCAAGGAGAGAAAATCTACCTTGTCGAATGCGCTTAGCCTGAGGTACACGTCTAACTCAAAGACGTTAAACAAAAGTGCTCTTGGGAGACACCCCTTGTTTTAATTGTTTTTTTTTAGATTAGTTGTTTTTGCTTTGTAGTGTTTAATTTTAAGTTAGTATATATTTTTTAATTGTGTTTTCAAGCTAATGGGAGAGAAAGGTAGTGTGTTATTGTGCAGGAAACGAGTTTGGGGTCAAAAGGAAGAATCTGGAGGAACTTCAAGTCTGGCGCGGACTACCCCGCGGACTACCCCATGGTCCGCAGGGATGCACCGCGCCCCAAAAACCCGTACCACGGGTTGGCTAGCTCGGGTTTTATCCAGAAGGTCGAAAAAAATCGCGGGGAATGGCGCGGTACACCGGACCCTAGTCCGCACGGTAAAAACCCGTACCACGGGTTGGGTACCTCGGGTTTTTTGACGGACATGCCGCGGACTACCCCCTGCACCGCACCCCTGGTCCGCGACCCAAAAACCCGTACCACGGGGTGCTAGCTCGGGTATTATCCAGTAGGTAAAAATTTTGGAGCAACAGAAGCTGCGGTACACCGCGGGATATGTCCGGTGCACCGCAAGAGGCGGTTTAAAGAAGGAATTCTTTTCCTAATCAAACTCTTACCTTATGAGATTAACCCTAGCCTTCCACCCACGAATTTTTCAGACCCAAACCCTATATAAACATCTTAAAGCTTGTGCAAACCTTCACAATTAACACAACAACTCATCAAATCCTCTCCTAAATCTTCCATAAACACAATCCTTCATCAAAGTCATCACACTACACCATTAAAACACCATCATATTCAACAAGCTTTAAAGAATTCTTCCAAGATCAATCAAATAACCTTTCTCTTTCATCAATTCCAAGCAACAACATCAAGCTACACCAATTTTCCTTAAACTTTTAATCCATCCTTGGTATAACTTGAGTTGTGGGTGAATCAAGTATGACTAATAGATCTGAAGCTATGGAATACAAGAGAAAGTGTTCAATCCTTGGGAAGAATAAGAAATTGCCTGGAGCCGCCATTGAAAAACCCATCAATCTTGATGAGGTTACTGAAGAATCAAAAGAACAGGCACCTGAACAACCACTACCAAAGAAGAGATTAACTGCTAGAATGTCCACACCAGCAAGGAGGCCTTTAGACAAGATAAAAATCCAAGACCAAGGTTCTTCTACCTCTTCTTCTAAAATTGCTTATGATCTTCCTCCTTGGGCGATTCAGTTACAGAACGAAGTTGAAAGATTACGTGAAGATAACAAGGACCTTTGGGTAGAAATCATGCAATTGGAGACAAGGGTAGATAATTCGACCTTGTACAAGGATATAGATGATTACACCGATCCCTCAGCTTCAGAAGATGAGGATGATATGATGGATCTCTATGGCCAACCAGGTAAGTCATTCTAATTTTTCTCAATAGCTTGGATGCATTAGGTAGTTTAGTTAGTTTTATTTTAAATTTAATTTCATTCCTGAGTCTTTTTCGAGTCGTGGGGACACGGCTCACTTTTGAGTTGGGGGTGGGGATTCGTTGTCCTCATCTTCCTTTTTGTTTTTACATAAAATTTAAAATTTTTAGGTTGAATTAGGCATAGAATATCTTGAATGTACCTATTTGAGCATGATTTTATTAGGTCAATGATAGTAGGTAGTATGCTTTTGAAAGATGCAACAAAATTGTTTAGCATGCATGCATGAAAACATGAAATAAAGGATAGAAAAGTTAATGAGCAATGCTAAGAAGTATGTTGAAACTTAGGAATAGTTATTTGGTGTGTAGAACGTGAGGTTTAAAATTAGTTGAAAACCCACTTGTCTATGAACTATTAGTGAAAAAGTAACAAAATCCGGTAGTTAGAAAAATGAATAAGGCAGTTCTTTCATGATTAAAACACTTGAAGCCTTTTATACTTTCTCACCCTTTTGTTTGATTATTATTTATCCGTCTTAGCCCCTCTGAGCCTTTCTAAAGCCTTTACTGAAACACATTATAATCCTTACCCTAGTTTTTAGGACTTATCTATATGACCCGCACTCGAATCGCAAAACCTGAGACACTCGTTTTAGAGCTTGAGTTTGGGGTGGTGGGTTTCATCATTAGGGAACTTTGGGAATTTGGGAATTATCTTTGTGATTTTATTGATGATGAATTGTTATTATTGTAACCCTTTGCCGGGGTAATAGTGAATGAAAAAGAAGCTACGAGCTAAATTTGCCAACAAGGGCATAAAAAAGAAAAAGAATATATATATATGAAAAAGAGCGTGATATCTCGAACATCAAAAAGAGAGTCATAGCTATACAAAAAAAAAAAAAAAAAAAAAAAAAAAAAAAAATTGATTTGAAAAGAGAATATATATTCGGACCGGCAAAGTGGATTTTATATCATCAAAGGTTTTAATTGGGATTATTGGGGATGCACATTAAAAAGCATCAATAAATTGGGTTGAGTGAGAACATCTTCGAGTGAAAACTCAAGCTCTAGGGCGATTCGTTGATGGCTAGTGAGGAGAGAGCCAAAAGCTCACTTTTCATTATCCAAATATACCACACCCGTCCTTAAGCCAAGTTATAACCAAGACCTTAGGATTTCTAACTACTAGATGGAGAAACAATTGAGCTACTAGGTAATAGGTAAGTGGATCATTGGATGCTTTATTTGGGACCTATGAACAACCTATAGCCATTAACCTAAACTAAGTTATCATCCTCTCCTTCTGGCATTGCGAAATTAATCTGGACTTGAATTTATGGAATGTTGATTACATGTATGTTAGGCATATTTGTGCATTATTTCTTGAGCATTACTACATGAGATTTTTTGGAATTTATGCTCTAGTATCATTCATTATATTTTGTTCTTGTTCTCCTCCGACTTCTTCTTGTTTATTTTGACTACCCTACTGTTCTTTACTTTTATTGTATCGGGACGATACAACTTTGAGTTGGGGGTCTTGATGTCTCCTCATTTGTGATAGTAAAATATACTCATGAGACATCATTTTAGGCTTATTTATTAGTTTATAGGTTGATTTTAGCTTAATTTAGTGCACTTTCCTATTTTGGGTCTTGATTTGTAGAATTATTATTTTTAGAGCATATTGGGTTTAATTGTTTATTTAGTGTGAAGCTTTAAAGATAATTATGGAGATTAATTAGAGTCCAAGTCAAAGACAACAACTTATGGAAGGAGATATGCATGGAAATTGGAGATAAGGAAATAATTGCTAAAAAGATGGAAAAGGAAAAGCTGCCTAAATCTGGGATTCTGCAAAGATAGGCGTTTTTACCTAATAAAGAGGCCGAATTTGGTAGTTTACTTCTAAAGGGCCTAGATAATTCTGTTGCGATTCTTTTGGTATCTTGTGGAGCAAAATCGGACCAATAATAAAGAAGTTACGACCAAAACAACGCAGCAGTGTTTATCTTTATTTCCTTACGAATTTGAGTTGGGCTAGGAGTCCATTACTTAACTTATCTCTAAAGAAACGAATTAGGTCAACCTCTACACTATAAATACAGCCTCTTAACACTCTTAAATCATCCTTGGTGAAACCTTAAACCAAGAGGAAGCTTACAACACATGAGAGAAGTCTGGAAGGAGCTGTCATCAACAATGTCTTCTTCTACCTTTAGATTTGTAATTTCTTTCTTTTCTTTCATGAACTAATTTTCTTTAGCTTGAGTTTTAGCATATATGTATGAACCCTAGTTTTGATTGACATCTATCTAATTTGGGAATTTAATGTTTTAAATAGAATTATAGTTTTTATTCTCTGTTTATGTGTTTGAATTTATATTCTGTGTTCTTGTGGACGGCCGCCATTAGAATTACCATCTAGTATTAGGATACCATTGACAACGGTGTTCAATTGCATGTTTAGCACATAACGTTTAGTTTTAGGTTTGATCTGACAACCCAACCTAGCTAGATAATCACTATGGTTGAGTCTTGTGACTCTTTACCAATTACAGGAAAAGTTTGCTTAGGAAGCCTTATTGACACAGGTAAATCCTATTTTAAACTACCGATAGCATATTGGAACCGATTAGGGAAATACTACATGATTCACCCTTACATGTTTAGAACGGCAAAACTAGTGGGGATTACATGCTAATAACTTAAGCTATATTCTCATATCACTTCTCTTTCATATTTATTTTTCTGTCTTTTAATTCCTTAGTTTAATTTAGTTTATTAGAAAACCAAACAAAAATCTATTTATTTTTACTTTTATTTGCGTTTACTTGTTCTAGCTTTGATTATTTGCACTTGGTATTTGCATAAGATTCTCCTAACCTCTGTAGTCTCTGCGGAACGAATCTTTATCTAAAACTTGCATACGATCTGTATACTTGCAGAACCGTGTAGTTCTAGGGTGTTTTTGCACTTATTTTATATCTTATTTTATCACACCCTAGGCCACACCAATATTCTAGGTGAATATGTCAAACCCAGTTAAAGTTTGGCTGATTAATTTATGGGGTCTTAGAAACAAGCTGTATGGTCTATATGGAACATGTAATTAGATTCTTTTTTATAGAGGTCACTACCCAATCTTATGGTCGGAAAACTACTAAACTACTCTCATATAAAAAAAACCACAAAAAGACAAAAATAAATTGACAATAAGCATGGAGAAACAACTTAGTGAGTCACTGAGTATCAACTCGTCGGGTGTCGGTACTTTTTAACTTCGACCACCACCGGGTCGCCACCAAGGGTATACTTGAGACTTTACTGAGTACTCTAGAGAAAAAGTTGAGTATAAAAAACGGTAAGTATCTAGGAAATTTCTCTAAGTATTAGAAAAATTCTCTGAGTAACAGAGAAATTCTTTGAGTACTCAGGAAAATTCTCTGAGTACTCAGCAATCTCTGAGTATTTCTATAAAACACTAAGCATGTACAAAAAATGCATAAATTTCATTTTTAGTATCAAAATTATAAAATACCTAACTATTACAAATTTAAACTACTTAAAAAAATTACAATACGATAATACAAAATTAAAAAAAACTTCCACTACCGAACTGTTACATGAAGCTTTGCAGGAATTTACGATACAATAATACCAAAAAAAAAAAAATTCACTACTTAACTGGCATTGCTAAACGAAGCTTTGCAGAATTTCATCTTCCCATAACTCCCTTGCTTCGTCTGGAAAGCCACGAACGAGCTATTGACAAATCTTTCATCCACGATCCACGAATAAACCAGGTCATGACAAAAACAGTTGACCACAAACATGAACAAAGCTCAAGATATTTATGGAAAACCACGAACATAACAAGATCCGACGAACCTCGCTACTCTACGAATGGTCTTCATGGATGAGAAGTGTTCGAGCTTTGGTTTCGCAGCCATGGCAGTGTACCTCATGCATAGCTCCGAGCTTTCTTCTCCTTGTCCATAACTCATCAATGGCAGAATGGATCTCGAAGAGCTCGAAAATGAATGCTCCATGGACGGAGCTCTAAATTGGCTTGAAATGTTTTTGAACTAAGCTTAAAGCCATCGAGCAGAAGTTTTGGGTTTAAAATAGTTTGAAATAAGAGAGTAAGGCGGGTGCTGTGAGAAAGAGAAGGGTGAATAATAATCTTTAGGTTTGTAAATAACATATATGATTTTTATGAGTATATATGTAGATATAAATAAAGAATATTTAGAGATAAAATATAGAATATTTCAATTTTGATTTAATATTAATAGTTTAAATTTGTTCGAAAACACTTAATATTATAGAAGGTTTAGGTGTTGAGTATGGAGTTCCCAAAAGAAAAAAAGGTGTTCAGTACAGATTTTTTTTTTCTTTTGAATAAATATGAGAGCCATTTTGGAGTCGAAACCATTTTGATTCCAATAAGATTTTAACAACCTTTTGGTTTTTATAGAAGAGTCTAACCACTAAATCAACTATCGATCTTGAGTATGGATTTTTTTAAAACCTATTACATAATAATCTTTTAAAAACAAATAACCTAGATAATATTTTGACTTATATCCAAAATACTCCTAATATTAAAAATTCAGATGATTCACTTTAAAAATATTATAATTTCGAAAGTACCCAACAAAAGTAACAATACACGAAAACGGAGTCAGGATTAACGGAGACAACAAAGGTGCAAGAACATGCATCTTGTAGGCCCAACCCACCACATGGCCTAAAAAGCAAAGTGTCGAAACCAACATTCATTCACCAATAAAATAATAAAAATCATCACCATTGTCATCTCACTGCTCAGATATAACATTTCATTTCCCTTCTTACTCTCCTCTATTTATAAAGTAACCAACGCATGCTTTCCCGTCTTTCTCTTTACCACCCAACTCCTCTTCGTTTCTCCATAGTTACATAAATAGCTATCAAAATCCATCCGTTCAGTAAATAAATTATCGAATTTAGGTAACATGTTTTTCATTTAATTTGTTTCATTCAAAATTAGTCTTTCAACCTATATATTTAATATGTTAAAATCATTGCACGATAGTAATTTCATTCCGAATATTAATTAACAATTTATTTAAATCTTTTCACTCATTGAATTTGCAGGTTTATTCAGTTCAATTCAAATTTAGTGTTATATATTATATATGGCGTCAACCATGTCATCAAATTCAATGATGAATAATAGCAGATCAACCGCTGCAAGAAATAAGAAGAGGAAGAAGAACACGCAACAGAATCAACCTCAGAACGACGTCATATCATGGAAATCAGAAACTCAGCAACAAGTTTACTCATCAAAGCTAATCCAAGCTCTCCGCCATGTCCGGATCAACTCCTCTCAAAAACGTGGTCGAGCTGTCCGTGAAGCAGCTGATAGAGTATTAGCCGTCTCAGCTAAAGGTCGGAGCAGATGGAGCCGTGCTATATTAACGAACCGGTTAAAAATCAAGTTCATGAAGAAGAATAATCATAATAAAAGGATTCAGCGTGCTATGACTGGTAATAGCCGGTCACAGAAGAAGAATAGAGTGAGTATTCTCCGGTTAAAGACAAAGAATGCTTCGACTGTTCAAAGGAAAGTTAAGGTTCTTAGTCGGTTGGTTCCCGGTTGTCGAAAACAACCGTTTCCAATTGTTTTGGAAGAAGTTACTGATTATATTGCTGCTCTTCAGATGCAAGTTCGAGCCATGAGCACCTTAGCCGATCTTCTTTCTGGCTCCGGCTCAAGTTCGGTTACCTCTGGAGCTAGTGGTCCTATTAATCAGCCCGGCTCAAGTCGGCCTCCTCCTACCTGATTATAAATAATTTCTTTTGTTATTATTATCATTTTCTTTCTTTTTTCACATATAAATATAAGAATATTTTTTTCTTTTTATTTGAAGCATTTATTAATTCTTATGGTTAACAAAGAAAATTGAGGAGAGAATAGTGTGCGTTAGAATTCATACAAAGTTGTATTTTCTAATAAAAGAAAATGTTTATGGTTTTGCAAAGTGGTCCTTATCGCAAAAATTGAGATTAAATTTCACCAAGCTTTACACAAAAGAATCTCGTAAATCTCTACCCTTGATATAGGCAATTTAATGTATGTACTGTGTAGTGTCAAAAGGGATTTGTGAGTCATTGAGTTTTTATTTTTTTAGGGATTTTTTAGGGGTTCTTTTTTTTGGTCTATAGGGAATTTATTTAGAATTTGTTATTTTGAATACATTAAAATTTAGTTAACAGGAAAAAAAAAAAAGGTAAGCTTTTGCGTGTAATAATATACATTAGAGAAAAAGACTATGTGGGTATTCATGAAATTCGAAAAGAAACTTCTGAGTTTCCATACTATAAAATATGACTTTTAGATAACTATTTTTTTCTTTTTGTCCAACCGTTAGTGTTTTCCGTTATCTCACACATTAAATATACCTTTCAAAATAAGAGCAAACCAAGTCCACATAGGCTCCACATCATACTTAATGTGTGAGATAAAGGAAAACACTAACGGTTGGACAAATAGAAAGAGTTGGGTACCTAAAAGTACTATTTTATAGTATGGTTACTCATAAATCTCTTTTCGAATTCCATAGGTACCCACAGGAGTCTTATGATCTATACATTAATACAGTCAAGATTATCAATAAAAGTTACATATATTCAACCGATAAAAAGAATGACAGATCCTAAATTTGAGTCGAGAAAGACTATTATTTAGTACTTAGTAAATTAATTTATAAATTCTAATTCAGAAAAAACTAATTTTCTAATTAAAAAGACTGTAAATTATTTTATTTACGTTTTTATCTATTTTAAAAATTAAATAAATAAACTTTATCTCTATCTCATAGGCTGGGATGGCCTAAATCTTCCCTTGCCTAAATCTCATAGCTAATGGAACTGAGCCTAGTTAGAGTAGTTTTCTTCTGGGTAGATCTACAATTTATAATGTGGTGCTTGTGCAAGAGATAGATCACAAGATTCAAAAGAATACGTCAAAGACTGGATATATCGCGATTAAGATCGACTTAGCTAAAGCATATAAAAATTGAGATGGAGGTTTATTGAAGACACTATCTCCTACTTTGGCTTTTCGGAGACTTGGACACGTGTTATTATGGATGCTATGGCTACTAATAGAATGAGAGTACTGTGGAATAGAGAGCAGGTGGAGGAGTTCACCCCCCAAAGGGGCATTCCGCAGGGAGATCCTTTGTCCCCTTATCTCTTTGTGTTGTGTATAGAACGATTATCTATTCTTATTCAGGGACTGTGTGAAGGAGGAGAATGGTTACCTATTCGCCTCTATCTTCAAGGTCCCGTTATCTCTCGTGTTTTTTTGCAGACGATCTATTGCTCTTTGCGGAAGCTGGAAGTCGTCAAGTTGATCTCGTTAAGGAAGTCCTTAGAGTTTTTTGCGATGAGGCGAGACAGACAGTGAGCGAGGAGAAGTCGCTTATCTACTTCTCAAAATATATGGGGAGTGATACTGCTTTGGAACTTGCGGGTATAAGTGGTTTTACGCTTAGCGACTCGTTAGGGGTTTATCTTGGCACACATATCAGATCGTAACGATTACCGCGAGGTTTCTTTCGTAGAGTTACAAACAATATGAAAAATAAACGTCGTAACTGGAAAAGTCAGAATCTCCCGATGGCAGGAAGAGTCACTTTGGCACAATCCGTTTTATCTGCCATCCCTACGTACATGATGCAAACAATGAAATTTCCCATGTATGTTTCTGACGAAATTGATAGGATTATTAGAGACTTTATATGGGGCGAAAAATTCATTGGATGGTATGGGATAAATTATGTCGTTCTAAAAAGCGTGGAAGGTAGGGTCTTCGTAGTGCGCGCGATTATAATAAAGCGCTTTTGACAAAGTTAGGATGGAACGTGTGAAGAGGGGACTCGGCTTTGTGGGTTATAGCTCTTAAACATAAGTATTTTCGAGATGGGATTCTAGCGAGGTAGGCAAAACCAACAGATTCCAAGATATGTAAGAATATCCTAGCGGGGTGTGAGGTGTTAAGGCGTGGAGTGATTGAGGAAATGAATGGCGAGGAAATATTTTATAAATGGAATCTCAAATCGTCTAGAATTTCCTCTATTACTTCGAAGTATAATACTTTAACACATGTCAGAAGTAGTCCGGACTTTAATTGAGACCTAATGGAAGCTTAAGTGCCTACAAAAGATCAAAGTTTTTTTATGGCGGATTAATTGGGATCGCCTTCTTCCACGGGGTAATTTGGTGGAGAGAAGAGTAATTGATGACTCGACTTGCCCGGAGTGTGGTTTAATATCTGAAACGGCAAAGCACTCATTTCAAGATTGCAACGTATACAGTGACTTGATGAGAAGTTGTACAGGGACTTATGTACAATTTGTTGGAAATCAGCCCCAAGCGGCTAGATCAGCTTTTGTAGTGGATATAGATCGAAGGGACGAAGTGTTGTTAGCTACTGGAGATGCGCCGATCAGCCGCGAAGACCAGCAGCCCACTTCGGATCAACTGATCTCAGGCTTTGTGTGGCAGCAGCTAGGGAGGTTGGGTACAGGTCCAGCACACCAGAGAGAAGAGCAACTCCGTGCTTCTGCAAAAAATCTGAACTCGAACTTAGGAGTGGACACTAACAGGAGGTGGACTAGAAAGTTGTCACGAAAGGAGAAGATAAATCGTATTAAGCGGTGCACTTGGTTAGTGGCGCTTGTTTGGGCAATTTGGGTAAATAGAAACAAAAGGTTTTTTTACAGTGGCGCAAGGGTTAAATCTAATAGCGAATTAAAGGTCATTGTTAGGAACGCGGCTAGTAACTATGTTAGATCTTGGGGAGTTGAGCGCAATGGAGGGTTGATTATATCATCATGAAGTTTTCTCGTTAAATGGACTAAACCGGAAGTCGGGTCAAGCTCAACATTGATGGATCCTTTGATCCTAGTAAGGCTTCCACGGGGTCGGTGGATTGCTTCGTAATAATATAGGAGAGTACTTAGGAGGATTTGCGGGTAGCTATGTCGCAAGCACACCGTTTGAGACGGGAGTTTTGGCGCTTCATTTCGGCTTACACTTGACAGTGACCCGAAAAGATACAAATCTTATCATCGAAACTGACTCGAGTGAGTTGCATGCGCTTGTGAAGGCCGATGTGAACTCAAGAGAATTTTCGAGTGATATTATACGATAGTGTCAGGTTATTTTGGCGAATAATGAACACTTTGAGATAGTTTGGAGCTTCCGCGAAGCAAAAAGTTGCACGGATTGAATGACTAAATTCGGATTACGGAATAAGGAGGGTCCAATATTGTATACGGACCCCCCTATGGGTTATAGCGACTTCTAACACGTGATCACTATGGTTGAGCGTTGCCTAAAATAATCATAAATAGTTAATAATTTTTTTTAGAAGGTTTTTATTCAGGTCGGTTAAGACCTCAGATGTAAAAAAAGAAAAAAAAACTTATTGCATTTACATCAGTAACCGATTATCTCTCTAGACGAATATAAGAACTTAGTGGCCTTAGGCCCTTAGACTTCAATGATTAATTAGGAGGTGAGAAACTTTACACGTTAATTTGAGAGGCTTTAGCCAAATAACTTAAATTCTAAGTGGGAGTATTTGCTAAGCAATTTAAAGAAATATGATTAAGATATAACTATTTTTAAAAGGGGTAAGTGGTGAAGTTGGTCAGATTCTACAACCATAGGGTGTGGTGTTTAAGTTTTGCGGAAGGTGTCATGTCGACATCATTTTCATGTGTAATCTACTTACATATATTAAAAATAGATTTCTTATAAAAATAAAATAAATCTATACTACTTTTTTTTTTGTTCGAAATCAAATCTATACTACAAATCATAGGTAAGACTCAATAATATTTGAGAGAATGAGTTGTTATCCACTTATCCGGTAATCGTAAATTTTCAAATTAAAGTATATAAGAATTTATTTGCTACACAAAAATTTACAATGTAACTAATTAACAAAAAGATTAATTTTTTAAAAATTCTTCAAGTTAGAAATAATCCTTTTCATTACAAATATTATTTTTATCTATAAAAGATATTATATATTTTGCTTTTCTATTTTTTTTTATAAAAAGAATCGTTTGAATTATGAAAAACTTTTTAGAACTCAAATTTTAAGCTATGGAACAATTCCTCGATGTTAGATTTTGAGTTTTGAAAAGTTTCTTGTAACTTATTTTTTCTTTTTTTTAAAAACACTACCTTTTATAGGATAGTGGACAAGATTGTAGAAATTTATTGAACATTAACCATTAAAAAAATTGTAACAAAAATAGCAAGCTCCTAGTTTTCCATTATATTAATAATAATGTGATCATTCAAAATGATTATCTTTTATCCCGATCAAAAAACAAAAAAGATTATCCCTTAAATAAAGTATGAGCAAAAATAAATTTATAATCTCTTCACCTACAAAATTGTTTGATTTCAAAATAAACTATCTAATACAATTAAACTTATTTAAAGGATATTTTTTCAAAATAAAAAATTATTAATTTAATCTTTTTTAGTTTATCTTCATCACTACTTATATCACTTTTTATAACAAAAAGTGCAATACGTGTTATTACTTCATTATAAGAGCGTGTTTCATTAGCAATGATATTCTTATCATCGTTGATGAGCGATCATCAGAGATGGCCCACGTATATCGTCGGCAATAAAGATTTAAAAAAAAATATAATACTTTTTAGCGACGACATGTGTTGTCGCTTTAAGCATACGAATGACGAAATGATGTCGTTGCTATTGATGTTATTTTACATACATGTTTAACTATACTATATTTCTAGATATGTAATATGTGTAGAAGTCGTGTAGAATGGATTGGTTGGTCGAGACAGATTAATGGGCATAAACTAAATACAGACGGGAGTTTTTCTCGGAATAAAGCAATCGGAGGAATATGAGGGGTGTTACGAGACATAAATGGGAATTAGATTAGGGGTTTTGCCATAAATATGAGATGTAATACAACGGTGGTGGCCGAGCTTGCAGCTTTATATGAAGGCATGTGTATGTAAGTAGAGGTATGGATAAAAGAATTATGGGTTGAAGTTGATTTACAAGAGATTATTAACGCAATTAAGCACGTGGAGAGAAGAAGAGGACCATCATCAATTTGGATAGATGGTATTAGAAAACTTTTGGAGAGGAACACATACTTTACTGCTAGGTGTAACTACAAGGAAGGTAATGTGTGTGCGGAATGGCTCGCAAAGCTTGGGTTAAGACAGAACAATGTGTATTCCACATTTATTGATCCACCAGATGGATTATGGAGTGTGCTCCGAAGGACATATTCAGATGAAAATCCCCTAGAAGAGTTTTCACATCAGATATGTCTAAAGTTTTTCATTTATAATTGTTCTTTTCCTGGTCTTAGGACCTCCTTTGTATCAAAAAATATAGTTTATTTAATGGTTATAATATATTATATTGATTTTACGTAATTATTATATAGATTTTCTTTATTTCAAATTTTTTAGCTCTTATATTTTACGTATGAAAACGTTTATAATTTACGCATTTATACATGTTTGAATAAATATAGTCGACTGGTTCACTTATTGAGAAAAGTTTGATTAAATCAAAGGATACGAGGACTCGAGAATTTATAAGAGGGTCGATGATATTCATTACAATTGAAGAAAAACACATGGATAATACGAGTTGCATTTGTTGTTCATGTAAACATTATATGAATAATCAAAGATTTTGTACTGACAAATTTAGAGCTCATATTTAAGAGTTTGGTTTTTTTGTCAACATATGAAGTTGAAAAAAATACGGTGTAAACCAACAAATTCTCGTGAACAACTCTACCCCTATTGTAAATGAAGAAATGATGAATGTGCTTGATAATTTGAGAGATACAATTTATGATGGGAGTTATTCTGGTGACACCAATATGGGTGAGGAGAATGATCTATGAAGAAACCATGGTTGTTTCAACGATTAGTTTAAGGAATTGCTGAGTGAGTTGTACGCTGGTTCTATGACAATGGGTTATTTAAATTTTGTAACTACGTTGATGCACATCAAAGTAAAGAGATACTAGACGAATACCTCTTTCACCGAACTCCTCAATTGCTGTGTTGTGTTCTTTCGTAGGGCATAATTTCCCTGAATCGTATGAGGAGTGCAACCAAAATTTGAGAAGTGTGGGTATGGAATATGTTATGATCGATGTATCTTCTAATGATTTAAATTGTATTATAAAGAGAATGAAGACCTCGTGCAGTGTCCAGTTTGTGGTGAATTTTGGTAGGCTCCGAGCAAAGAAAAGAAAGTACCTCATAAGAAATTATTTTGTTTTCCATTATACCTAGGTTATAGAGGTTGTATTATTCCCGATACTTCGCTAAATATATGAAATGACACCAAACTGCAAAGTGTACAGACGATGATGTGTTACGTTATCCAACTGATAGTAATAGCTAGAAAACATTTAATGTACTGAACCTTGAGTTTGTACGTGAACCACGTAGTGTACGATTGGTTTTGGCCACTGGTGGTGGCTAGGGTGTGATAAAATAACGATATAAATAGAAGAACTAGCACCCTAAACCAACACAAGAAACTCACTGCAAGTATTATAGATCGTTTGCAAGTTTTGTTAGTAAGTAAGATTCGTTTGCAGGGATTAAGCCTGTTAGCGTAAAATCGTGTTTAGAGAAGAAAGCGTAGTAAAGATTAATTGCTAAACTAAAAGACAAATAATTAAAGAGATAAATAATTGAGGGAATATTTATAAACTACTAATACTAATAAATAAAATTAAATAGAATGGAGATGAGAGATATAACTTAGATTTGTTAGCATGCACCAATCCTTTTAAATCTGTATTCCTGTTATAAGGGTGATTAAAGCTCTTAGAGAAAAGTAGTCAAGATTCTATATTACATAGAACCCCCTTCCTGGTGGACTTAGATGGAAACCTAACAATTAGCAGGGGACTTGGGTAAGGGGACCCTGCGCAATGATCGGTGATCAATGTCAAACCCTAATGACTATATAGTTAGGCAAGTCCATCAGGATCACTACCGCACACTAGATGTTTATGTGGCGTTTCTACAATTGGACACCCATTCTAGATGACCTTCCAACTACTATTAATGGATTAATACTATACACGTGCACTAGCAAGCACTACGGCCAATAAATCAAAACACATAAAACAAATATATGAAATAGATAAGAAGCTTAATCAATTTAAAGGTTAAACCCACATAACATAAAATAAAGATATAGAATTAGAAGATTATACATGTGCAAAACCCAAGCTATACGAGAATTAGTTCATACTAGAAAGAAATAAGCTAAAAGATAGTTACACAATTGTCAACTTGCTTCTATGGATCTCTAAGTGTAATGCTGATTAATAACTGAGAAAGGACTAGCAAGGACATGTTTAAAATGATTAATAGATGTATTTATAAGTGTTAGCTAAACCTAGGTTGAAATCTTGGAGTGCAAGGAAAGATATTGGAGTCCTTTTCCAATTCATATTCGTTTTCTAAAATATAGGACATGATAAACACTGCTAAATGATTTGGTCATATCTCCTTCGTTACTTATCGCATTTTTGCGAACCTTTTATGGAAATGACCGAAATTCAAAGATCTGCCTGCTCATAATATACCTTCTCCATATTTGTAATATATTTTCTACAGTCTTCAAAACACTAGACGTCTTTACAGCATGGCAGATTTATTTGCAACTTTTCCTTTCCAAATTCAACTTTGTTTCCTTTTAACTCTAGATTTCACCTTGGATCTTCTTTTCTTAACTCCTTGACATTTATCTGCCTCTAATTATATAGTTTTACTTAAGAGCTTCACAACAACACACAAATTATACCAAAAACGCCATAAAAGTAATAAATCTCCAAATCAAGGCACGAATCATAGAAAGATGTCTCAAAACTAGATTTTTTTTTTATCGGCAAATCAAACTTTTATTAAAATGAAGACCATAACTGTCAAAACATTACAACTTAACCCACATAATATGGGCATTAAACCTACTTAACTTTTACTAACTATTACAAGCATATGAATAGAAATAGGGACATTACAATAACTTTAAAAAAGAAATACATAATGCCTAACTATTACATAAATTTTCAATCATTTTCTTCACTTTGCTATTCTTGAAACTCCTCTCTTTAAGTTTAACAGCTACAAAGGTGATAACTTTGTTGTAAATCCTCTCTTTATTAGCTACATATTCTCCATGCTCTCGTCTATTCCTTTCATTCCATACAAAGTATATGTAAGTTGTTAAGAATATACCAATAACATTAATAACCTCTGAGCTAACACCACTTTTCAGTTTCACTAATAGATCCTCCACATCTCTGATATTTATATTAAAGCCACAAATTGCCAATAAGCGGCTAAGTATAGTACTTGAGAATTTACAAGTAACAAATAGATGATCATTACTTTCAGCCTCATTATCACATAATAGACAAATGGGGTTAACATTTAACCCCCAATCCAACATCCTATCTTTAGTAGGAAGTCTATTCATTGCAACTTGCCAAGAAACAAATGAACATCTAGGTATACAAGTTTTTGCCCACACAATTTCAAACCAATCAACTTGAGGCTCATGATTTGAGATTTTAACAAGAGTTTTCTTAAATGAAAACTTGTTTTTATACTCTCAGTCCAAGTTATTTTATCTTTGGCATCATTGAGTATTATTTCCTGAATTCTAGGGACAATTTGCACAATTTTTGGTGGTATTCTCCACCTACCTCTGCCATAACATTCTTTAACTTTCTTATTTCAGCTAATATCAGATTCATCAATCTTTACACCCAAAATTTCCTGAATATCCTTTTTATCCAACCACTTATCCCACATTATATAAGTTAATTCACCATTTCCTACCTCATGATATATAAGTTCAAAGGCAAATTTTCTAACCTTTAGAACCTGTTTCCACATCCAAGAGTGATATTGTTTTTGACTAATACTCCAAATACATCTATTTTTCAGAATGTTCACATTAACCCATTTGCTCCATAGATTTCGCTCATGACAGTAAATTCTCCAAAAATTATAAAGTAAACAAACTCTATTTAGATTCTCAATATTAGGAATGTTTAGCCCACCTTCTTCTTTGGGACAACAAATTTTAGCCCAAGATACTCTCGCACCATGAGCATTATTAATAGAGCCCCATAGAAACATTGATAAGTTATATATCAAAAATATAAAACTATGGATTAATATATCAAAAATATGGAGACATCAGCCACGATTGGTCTTGTGCTTTCTCTAGGCAGAACACCTTACATCACGTGACTAGTTATATTGTCCACCTACAACTTGCCACCGTAGTTATGCATGAATGAATCAACTTTAATGCTCACTTTATTAATTCCAGGTTCGTTTTGTAACTTTAAAGATGTTAATGTATTTATTTGTCCTGTGACGGATGAGGGGATCGTCGATGCACATACTAAGGAAGAATTTTTGTTGAAGGATTGAGTGGTGTTTACAATTATTGATTACTCCGTTATGTCATACACTTTCGAATGGAAGGGTCAAGGTTAGAAAGCGTACTTGAATGCATGGATTCAAAACCTTCCCCGTATGTGAATAATGGTATAGTATAACTTGATCATAGATGTTTGTTATCTATACAAAATTGGTTAAGAAATGATGTATTGTCTTATAGTAAAAGCGAACATGAAGCCTCGCCTAGAAACCATCGCCTTGGAGATATTCAGACGCAGTTTAATGTGTTGCTTATTTTGTTTCTTGATAAACACAAGGCATTCGGGGGAAAAGTGAGAAAGAAAATAAGTCATTTAGAGTTTAGCTAGAAGAAAAATAGTATCTTCTATAATTTACCATATTGGTCAGAATACTTACGGAAACATAACATGGATATTATGTATTATGAAAATAACGTAAGTGATATTTTACTTGTTATTATAATTGGCCTTGATGGGAAAGTGAACAAAGATAATGTGAAAGCCATAAAATAATAGAATGTTTGGGTATTAGAAGAGATTTGTGGTTCTTTGAGGACCGAGGTAGATTGATGTAGTCTCACCAAAAGTTTTTGATTCCCCCCGGACAAGTAGCATTATTTTCTAGTTTGGTTGAAGGCGCAAAAGTTCTCCAATGGCTTTGCATCTAGTTTAAGGAATACCGTTCTAAATGATGTGGGAAAGATCATTGGCATGAAAACACACGAATGTCACATAATGATGCAGTTTATTTTGGTGGCAAGTATACCCGGACCATTTGATTAAATCGATGAGTGATTTGTTAATAAGGTTGTGCAACGTGTTCACAAAGGTTTGTAAAAAACCCTAAGTATGAATGAATTAGAAGTCGAAAAAGAAAAAGTGGTGGTGCTTATGTGAAAGCTTGAAAGGATATTTCCTCCATCTTTTTTCGACATAATGATCTACCTAATCATGCACTTATACGAGTAAGCACAATTAGGTGGTCTGCTTCAAATGCATTGGGTGTACCCGTATTGAAGGTACTTGAAAAGATTTGAAAAATATATTTAGAATCAGGCTAGGGCTGAAGGTTTAATTACCGAGGGATACGTCGTAGAGGAGACATTGACATTTATATCACATTATTTACAAGTATAAAAACCCAAGTTCAACTATCCCGATAGATATGGTGAGGCGGTCCCTAACCCAAAACAACTATTTGTGTTTAGTGGCAGTGTCAACTAGAGGACGAGAATGAGTTTTGTACACCACCATATAAATAAAATATAAAAATCAATTGGTACATCCTCTACAATTTCGACGATATCCAACCATATATGATGTAAGAAATTTTATAGTTTACTTTAATTATTTATTTCTTATTAACACTCTTTGTTATGGATAAAATGTCCTTTTACATTTAACACAAGTATTTACTACGGGTTCTTATCGTAGATGTAGAAAGAACTCATTGATAATGGTTTAGCCGATGGTTCATGGAGAATGTATATAACTTTTGATTATTTAGTACAACTCTGACGATAGTACAACTAATAAATGCTCTCATTTTTAGTGGTTTGTAATACGAAAACCCGGATATGCTGCATTTGTTAAAAATGAAATTATTTCATTAGAAAATATATCCATGGGTGTCATATATAGATTTGATTTGTTTGTTATAAACGAGGTCAAATGGGTTTCATGCAAAAAAAAGGATCAAAGAGTCACTCAAGATTTCGACATTTGTAGTATGACATCTCCTTTTATGTGATAGATTAATCTAATCACAAGACATATCTTTAGGGGTTATTTGTACTTATTTGAGGGATTAATCCCTATATTTTGACATATTCTCATTTCTTGTCTAGTTTTGGAGATTTATTACTTTTAGAGCTATTTGTGCATAACTTATGTGTTAAGTGTGCAACTCTTAGGTACTTGGATTATACAAGATCCAGAGATGAGGATAAAAAGTAAAGAAAGGAAGGTCAAACCCAAGTCAAGACGTAAAGGACCAACAAGCAATTTTGGGAAGCGAGATCATTTACTAACTAGATTTGAAGATCAACAAGATATAGTTACCACGTGCAATCAACGAGGTTTCTGGAAGAGCCCTTTAATTCATGGTGGTACTCAAATTTATGAGCACGTGAGAGTAGACTGTTCATGATTTTGAGTAAAGATGAAGAAGTTATTAAAGTTGCAACGCCCGTGGCTCAAACTAGTCCACTCCTTCTTAGAAATATTTTTGGGTTGACTTTGCCCATTTAGAAGGGGCCCACAACTCCTAAAACATTTTTGGACCTTTAAATATCATTTTTATAATTAGAAAAGAGTCCTTAGTCATTCCACATCAGTATTACTCATCTGAGAGAGAGAGAGAGAGAGAGAGAGAGAGAGAGAGAGAGAGAGAGAGAGAGAGAGAGAGGACAAGATGGAAGTTGGATCCCTACTACACCACTTCTACACTATTCCATCATCCATCTTAGGGTAATTAAGTATTTGTTTCCTGTCCTAAACATTATTATTATACTTTCATCCTTCGATTTTATTGATTTTAGTATGAATTTATTTCATTTAACTTGAGTTTGTAATTATGTATAAACCTTGAATACTATTATGATGATTAATTATGTTATTTGGGACCATTCCATGTTTAATTGGACTGGGTTATTGATTATAGTTATCTATTAATTGATTTAATTTAGCTTTCTATATCCTGATCAAATATAAATTTACCTTAGTGCCCTAGATAGTCACCCTGACGGGGGGTTTGGGAACAAAAAGAATTCCTATATGTATGGTCTGTGTCAGTGATCCTAACAGGCTTGACTAGCCGTATAATCATATATGTAAAAAAATTTGTAGCATCGATACTAATGTAGAATCCCCTCATCCGAGTACTCTAGTAATTGTTGGGAAGCATCTAAAACACCTTGACGAGAGTTAGAAGGAGGCTAGAATCCCAATTGACATAACTACTAAATTCAACCTTAAAACTAGCAATCTCAAGTTATACTCTCATCCTCATCTCTTCATTATTTATTTGATTTAGTAGTTTAATATTAATTAGTTTACTTTTATTACATTTAGTATTTAATCTTGATAATCAAACAAATATTCTATTTTTATTTATGTCTTAGCAGTAGCAACTAAATCACATACACTTCTTATTACCACGATATTACGATTAACAAACATAGTCTTTGTGAGACAATAACTCTTAATACTTACTTTTAGTACTTGTCAAAGACCTGTACACTTGCGGTTACGTATCTCTCTAGGGATGTTGAATTGTTAGTTTAATTTATCACATCTCTGGAGACAACATAGTATCATGGAGAGAATTACTTAATACGGTGATTTAGTCAAAAGCATCAAGGTCGAATATGGTAGTAGTTGTTTGGTTGTGTTGTTCGAGTACAAGTGGTATAACACCAATGAGAAAAAGGAAAAGAGGAAGTATTATATATGGAGTAAACATAATCAACTCAAGTTCATTCTAGTGGAGTTAAAAATCCTACATCTTAGCTACTCAAGCAGAAAGGTTTTTTATAATGATGAAACAAATGCAAAAGAAGTCTTAAAAGGGGTAGAAAGTTGTATAAAAAGTCAATGACTGGCACAGATAGAGTGTGGATTTATAGGGTGGAAAATTCATATTCACTATCGCAAATCCGATAAGCATTCTTATAGTTGATGCGATATTGGACATAGCCGACATGAAATTGTATTTGACTAGTGGAGAAGGCAAAGAAGAGTTGATCTAAACTCAATCATTAATGACAACAAAGTTATCGCTAATGTGTTAAAAAAATTGACGCCAATGATCATCTCCTTAATAACAAAATTTGGGCATCATTTGCGACGAGATCATCAAGAACTTGTCGCTAATGCAAATCTACATTAGCGACGACCGTTTCGCCTCAAATACTACATTTCAATTTTCAATAGAAAAAGACGGTGGGAGTTTGTGAGTGTTTTGAATTATCTTTAGCGACAATCATAAGTCGTCGCTAGTGTAATAAATTATATATACTTTTTAAATATCATTAGAGACAAAATTTAAGTCATCAGACAAGTCGCTAATATTAAAGTTTATAAAAAAGAAAACCAGACTCCTCAATCTTCATTTCTACCATACTCCAACAATTCAACAAATGAATCTCACCCATGTCTTTGAGAGTTGCTAGTCGTCAACCGTTCCTACCACCTAATCCTTCTAACTAATTAAGTAAGTAGGTTATTTCCCTAATGTTCCATGATTTTTTTTTTGGGTTTTTTAAAAATAAATTTTGTAAGTTTTTACGAATTGATTTCGTATTGCTTTATTTTGTTGGTGGTGTGATTATTTTGTTGTTCTATGATAGAATATTTGGTATTGAAATGCCCCGCTAACTAAAAAATAATATAGGGACCTATGGTACAATTTTGAATTGATATAGGGATATATAATGCAATTAACTAATAAATATAGTGCAATTAAAGAGGTTGATTTGCAAATATAAAGTGAAAAACTACTGATTTGTGAATTGAAAACTATAAGGACTAATAGAACGATTTCGAATTGATAAGAGACAAATAGTGCAATTGATTGTTAAACAAAATAACTTTAGGGACTAATAGAGCAATTTCTATTCATATAAGGTTATATTAGTGAATTTAAGAATTGAAAAAGGTCTAATTAGTGTAATTAATTGTAGAATTTCTTTTAGCTAATAATTCAATTTCTAATTAATTAAATGGCCAAATAATGCAATTAATTGTAAACAAATTTAAGGACTAATAATGCAATTTCTAATTGATAAATTTCCAAATAGTGCAATTAGTTTTTAAAAACAACTTTAGGGGGACTAATAGTGCAATATATAATTTTACAGGGTCCTTTTTGTGGAATTTCAAATTGAAAAACGACCAAATAATATAATTAATTGTAAAAAATAACTTCAACGGCTGAAATTGCAGGGTTATATTAGTGATTTTTTTTAAAATAGGCCACTTTAAAATTAACTGTTAAAAATATAAATATAAAGATTAAAAGTGAAATTAACTATAAAAAACCAATTATATTGACTAATGGCGCAATTTACTCGAAAGTATATGAGTATATATATGTATATATTATTGGTCTTATAGTATGAAAAAAATGAATTGGTCCCTAGATTATGTAAAAACACATTGACCCTTAGATATGTTTAAATTCACTTAATTACCTATATTATGATAAAATTACACTATAATCCCTATATTATGATAAAATTACACTATAATCCCTATATTATGACAAACCACACTATTTTCCCTATATTACGTTACAATCGCACTATATAGATATAATATTCTACAATCATAACATAGTACCTATACTTCGCTAATATTTCAAAATTTTCCTTATATTATGATAAAACTGTGCTAAAAAAAATCATTAATAATTGCACTTTACTTTAGATAGCAAGACCACCAGGGTTCCCAGATACTCTCACCAAGGTCACCAATAGATGAGCATTTGTAGAAAGGTTTACAATACATCTCCCAAATCCCAGACTAGACACTTATAGGATTTGTTTGGAAAATGTCTCTTACCATTATGATAGGGGTGACTATGTGCTTGAAGCTCGCTGATTTTTGTTCCATGACAGTGAAGCCAGTTCTGGTCCCCTAATGCAATCTAGGCATTTCCAAAAGTCTAGGCATCAAGTAGTTTACCTGTGTAGGATATTTACGTAGTACGGAGGTCATCACCGAGAGTTTGTTGATTATTGGATAAGATATCATCTTGTTACGTTTCATAGATTTATTTATTAGTTAGGTGTAGATAAGATCATTGTATTTTGTTATTCTGGATTATGATTATCCGTTCAAATTTTCCAAAATTCTAAGCTGATTTTTATTTAAGAATCATTTAATTTATGTTTGATCTCATGTAAATAATCTTTTGTTATTGTTTCTTTTATATTATGTATTTCCTTAAACATTTTACATTTATATATTAAATTTACAGATGACACGCGTTTTTGCCCGGGGTCACGATGGAGATGATGATGGACGTGATCCCTCTCGTCGACCCAATATTCTGATTATAGAGTGCGATACCTAGGTATATACTATATATTGTCGTTATCACATTATATTTTTTTAACGGATTTCATTGTAATGCATGAAAATATAGAAGGAATCTGAGGGGCAAAGCAACCATCCAATCAGCCTATAAGGCAATGGAAAAATGTGGGAGTCCCATACTCATGGATTCTTTTTGCATCATATACATTACGGGGAATCCCACCTCGATGTATGGAAAACATGTGGCCAAGGTGATTGGCGTGACGATGAGAGAGCGTGCCACCGTATTATATGTCTTGGATAAAGGTTTTAGACATATTTGTTGAAAGTGTCCACGATCAATTACATGTGATTTACAATATACATATGTTTTATAATTATTTTGTGAAGATCGTGTAGGGTTGTAATAAAATACAATTATTGGAACTTAAATGCATGATTTGTTTGATTTAGATGGATCACATCAAAGATAGGATTGGAAGGATATATTAAACCACTTTTTTTGGGATTTGTGTTATCGGGTATACGGACGCCAAAACAAGATAAAAAGAAGCACGATCTCCCGCGCATAAAACTACATGATGTGACAGACGAGGATTGGGGAAGGTCTTGCACTTTTTGGGATGACGAGATTTTCCAGGTATGCAATATTTTTATACTCACAAATTTATTTCGTGTGAAGATGTAACTTTAATGATAAAATACGTAACCATCATTAAAATACATAACCAAGCTGAACAATATAAGAGAAATAGGGCAAAGCAGGGACATCCCAGTGAACATGGGTCCATGAATCACTCCTAGATGCGAGAAAACCTACTTGAGGTATATGTTGATTTTTTGTTATTTTGTATCATGTTGTGATAATTAATTGACTACTTCATGAGAGAGAGAGAGAGAGAGAGAGAGAGAGAGAGAGAGAGAGAGAGAGAGAGAGAGAGAGAGAGAGAGAGAGAGAGAGAGAGAGGTAGCTCCTGTTCAGGAATCGGTTGATGGAGAGCAAGATTCCCCACTAGCTTCCTTTTTTTGTTTCTTTTGGGATGTCGGATATGATAGAGAATTTAAATTGTGGAGGGCTCGTGGGCTCGTGGGTGTGATTAAATAATGATGTAAAAAGCACACACAGCTCGTAAACCATGATTGAAATCACCACAAGTATATTGATTATTACAAGTAATAAGTAAGTAAAATAAGTTCGTTCCTCAGGAAAATAAGTAGTTATTTCAACTCATGTTCAATATTAGCGTAGATGGTTCTAAAAGTTTTGATAAAAAAGACGAGAAAATACAATGAATGTTCTGTTTTCTAATAAATTGAATAATTATGAAAGTATGATAATAGCTTATGAGTTTCAAGTATGAACCTATCCTTTTGAATTAATGGTTTTTAGGAATAAAGGTGAATGGTAATTTCATATTAGCCAGGATTCTACTATCTCTCTAACTCCCGTCAGGGTAGCTTAAAGAGCAACTTCAACACAACTAGGAGACATAGGTAAGGACACACTACAAAATGATTAATGTAATAAATTCTAACCCTATTGACTAATAGCTAGGCAAATCCGTCAAGACTACTACCGCACATTAGACGTCTATATGTTAGTTGAGAAATTAAACCCCTTACTTCGGAGGTTAGCTTAATTAATCGAGTTACCAACTATTTGGAAAAAACAAATATGGCGTTACTACAAACATATATTCAATGGAATTTAATTAAATACCAATTTCAGTTAAATACAATAATCCCAAATTCAATTAATCAGAATAACAATATTTAACAGTTCATTTAATTACAATCTTAAGCAAAAGAGAAATTGTGCATATTAAAAACTAAGGATAAATAGCATAAAATTAAATTACAGACTAATATTTTAACACTAATTATACAAAATATAGAGATGGAGAGGTGCAAGTTCATGCGGTGAAACTTCAGGTCTTGATTCTTCGTTCTCTAGATCCTCCTGATCGCTCTTTAATGAATTTAATTATAAAAACTAAGCTGGCAGCCAAGGGATCATATTATAATGTTCATAGCTGATATTTATAAGTAATAAAACGTTTTAGGGTTTCCATAGGCCATGTGCTAGGTTAAAATGACCTAGCATATCCCAAAAAACATGTTCCTCTAAGACAGAACTTGTTCGGGTCACGTTAATTCGTTACATCTCCAAATCGCAATCCGTAATTGTACACAAGTTCCTAATTTAGATCCCCATATGGATATAAAAGGGATCATCCAAATTCTATGTAAATATCATGTGACATTGAAAACAATTCACTTTTTAATTCTGGTCGGCAACTCTTCCACTTTCTAAAAACGGTTTCTTCAGTCCTTTGCTCTTGGTTTTCTTCTTTGATTTCATTTCCTCGACTTCTTATCCATTATCTGGAATATAATATAATACTTGTACCTAAAATCTTCACATTTAACATACAAATTACGCACAAATAGCTATAAAAGTGACAAATCTCCAAAACAAGGCAAGAAACAAAAATATTTTAAATAATAGGAAAAAAATTCTCAACTGATACAAAAGGAACTTAAAAATATGTCTTACGATGAGATTTATTTATCACAAAAAGGGAGACATCAATACCCCAAACTTAAAACTTTGTCGTCCCGACAAATAAAAATAAAGAACAAAAGGGAAGTCTCTACAATATCAGCTGAGACAGATAAGCACGAAAGAAAGAGAATGTAATGAGTATTCCTAAAGCAACTACCTAGCGAGTTTCATGTAATAATATTTAACAAATAACTAATATTAATAAACTTACCATACAAACAATCAACACAGTTTAAGTTCAAGATTAGATTAGTTCTTCACTACATGAAGCAGAGATTTTTTGTTTAGTTCGATATGGAGGCTATAGAGTATTCATTGATCCTAAAAAAGTCTCTAATGATCAATATAATTATTCTCTATTGGTTCAATTACTTCTAAAACTCATAGTCAAGAATCATAAGGTTCTTAAGGTTGTAATGTACGCTTAGGGACTGTATGATCATATATTTGGATAATATAGAGTGGGATTTTGGTCCTCTCCTCACCAGCCATCAACAAGTCACCCTAGAGTTTGAGTTAAACTCATAATATTTTCTCACTCAACCCAACTTTGATGCACTTAATTGCATACCCAATAACCAGACTAAAAACCATGATGTATGTCTATAATATACTATTTCAATTTTTGGTAACAAATATTAAATTTGATTAGTGAATATGTGTTTATTTCATGTAACAGGCTGAATTGACACAACAATTACGCTCTAGATCTACGCAAGAGGAGTCACAAGCTAGGTCTTCAGGATCTTCATCTTCCACCCCTTACATCTACCAGATTGTCACCACAGGAGTAGGTGGCATCTGTGATCAATGCAGATGCAAAAGTCATGGGCAAGGGATCCCGGAGATGGTTGGATGGTGTTGGCATGGTATCAAACTGATAGAGAAAAGATCCTAGTACCGTCTCCTTACCACATGAGGTAGTACAAGATTTTTGGGGCATGATCGAAGACATGAACAAGTACATGGTTTACCATGGATTTTCATTGTATACCTCTAACAATGACTAATCGATGAGCTCTACGACTAATATGCAGGCGAAATATGACATCGATGACATCAATAAATTTTATACTTGATTTAATGAGTACTGGACACGTGAAGGACTACCGGCTTACGATCCTTCCCTACACCGACGAACCCGTCCATGTCCAAATCTTCCACAATCCGAAGAGAAAGATGATGATATTAGCATATTTGTATGGACTTTTTTTTATTCGTATTTTTATATTTATTTTTATTTTTATTTGTATTTTTACTTTTATCCGTACTATGTACACGTCTTTCACTATGATTGTGTATCGACTGATTATGATTATTAATATTTTTGTTTGATAATTATTTTCTATTCAATATTCTAGTTTAGGCTCGACCAATTAACGGTGTAATATGATTTTTTAAAATAATATCACTTATTAGTGCCGACAGATACGTCGCTAAATGTATGATGAACTCGTTGCTAATGACGTCCACACTAGAGACAAAATTTTTACCACTAATATGAACCTTATTAGCGACTTAATTGACGTCTCTAATGTGGTATACATTAAAATCAATAATTTTGTAGCTAATGTGGATTTCATTAGCGAAAAAATTGTCGTTAATAATATAATTGTTCTCCGCAACAAAAATTGTAGATAATGAGGTATTATATAGAGAAAATATTTTCCATTATTAAGCATTAACACAAATTGTCGTTAATAATAAGTTGTATATGTTAAATATATTATTCAATAATATATTATTACCATAATATATTATTATTATTATATATTATTATCTTATTAGACTAATTTATTTTAATATTAGATTTGTTTCCTATTTAGCATAGTTTTACCTTTCTTGTTCACCAAATTATTAGTCCTATAAATAGGACTAATTATATTATATTAAAAATCAACGATATAGTATTAAAGTCTTTCTTATTCTCAAGCCTTTAGAGCTCCTATCTCTTTCAATATATTATTTTCTTTTTCTTATTTTCTCTCTTCCCCTTATTTAAATATCTCACTTAATTTAAATATTTAACAGTTAATTCCGGCGTTTTTTTCCCTTTAGTTGTCAGTATTTGTTTTTGACGACCACACATTACCGACAATTAGTTTGCGGCGATATTTTATCGTTAATAATAAATTTTTCTTATAAGAAATAAAATCTTGTATCATTAACACTGATGTCGTCATTAATGATCATTATTGTCACTGTGTTTGTGGGAAATTTTATGAAGGGTTACATTTTTATTTTCTTTTCTTTTAATAATTGAGGCCGAAAATAATAAGAGAAAAACTTGTTCATGAAAAAATGATATAGAACTCCGTGAGAAAGACAATGAAAACAAACATTAATTGATTATCATAAATTTAAGGTTTACAACCTATACACATGAAATAGTCAATGGGGTGGGAGTTTTTTTTTTTTTTTTTTTTGATAACGGGGTGGGAGTTTGAATATATGGATTTTGTGTAAGTGTTTCATGAAGTAGAATGGAATCTGATGAAAGGCAAAATAATTAATATATGGTGCCTAAAGTTATGAAATATACATTTAAGAATTGATGACCAACTGTTGCATTGCATGTGGTTCTATGTCCCTACATTATTTCTTTAATATCCCAACATTATTCTAAAATGTAGTTGGCATATTTACATGGTCCCCAAGTTTTAAAGGGTTTATTTAGCTTATAATTATTCTAGAGATGCCAAGACAAATTAACAAGACGGCCTATTTTGTAACTCACCATCAGAATTCTTGTATGGTGGCACGTGTTCTCTGCCTCTATCTAACAAATCACATGTCGTCTTCTAAGAGGGATTAATGCTCTGACAAGAACGAGGTATAGAGATGTATTTCTAATGGGCTACTTTGAGGCAATCACTACACATAATGGGGCGACTTACTAAATAATTGAATTTTTAAGACGTTGACTCAAAGTATATTGAAACTCTATTTTGACATTTTAGTAGAGTAAAAATATTTTGAAACTCACATTTGAAAAGGTCAAGGTCTAAGGTATTCTACCCTATCGTGAGGGTTATAGACATTTTTTTGTTGCACAAATGGTATTTCAGTGACCCCTATCACATTTTTATATATTCATATGCGGATATATAATACTTTCTATCAATGAACACGAATGTATTCTCTATGAAGGTGTACTAACTCTCACGTTACGTATAGTTACCCTCAGTTAGGGTGTCGATTTTCAGTTTTTAATTATAACTTTCGACCATTGAGCTTTATCTTCAACCTTGACTTTATTAATGCTTGAGATAGTATCAGCGTTTTAGTATGGCCTATCAATGCCTGATTGAATTTGCGTGCGATTGATATTACCTTTTAAGATATGATAAAAAATTCATTTATCTTTTGGTGGAGCGTCGAGATGAGAGCCGATATTGGAAATCTGATGATAGAATTGTGAGTACTCTTAAGATTTGTTGATTAGTCCTTGATCTTTCCCAGATCAGTAGTGAATCTATTCATGCTAGAGTGGATCTTTTCGTGATGCCGATGCAAAAGTTAGTCTTTTGGAGCAATTTCCTAGAATGACAACACGTGAGTTGGTCTTCTGGATGATTTCTTGATATGCTGATGTTGAAGTCAGTATTTTGAGTAATTTCTTGATATGCCAACACGATAAGCGGTCTTCTGGATGATTACTCAATATGTCATTTGTTGAAGTCAGTTTTTTGAGTAATTTCTTGATACTGCACGAGAGTTGGTCTTCGGCATGATTTCTAGATATTGCAATGCTAAAGTCGAACTTTGTGATGAACCATTAGAACTTGCTTTGATCGAAGCGATGAGGTAAATTTTTTCCTGGCTCGATGGAGATGATACCGATGTCAGCTAGAGACTTCCCGTTCTTTTCGTCCATTTTCATTGTGCTAGGTCTCCATGTTTCATTGGCCTTCTAGTAATTCATATGATTTTACCGTACTTAAGAAGATTGTAAGACATTATACATGAAGGGTTTACATAGTTATACCTCAGGAAGCTAAAGCGTCATTCCTCATCTATAAATATTATGTGAATTTTACTTTCACCTTCACCGTGCTCCATTAATATCATTAGATCATCCTTACATAGTGAAAATTATCGGTATCTCTTTAAGTACTTCTTCCTTTGGCCAAAGTCGGCAACGAAGATGATGGATGGTGGTGACAAAGGTGTGATAAAATAACGAATAAATAAAGATAATAAAAGAACACATACCCAATACTACAAAGAGAAACTCACTACAAGGACACCGATCGTTTGCAAATTACAAGTGATAAATAAGATTCGTTCTCAAGAATCTAAGTAGTTATTTCAACTTCGTGTTCAATATTAGAATAGATGATTTTAAATGTTTTAATTAAAAAGATAAGCAGTGGAGTGTTTTGTTTTCTAATCAATAAACAATTATGCAACTAGATATAAGGTAAGGAGATGCAAGTATGAACCTATCCTATTGAATTACTGATTCCTAAGAATAAGGATGAATGAGTAATTTCACATTAGTCGGGATTCTAACGTCTTCCTAAATCACGCCAGGGTAGATAGACTGCTATTATACGGTACTAATGACCTCGTCAGAGTGACATTACGATACTTTCAAATGATTGACTGCATAAACCCTAATGACTACGTGGTTAGTCAAGAACATTAGGTTCACTAACGCACACCACACGTCTATGTCTTATGTCTGTATCTAAACCCTCCTTTTAGATGGTCGTTTCACAACTAATAACTTAAAGTACTAAGTCTTATAACTAAATGGTCAGTAGAGCAATAGTGGATGAGCATAGAGAAATAGACAAGGGAAATTAACTAAAAACTAAATCAATTAAATACTAAAATCCTGAATTCAAATTAAAACAGAAACGCAATAATCAATTGTTCATATAATTACAATCCTAAAATAGAAATTTTGCATAATAAAACTTTGGAATAAATAGCTTAGAAATAAATTATAGAATTTAGTAATTTACCCAAAGAATATAGATGGATAAATGTAGAATTAATGCGGTGAAACTCCAACTCTTAATTCTTCCTCCTCTGGATCCTCCTGATTGCTTCTATGATGAATTACTCCTAAATAATATTGACTGGTTGACCTTAGGAGTTTGTAAAATTCATACCTCCTTCGTTACTTATCCAAATCCAGTAATATTTATACCGAAACTACCGCAATTCAAAGACAATTATGAATATTAAATGGCTCCTTCAAATTCCTTGTCGATTTTCAGGAGTAATCAAAATACTAGACGTCTCTAAATCTGGACAACACTGCACCACTTTGGCATTTCGAGCATAACATTTTCATAGTAACTCCAAACTCATTTTTTCCACTTCCCAAATTTCAATGACTTCAAGGCCCACAACTTTCATTTGAAACACTAAGCCTGAATCCTCACCAATAAGCCCCGAGAATTAAAATAGTTGACACCTTGATTCTTTCTAAAACTGCTCCACCTTTTTCAAAGTGTTTTTTTCTTTTAACTCTTGATTCCGTCTTGGATCTTCTTTCCTCATATTCTTAACATGTTTTTGGTATCTAATATAATCATTGTACCTAAGAGATTCACATTTAACACACAAATGACACTAAAAACACTCTAAAAGTAATAATCCTCCAAAACAAGGTAAGAAACAATAATATATCAGATTTTAGGGAAAAATCCCTCAACTGAGAAATTAATATACCTAAAATGATGTCTCATAGATAGATTAATTCATCACAAATTGGGAGACATCAAGACCCTAATTCAAAGTTGTATCGTCCCGATACAATTAGAAATAAGAACATACGGAGGTCTCTAAAAATAAATACATAATTTAATTAAGCATGTGGAGAAGAAGAATGTAAAGAATAATCCTAAAGCAACTATTTAGCAAGTTTCATGTAATAAGATTTACAAACTAATTAATATTAATATACTTATTATACAAACAATCAACACGGTTTAAGTTCAAGATTAGATTAGCTTTGCAATGCACGAAGGAGAGATTATTTTCTTAGTTCGATATGGAGGATATAGAGTGTTCATCGATCCTAACATAGTCTCTAATGGTCTATCTAACTACTCTCTATTGGTTCAATCGTTTTTAGATCACATAACTAATAATCATAAGGTATTTAAGGTTGTAATGTAGGCTTATGGACGGTATGATCACATATTTGGATAATGTAGAGTAAGCTTTTGACTCTCTCCTTACTAGCCATCAACTAATCTCCCTAGAGCTTGAGTTACTCTCATAAATTATCACTCAACCCAAGATTTGATGCACTTAAATCACACCCCCAATAAACCAATATAAAGCTTCAAGATGATCACATAAAAATTCCACTTTCCCGGTCCAATTCATATAATCTTTTTCATATTATTTTCTTTTGTAAGTTAGCTATGACTTTTTTTATGTGAGATGTCATGCTATTGATTTTCACATAAATTTTTCTTTTCAAACTTCTACGCCGGCAAAGGGTTACAATATAAACAAGTGAATCATCACCAAGAAAACAATTACATAAGCTCGAAAAAACGCAACCCAATAATGTTTCCCATAAACCGAATCCACCACCCCAAAACGATCGTGATTCGAGTGCGGGTCATATGGGAAAGTCTAAAGGGTATGGCTTGTAATGTGGCTAATGAAAGGCTTTAGAAAGGCTAGAAGGGGCTGAGACGGACACACACACACACACACTCACACACACACACACATATATATATATATATATATTAATGGGTCCTGGGGTGTGATAAAGTCGACACTAAAGAGGAGGACCTACTAACCGCAAGTGTACGGGTCGTTCCAAGTAATAAAAATTAATAAGGGATTTCGTTCTCAGGGATTGCTTAGGTACAACCAATGTGTTCAAGAGATAAGTAGCAGTAATTGCAAGTACAAAAAATAAAGGATAAAAGATATTTGTTTGGTTTTGAGTTATAAACTACTGGACGCAAGGATAAGAGGTGTGGACGCAAGGATAAGAGGTGTACTAGAGTCTCGCAAGGGATCCATCTAAATTCATACAATTAATGCTTCCGTTTAAGGGAAAAGTCGGTAATTGTATATTAGTCGAGACTCTAAATTCGCCTAACTCCCGTCAGGGTAGACTTAGGATCTCTCCTACGGTATTACGAACCCCGTCAGGGCGATTATACCTACTTTCGGATGTTGAAGTGTTTTACCCAATTGGCTGCGTGGTTAGTCAAACCCGTCATGATCATTGACGAATACCACGCGTCTATTACCTAGGTCTGTAATTAAACCCTCCGTCAAGGTGATCACTGCCACTAGTGAGTAGTCCAATTACAATAGCCTATTTCTAATTCGCGCCTTAATTAAAAATAGTTAACAAGCTCACGATAATAGTCAATACAAAATACCCAACTTAATGTAAATCAAATAATCTCAAATTCGGAAAAAACGTCAAATTGTATAAATTAGGGCTTAACCCATGTTGCGATTCTCGAGAACTAAATGTTTAGCTCATATTCAACTTAAAAACAGTAAATAAAAAAAAATTCATGTTTCCTAATACAAAATTAAGATAAATAACCTAATTAAAGGAACGGGTTGAGCTGTTGTTGAAGAAGTATGACTTCTCCAGCTCTTCCTCTGCCTTCTGCCATTTTGCTATATTCTAATCTTTAGAAAATATAAAGCGTACTAAAAAATAAGTTCTAAAAGGTTTTTTATCTAAGCAAAATCGGATTGGGCTTTTATTTAATTTAATTTGATGATTAAAATCCCAAGTCCAATTAGTAATTCCCGTAACTGCTGTACACACTCTAGTAAAATGGGCGCAACGTTTGTGTTTTAAGTCCAAATCACCTGATTCCAGTCCTCAATTTGAGATAACTCAAGGGCACACCTTTTTCACCTGAACCACCAGACCTGGACCAGTACCGTTTTGGCTCGAAATCAGCAAGAAGTAACAGCTTTCCAGATTCTTATGCGGCTATTTGAGTGGTACATTTTGCTCTTTTTACCTCTCATTTTGATCTAAGTCTTTAAACTTCACTTCTCCTCCTCATCTTGGTGCTTCCTACCATCCATGTACCTAATAAATTTATGCTAAAACAAACGAATTAACGCACAAAATCTATAAAAACGCAAATAATATAATTCCGAGGAGAGATTGTGCAATATGACAAAATAAGCTCAAAAGTCTATCTAATAAGTCCAATTTCTACCTAAAATGATATCTCCTAAGGGAATATATTTATCACAAAAAGGGAGGCGTCAAGACCCCAAACTCAAACCTTTGTCATCCCGACAAAGTAAAATAAAAACAAAGTCTTAGATGAGACGCAAAAATGAAGTGTCTAGTGAATGATACTCAAAGCACTACTTCAAATAAATCTCATATAGTATAACTTAAGAACTAATGTAGCATGCACCTATCATGCAAAATTAAACATATAAATAATATCAATCCAAAATTTCGCAATGCTAGAAGATTACACTTACTACTTAGCTCGGGGTGGTAGCTATAGGGTGTTCATCGATCCTCACTTTCTTTGAACGCTCCACTTAGTTTAATCCCTCTTAGATGAATTGTTAATTCACTATGTATCTAAGAATCACGAGGACTTTACGTTTTTTGCGTAGGCTTAGGGACGGTATGGTATGTATATTTAGTGAATTGAAGTGAGATTTTGGCTCTCTCCTCACTTACCATCAAGAAAATGTCCAAGAGCTTGAGTTTACACTCGAATATGTTCTCACTCTACCCATTTGACACACTAATTTAGCGTCCCCAGATTAACCCAATAAGCACTAAAGATGATTTCCAAAACATCCACTTTGTCGGTTACTTTATTTTTCATTTATTTTTATTCTTTTTTTCTTTTTTTGTAAGATATCCCCGACCATCATTTTGATGTGAATGGCCATGTCTCTTATAAATTTTTTCTTTTTTACTTTTTTTTTAAGAACCCACATCAACAATTGCTCATCAAGTACAAATGCATAAAAATTCCCTCCCAATGTAATTTCTAGATAATGAAACCCACTACCCAAACTCAA
This sequence comes from Nemophila menziesii, assembly GCA_029959085.1. NCBI lineage: Eukaryota > Viridiplantae > Streptophyta > Magnoliopsida > Boraginales > Hydrophyllaceae > Nemophila > Nemophila menziesii. Next base: position 3,600,427 of record JARWIR010000038.1, on the reverse strand, counting down.
GCTCAAGACAGGAAGTCTCAGGATTGTGATTCAAGTGCGGGTCATATGGAAAGTCCTATAAACTAAGGGGATATGAATTATATCATGGCGACAAAATAAAGACTTAAAGGCTAAATATGGGGCTAAGAAAGATATGATAAATCACGAGTTAGAAAGCTAAAAGGTTTCAAATGGCTATCAAAGAGCTGCCTCTATCATTTTCCTAGTTACATAGCTTACCTCTAGTTCATAACTAAGTGGGTTCTCTAATCATTTAGATCTCACGTTCTACATACCACTCATTTTTCCTAAGTATAAATTTACTTCTTTTGCATTTTTCATTAATTTTTCCTATAAATCATCTAATGTTTGCATGCAGTCAAGGTGCGTTTTATCTTAACTCCTAAGATCTACTATTTTTATCATAAATTTATATAAAAAGCATGCTTATGGGGAAATTTAGACTACTCTACATTCAACACATTTCTTAATTAATTTTATTGAAAGCTGTAAAAAAAATAACACATAAAACTGGGCATGAGGACAACGAGTACCCCACCCCAAACTCAAAAATGAGTCGTGTCCCCACGAAT